>CM068371.1:126404724-126992224 GCA_034769895.1 Magicicada septendecula | reverse complement strand
AGAGTGAAGACTAGACGAGGGACAAGAATGAAGACTAGAAGAAGGACAAGAATGAAGACCAGAAGGAAGATACGAAGAAGGACAAGAAAGAAGACAGGAGGAGAGGAAGAAATAGTATGAAAGAAACACCGTAGTAAAACCTATTATTATATAAACTACTATCAACCCCAAACCCACAAAAACTATGCAAAAGAAAGTATAACATACCCAAAATCCTATAAAAATGTAATTATTGAGAAAACTAAAGTGCTGTATAGCGTTATAAGAAGTGAACCGACTAAAGCTATTGCGTAATAAAAAAAAATAAACTAGTCTTAACAGTCCATGATTACTAAAGGTCTGGTCTGAGATAATAAGACTCAAAATATCAGAACCAACAGTGAAAGTGAATTTGTGTAAGTGTTTTTTAAAAAAATGCAATAAACTTAAAGTTGGTGATACTATAACTTATCAGTATGCTATATCACAACTTTAATATCTAATAATAAACAGCATAATAAAATAATAAAATGGAAGATTTCCAGTATTTTATTATTTAAGGGAAATCTTTATTTACAGGACATTTGTAAAAAATGATAATAAATAGAGTATGGGAGTTAATGTTTACTGATGTAGGGGATCACAATAATAATGGTTTAAACCAGAAAGGACTGGTATTAATATAGTATTAATAAGTGTAAAATGTTTAAATAGACTGTTTATTCACAGTCCTAAAATCAATGTGTTAATAAATGTATTTGTAAGGTTTATTAGAAAATAAGATTTATGTTATGTGTTTTAAAAAGAATTATGTTTGATAAATAATAACTTACATACCAGTAATAATATTCTAATAGGTATGCTATGTTAGCTCAAGAATAGTTAAAAGATATATGTTCAAACCATATCTGCAATATGTTCAATTGTGCAGATTGCTAAACAATGTTCATAATTAATTATTTTAATAACTGTAGCGTTAATTAACTACTACACAACACAATAAGTTATAAATCATGTTATTTTCATATAATTGTAATTATGTAAAGTCAGAGGAGGAATTAAGTTTAAATTATTTGAGAAAGAAAGAAATATAAAATTCTAAAATCTAGGCCATTTGGTGAAATCACAGAACCAATATAAACTAGTATAATTCACATATAAATCCTGTAAACTACCAAGATTTATATAAGATAACTCAATTAACCACTACTAGGAATGATCCTATGAGTTAAAATGATAATGAGGAAATATACCTTAAAACATTGTAAACTTTCAAAATATATAAATTAATTAATTTTAAAGAGCAATGTCAAATTTACAGATTAACACAAAAAACCAGTTCAAAGGTGTAATTTATATGTATTTAAGGAAAGGAAGAGGAATATGACTAATTAAAATTTATTATAATAGTATTAATAATATTTAAAATGGAGGAATTTTATATAAAGACGGAAATCCAATTTTGAGCCTATATTTCCAAAATGTGAACAAAATTTGTTAATTTCCACAAAATTTCCACAGATATGGACTATAATACATCAATTTAAAGGGAATGAGATGATTAAACCCATAATAAGGTTAATAATTCATAAAAGTGATGAATAAAATAGATAAATTCCATACATAATGTAATATTTTATCATATGTATGTGAAGTCGAAAAATGTTAACAATACTTTTTCAAAGATTAACTGGGCCAGATTTATGACCAAGTTAATTAGTCTTTTGTTGAATATCAAGCTGGACAGTTGTGTAAAGAACGTTTCTTTAAATTGAGTTGAAATTGGTGCTAGCGTTTAGCCATTGAAATAAGTGAACGAGAGTTAGACGGATTAAACACTTTTTAAAGCTAAAGCTGTTAATACATTCACGACAATAGTGAAAACAAACACCTAACTCTATAATACGAGTGATAAAAACAAATAAAACATTATAATTAAACTGATTCATTCTGAAATTCCTAACCATAACTTGAGAACTTAACCGCAGAAGTTGAACACATGGAAAATAAACTAACTAACACAAGTTTACACAGAACACTTCACCAGAATACACCAAATAGATTAACAGACATATTACACCAGTGCGGGGACATTTTAAACCTTAATAAAGGTAATTTTATTGTGATTTTCTGACACGACGCATTGGCAGTAACCTAGACCAACCCGAGTAGCGGCCATCTTGAAAACGGAGTCTGCGTACTACATCACAGTGACGTCAGTCTTCATTGGTTTGACAAAACATTTATATTCAAATATTATATACTGGAATTATTTAAATACTATTGAATAGTAATTATTGTATTTATTTTTAATTGTTAATGTTATACTTTCTCGTCACCCTTCTCTGACTATTAATTCTAATCGCTCAAAGAACCTGTCTTTTAATATAATATATCATAAATTTGTTCTGTATGACACAATCGATAATTCCCGAGACAGAGTCGATAAATTGCTCTCCATCGATAAAATATCGATTATTTATTTAAAATTTTCAATAAATCTTTATATTTCCATTATTTCGTATCTGTTACTTATTTCACAGGGTAATTTAAGGGTATTTATAAGGCTGAAGGACTTAAGTAAGAAGAATATATTCTATCTGAACAAGATATTGGGCCAGTCAGAAAAGTCACCAATCGATTATTACCTGGAGTTAATCTATTTAACTCCAGACTTGGTGCAAATCTTCAAGAAGTGCTCGACGGTCAATAAATACCTACCTGTTATTAAAATTTTACAGAACCTTTTTAAAACAGATGTATTTCTCATTTAAACACATTGATTAACATAACAAAATTATTTTATTATTTGGAAATTCTATTTTTATTGAATTTTCCATATACATTTTATTCTTTTGTAACGACCGGCATACAGCGGTCTGGTGACCAAGTGGCTAGCCCAAACAGTGGGGCTTGATTACTACAGCGGTGATTGTTACACTATATATATATATATATATATATATATATTGTAACGAAACAAAATGTTACAAAAGAATAGTAAATAATAGTGAAATCCGATCCAGAGAGGAAACAAGAAATAATAATTGATAGGCAAATTAAAGGAAACTAGTTGGTTTGACTTATTTAATATTATCAAGAAACCCAGAAATAACCCAGTAGAATAGGGCAGTAAACAGACAAAAGGTGAATAAATAAACCTAGTAGGCCTAATCAACTTACCCTGAATAACAACCAAACCCAATAAAGAGTACCTATCCATATAATAAAATTGTATTGAATAAAATTATATAGGCCTATATTAAGGATAGAAAAAGGGACACAAACATTTACAGTGATGAGTGATATAATAATAAATAGTGGCACAAACTATAGTTAAACAGTGTGCTATTTATTATTTATAAAAAGTGTTTTATTATTATCATACAGACAATAGTTTAAAAGTATGATAATAATTAAAGTTGTTAAAAACAATTATTATTATTATTAAGAGTTTTGTTGTATGTTATAAGATTTTAAGTCACCAGTTAATTTATGTAAATATATTTATCTCAGGGAGTCAAAGTAGAAATTACAATCAACCATAACGAATTGTTCCACCACATATCATAGAAATTCAAATTAATAAGGTTTTACAGTTATAAACTGAGGCATGTTTAGTATCAAATTGTTTATAATTATATAATTAATCATCATGTAAACAGTGCATGTATCATTAGAGTATAATAATAAAATTATCTATTAAAGGTAATTTAGAAAAATGTAAAGTAATTAATGGGTGTTGATCCTATAACACTTAACCTGTACATAAATGGCCAATCAAAATTTAAGAAGTTTGTATGAGTTAGGTAACTAAAAAAAAGAAGAAATAACACTTAATTGTTAATTGTGATGGAAAACAGTTGAATAGTGCGTGTCTAGATGTAAAAAATAAAAATATAAAAATAGATAACCCGTTTGTGAAAGAAGATCTGAATGACCATCATCGAAGATAATAATCCACCCACTACAATTTTCATGAACAAGTAACACACACAAGCAAGAAATTATCTAGAATAAACCAGGAAACCTTCAGCAATATCGTCTAGATGTGTAAAGTATAATTTGACAATATTTTTATCCAACAAGGAACAACCACTAGACAATATAACAATTTACACTAACACTAATCACTAGTAAACATTTTAAGTGAAAACAAATTCAATATCTAAGCGAACAGTGATTACAAGGAAACATTTATTTGGACACATTAATAAACTTCATTATTTTCTGAGACGGACAATATAGTAGCCATGATGTTGACATCACTCTAACCTACATGCTTTTTACGAAGCATTGAATCTCGTCAACTTTGTATGTTACTTAATATATAATTTTTGTAATTTTTTAGATTATAAGTAAAGGTAAAGGTTGTAAAGGTACTCTATATTATTAATTATCATGTAAAGGAACTTTTCGTAGCAGCCACAAGAATTCCCACGAAATATATTAAAATTATTTAATTATTAAATCCTGAGATAAATATCGATTGTGACAACCGTAAGTATCGAATGGAATTTTCCAATAATTTGAATTTATATTACAGAGATTAAACCATTATGTTATTAAATCATATCCATGCGTTATTATTTCAGGAACGTAATATATTATCAGCAGTTATTTTATAATTAACCAGGATAAGAAGAATTCGGGGAGTCATTGGAAGTACGCAAATTGCAAAACCAAGATTAACCTCAAATAATAGGTTAAAGCCTAATACCGAAGGTGACTTGAAAGTTTTGGGATGACTCGACCGCTATTTTTTTAATTGATTTTGGAGTTCTAACTACTGAACTGGAATAATTATAATTCTGATTCAGCAACCAAGGCAGAATAATTCGATTCTTTTACTTATATATTTAAATCACATTCGTAAACACACAACATAAATATTCCACGATCAGCTGATACACTATTTACAACTAGTTATTACAAATTAACATATACAAGGAATAAAACGGGCAAATCATTATACCATTAAGATACTACGGGTACACGAGTCGTATCATAATATATATATATATATATATATATATATATATTTCAATCACTTTCTGCTACAGTCCGTTTCTTGATGTATATAATACTTTAATATTTATAACTAAATTTACCTCAAGATATACTTTTTTCCTATTAGGAACATGTTTCGAGAGTTCCTGTACTCTCATCTTCAGCCTTCGCCATCTTGTTTCTGGTGAAGTATTTGTGTGTTGGCTTCTGGATGTTATTAAGGTAGTTTGTTGGTCTTTGGTCTTTTAAAGTTGCATTATTGTGTGTGGTTGTGGTATCTGCTTTTGTATTTTGTGTATTTTCGATGTTGAGTGCTTTGAATATTGTGTCATGTTTTGTATTGATTTGTATTTGTTCTGGTATTAGTTTGTTTTGTGTTTTATGTTTGTAAATCTGTAAATTTACAGATTTACAAACATAAAACACAAAACAAACTAATACCAGAACAAATACAAATCAATACAAAACATGACACAATATTCAAAGCACTCAACATCGAAAATACACAAAATACAAAAACAGATACCACAACCACACACAATAATGCAACTTTAAAAGACCAAAGACCAACAAACTACCTTAATAACATCCAGAAGCCAACACACAAATACTTCACCAGAAACAAGATGGCGAAGGCTGAAGATGAGAGTACAGGAACTCTCGAAACATGTTCCTAATAGGAAAAAAGTATATCTTGAGGTAAATTTAGTTATAAATATTAAAGTTATATATATATATATATATATATATAACTTTTTATTGTGTTATATAAACCTGAAGGAAACGATTGATTTTGAGCCGTCGAAACGAAGTGAAAAGCTAGCGAATCTTATGTTAAAATAACTCATATAAATGATACGTTGAACGTTCCTACTATGTTAGTTTACGTGTAATTTTTTTTCTTCAGTGGAATGATTACTGACTAACAACAAATAGTCGCACACGTTCAGTGCATTGTCCGCAAGCTCTCTGCACCCACGAACGTTCATCAAAACATCCAACATTCTCTTTCCTTCATCTTCCCTCAATTACTTGTTCAATAAATATTGACTAAATGTGTGTGAATAGCTTCAACTAGGATTTTTCACATTCGCTTGAACATAATATGAATGCTCTATGTGAGCATAATATGACTATCAAAACAAATACTTAGATCTAGTTTTCGAAAAACTGCTTCTAATTATAATGTCAAAATGCGTGTTTCTGTATGCAACAAATATTTAAAAAATAATAAAAGGAAACAGGTCTGTCGAAGGTTTAATTAAATAATTGCTCAAATGCTATCAACTTATAGCAACTGATATATTATAATCAATACTGTAATACATAAACAGAAAATCAAACTACATACATGTTAATGTTGCATATAAGGTAAAATGAAGAAAGAAAGATAGTTAAACTAAAAGAAAAATAAACCACACATTTATAAAAGGACTCTACACATTTTTACATCCATTTTCCAACAAAAATGTCTCGAAGTGATACGTTCATTTAGATTTATAATGAGTATTTTCGCTTTGTTTCTCGTTTATAGGCGCGTGTCTGCAGCATGTCTGGCGGTAGTCTGCTAAAATAGCAGGTTCCACTTTCTTGCATACGTCTTCTACATAGCTGCAATATCTTGGTTAAAGCTTCACCATGTTCATCACTAACTCAACTGATGCAGGATTTTCAGGAAAGAAGTCAAGGGTGATGAAGGGGGTGGATTTTCAGAGACTTTAGAACCAAGTTTTCCTTAAAATGACAACTTCTCGACCACAACGTCCTTGTAATTCGGTGCACTCCAGTTTCGAAGAACTGTGAAAACACACTGTTAAAACTTTCCCATGCAGTCTTCTCGTTGCCACACAGGATTTTATCGAACCGGTGGTCTCCGAAAACTCCTGAATCTGTAGTCCTATGAAAATTCCCTCCTTGACCTTGGCTTCACTCAATCGAGCACATTTTTATCTTAAATATTTGTTTAACGGACGCTAGTGTAGTTACCCTTACGCCAAGATTATATTCCAGGTATTCCATAAGCTGTACTGGCTTAAAGACTGAAAAAAGCTCTTCAATTTACGGTGCTGGGCGGGAATTGAAGCTGGGCCTAAGTTAGCAACCAACGGCATTCCACTGATCTACTAAGTGTCCAACAGGTGGAAACAACCTGATTTTCCAATCAGGAAAATAAATACTGTAAAATAGTCAAATAAGTAGGCTTCAGATGTACCGTATTTGTAGGACTACCTAGTAATAAATTAAAATAAAATAAAAGCTGGAGTGCACAATGCTGTCCTCAAATACATGAAAATATTAAAATTAAATATACTTAATGGCCATTGTGATTTTCACCTCATGGCCGTCTTCGGCTCTACAAAGGCTTAAACTCTAAAGCGAGAGATGTTTTATCTAACATTCCAACATTCTTAGCGTTGTTTCTGCTCGTAAGAAACGAACATTAAAAGACAAAGTGTCTTAATCAAATATACTAACGTATGTGTTAAAGACAATGTAGACATATCCTAACGTGAGTTTACGATGCAGTTTATAAGGAATATGTAATTTGTTTAAAACTTAATTTCTGACGACGTTCAAACGCGATACCAACGGCCGGATCTGGACAACATAGTTTTAACAAACAGTAGCCTTGCAGCGTTAGTGATTTTATCATTGTACTTGTTTTGTATATTTATTATATAAACTTACATTACTGACCTCGTCCATAGTGTAATGGCTAACGTTTCCATCTCTTGTCCAAGAGATACGGGTTTCAGTTCAGACGGGGAGGTGCGAACGTTGTCCACTCATCGCTGTGAGGCCAATTGAGCGATATGCAGCGCCTCCTGGCAAGGAAGATCAGAATTATGGCTAGGGAATGAGCTAGAGAGTAATAATAATAATAATTCTTAGCTTATTAGTGACCGTCGATCAGTAAATTCTAACGATGGAAGGTTTAGAGAGGATCGGTCAAAAAGGATAACACAAAATTTAAATTATTTGTGTCGAATTTCGACAGTCTATTTAAGTAAAACAAAATGTAAGGAATGTAATTATTTTGATGATGTAAAACAAACTGTCCCCTCACACACACACACACACACACACATTCACTCAGTTTTCAATTAATTGATCTTGTGTTTGACATTTTCTCTTGTATCCGTACACAGATCATATGATGACAATAAATATTGTAGATACAAACAATTTAAAATTTATGTTATAGGCCTATTTTTTACCGATCCTCGCCAAATCTTTCATCGCTGAAATAATAATAATAATAATAATCCATATGCCCATATACACACATACATTCGAATATTTTACCCTGTGATGATACTCGAACAATGTCGAAAGCCCATCAGGTGCTTATAAAATATAACCTAGGAGTGATATAACGACCTATATTCATTGTGTGACACACACACACACACACGGAGTGTTCCAAAAAGATGGTGCGAAACTTCGGAAAATGATTTTAGTTATTAAACTAAAGGAAAATGTCCAATAAGCGTATACCGAGAAATTCTTTGCCTTCTGTTGGTGTGTCTGTGTTTTTAAACAAAATTAATTTCTGCCGAACAAGATGAGATGCGAAATTGAAATTTGGTATACACTGTGCGCTTACCATTTCGCATAGGTACAAAAGAAACAAAAATTTTACCTTAAATGTTTTCAAAATGAGATAAATTGAAAGTTTTAATTTTACAAAAATCAATACTTCCAACAAAAAAAGTCTTATTACATAAAACATAATCCGTTTCGTGGAATTATTTACGAAATTAAGATAAAAGATAACGGAGCAATTACACTACTTTCCCAACAAAAATTTGACCTGTTTTCTTCAAAAGACTTCATATTAGCATTTACTTTATTTTACACTATTAGTTGCATGAGTAGTTACTTGAAGTTGCGTTAAGTTGTTTACAGGTAAAATAATTAAACATAAAATAGCTGTCTGGTTGCGCTGTGACAAAAGATCTCATTGCGCATGCGTTATTTTGGGACCAATTACTTTGTGTTCAGAACAGCTGCATGATTGGTGTGTCACATGGTTGTGTGTCATAGTTGGTCACCTCACACTCCACTTCCTGCACTGCCTCCCCCCCCCCCCACTAATACGATAATACGATTCCCGAAACATGTACCAAATAAAGGAAAAGAACATCTAGGAGTAAAGGATTTATAAATATTAAATAAATTATATATATTTATAATGACTTTACCTCAAGATGTTTTCTCCCTATTTGGAACATGTTTCGGGAAGCCTTGTGTCACCATCTTCAGCCTTCCTGATTTATATTATATTAGTCTATTTATTATATACATCAAGAAACGGACTGTAGCAGAAAATGTTTGAATAAGTAAATTATGTATGCATCAAGAAATAGACTGTAGCAAAAAGTGTTTAAACACACACACACACACACACACACACACACGCACACACATTTAATACATCAAATGCTTTAATTTAATTATTTAGTTATTTATTACGAATTAATAGTTATTTTTACTTCTTAATAATAATTATTTTCTTAGATATTAATTAGTTTCTTAATGAGTTTAGGAACTTTAATATGAATTATCGAAGAGAAAATAGTTCAGTGAAATATTCATATTACCATATTACTACAGTGCTAGCGTTTTAAACTGCCTGCACAAATATAAAGTAACATAATATAATATATTGCACAAGAACACATTATGTACAGTCATATACATACATTCTCTACTAAAAAACGAAAAATATTATATATAGTCTATTATCTTGACACAGAAAAAGGAAAAAATAACATGTGAGGCTGATTAAGGAATATCGTTTCTCTCTTACACTGAATATTAATACTAATGTTCAATAACATTTATGTGTAGACAAAGTTCGTTGTTTAATTTTAATGCCTATTTACTAAATATTTAGTAGATACCCTTACAGTTTCAACAACAACAAAATAATTATTTTACCTCAATAAAACAGTTTTTTGAACTGAATATGTATCGTTGCAAGCGTTAATACTGATACAGTGGTATGTATGCTATAAATATGCACTTATAGTTGCATCACACACGCTCACAAATGTATTGTACACAACAAACGGGACCAAATTTATTTTGTTCGCCCCTTTGTAAAACGTTATCATGTTATTATTGCTGCAACGCTTTCGAAAGTGACTGCTGCTACGATTTGTGTGTGTATGTGTGTGTGTGTGTGTGTGTGTGTGTGTGCGCGCGTGCGCACGACGGGTGGCGACGATCTGGGCCGATCTGCTCCGCTGTCAGTTTTACATAAGAATTATTTGACAGCCGCATTGTCAAGCCTGATTAATAGCAGTCGTATCAAACGCGTCAGAGAGCTTGTCTGTCTGTCTACAGATGTGAGACAGATACGTCGTACGTTTCGTCACCCGCGTTTCGGTACATCATTTGAATACCGGATCGCGTTGCGTTGCAGTCTTTACAGGAGATTAACTTCGGCGACCCGATTGCCTAAAAAAAAAATAAGAAATCAAGCCGACGAACTACCGTCCAATTTTGTATAAGCTTTTGTAATTTTCTCGCTTTAGAAGCAAAACACGAGTAGTTGGGGTTATGTAAATTTAAAGGTGATCGTATTAGTTTGTTTCAAAGTGTCAGCATCTAGAGCGGTCGTGATGACTTCCTTCGTCCGAAATGACAGTGATCGGATATTTCGACAACTATTCAAATCTGAAATAGAGTTCTCTCGCAATGAAACAGTATTTCCTGTAGGACTGTTCGTCATCGATCAAACGTCAGACTTTCTCAGTGACAACTGTGTACCACGAGGAAGGCATATGTGGGGCTACCACTGTAACAGTTAACGAAAAAAAACAAGTTGGAGCAACGGTAGTAGAAGCGACAATCAAACAAATTTAAGTAAGGATATGTAAGGATTAGCAATCGGAGTCACAAGAAAGGTTGTTGAGGGGGCCTGTGTCTTCTTTAGGCATATTGGCTCTTTATAATATAAATAGAGGACTTTTAATAAACTGCATTAAGTATTTTTGAATAAAACTGAACAGTGCCATAGCCAGGATATTTAGATGGCGAATTATTGATGGAAAGCGGGAGTAATGGTATTGGCGATAGTGGGAGATTGGTCAGTTAAAGACTACTGTGTATACTGCGGCCAATCTGATTACATGTAGGCTTTCTATAGGTACACCCAGAGACCTCTGTATACTGCGGCCAATCTGCTTACATGTAGGGTTTCTATAGGTACACCCAGAGACCTCTGTATACTGCGGCCAATCTGCTTACATGTAGGCTTTCTATAGGTACACCCAGAGGCCTCTGTATACTGCGGCCAATCTGCTTACATGTAGGGTTTCTATAGGTACACCCAGAGACCTCTGTATACTGCGGCCAATCTGCTTACATGTAGGGTTTCTATAGGTACACCCAGAGACCTCTGTATACTGCGGCCAATCTGCTTACATGTAGGCTTTCTATAGGTACACCCAGAGGCCTCTGTATACTGCGGCCAATCTGCTTACATGTAGGGTTTCTATAGGTACACCCAGAGACCTCTGTATACTGCGGCCAATCTGCTTACATGTAGGGTTTCTATAGGTACACCCAGAGACCTCTGTATACTGCGGCCAATCTGCTTACATGTAGGCTTTCTATAGGTACACCCAGAGGCCTCTGTATACTGCGGCCAATCTGCTTACATGTAGGGTTTCTATAGGTACACCCAGAGACCTCTGTATACTGCGGCCAATCTGCTTACCTGTAGGGTTTCTATAGGTACACCCAGAGACCTCTGTATACTGCGGCCAATCTGCTTACATGTAGGGTTTCTATAGGTACACCCAGAGACCTCTGTATACTGCGGCCAATCTGCTTACATGTAGGGTTTCTATAGGTACACCCAGAGACCTCTGTATACTGCGGCCAATCTGCTTACATGTAGGCTTTCTATAGGTACACCCAGAGACCTCTGTATACTGCGGCCAATCTGCTTACATGTAGGGTTTCTATAGGTACACCCAGAGGCCTCTGTATACTGCGGCCAATCTGCTTACATGTAGGCTTTCTATAGGTACACCCAGAGGCCTCTGTATACTGCGGCCAATCTGCTTACATGTAGGGTTTCTATAGGTACACCCAGAGACCTCTGTATACTGCGGCCAATCTGCTTACATGTAGGGTTTCTATAGGTACACCCAGAGACCTCTGTATACTGCGGCCAGTCTGCTTACATGTAGGGTTTCTATAGGTACACCCAGAGGCCTCTGTATACTGCGGCCAATCTGCTTACATGTAGGCTTTCTATAGGTACACCCAGAGACCTCTGTATACTGCGGCCAATCTGCTTACATGTAGGGTTTCCATAGGTACACCCAGAGACCTCTGTATACTGCGGCCAATCTGCTTACATGTAGGGTTTCCATAGGTACACCCAGAGGCCTCTGTATACTGCGGCCAATCTGCTTACATGTAGGGTTTCTATAGGTACACCCAGAGACCTCTGTATACTGCGGCCAATCTGCTTACATGTAGGGTTTCTATAGGTACACCCAGAGACCTCTGTATACTGCGGCCAATCTGCTTACATGTAGGCTTTCTATAGGTACACCCAGAGGCCTCTGTATACTGCGGCCAATCTGCTTACATGTAGGGTTTCTATAGGTACACCCAGAGGCCTCTGTATACTGCGGCCAATCTGCTTACATGTAGGGTTTCTATAGATACACCCAGAGACCTCTGTATACTGCGGCCAATCTGCTTACATGTAGGGTTTCTATAGGTACACCCAGAGACCTCTGTATACTGCGGCCAATCTGCTTACATGTAGGGTTTCTATAGGTACACCCAGAGGCCTCTGTATACTGCGGCCAATCTGCTTACATGTAGGGTTTCTATAGGTACACCCAGAGACCTCTGTATACTGCGGCCAATCTGCTTACATGTAGGGTTTCTATAGGTACACCCAGAGACCTCCTTATACTGCGGCCAATCTGCTTACATGTAGGCTTTCTATAGGTACACCCAGAGGCCTCTGTATACTGCGGCCAATCTGCTTACATGTAGGGTTTCTATAGGTACACCCAGAGACCTCTGTATACTGCGGCCAATCTGCTTACATGTAGGGTTTCTATAGGTACACCCAGAGACCTCTGTATACTGCGGCCAATCTGCTTACATGTAGGCTTTCTATAGGTACACCCAGAGGCCTCTGTATACTGCGGCCAATCTGCTTACATGTAGGGTTTCTATAGGTACACCCAGAGACCTCTGTATACTGCGGCCAATCTGCTTACCTGTAGGCTTTCTATAGGTACACCCAGAGACCTCTGTATACTGCGGCCAATCTGCTTACATGTAGGCTTTCTATAGGTACACCCAGAGGCCTCTGTATACTGCGGCCAATCTGCTTACATGTAGGGTTTCTATAGGTACACCCAGAGACCTCTGTATACTGCGGCCAATCTGCTTACATGTAGGCTTTCTATAGGTACACCCAGAGGCCTCTGTATACTGCGGCCAATCTGCTTACATGTAGGGTTTCTATAGGTACACCCAGAGACCTCTGTATACTGCGGCCAATCTGCTTACATGTAGGCTTTCTATAGGTACACCCAGAGGCCTCTGTATACTGCGGCCAATCTGCTTACATGTAGGGTTTCTATAGGTACACCCAGAGGCCTCTGTATACTGCGGCCAATCTGCTTACATGTAGGGTTTCTATAGGTACACCCAGAGACCTCTGTATACTGCGGCCAATCTGCTTACATGTAGGGTTTCTATAGGTACACCCAGAGGCCTCTGTATACTGCGGCCAATCTGCTTACATGTAGGGTTTCTATAGGTACACCCAGAGGCCTCTGTATACTGCGGCCAATCTGCTTACATGTAGGGTTTCTATAGGTACACCCAGAGACCTCTGTATACTGCGGCCAATCTGCTTACATGTAGGGTTTCCATAGGTACACCCAGAGACCTCTGTATACTGCGGCCAATCTGCTTACATGTAGGGTTTCCATAGGTACACCCAGAGCCCTCTGTATACTGCGGCCAATCTGCTTACATGTAGGGTTTCTATAGGTACACCCAGAGACCTCTGTATACTGCGGCCAATCTGCTTACATGTAGGCTTTCTATAGGTACACCGAGAGGCCTCTGTATACTGCGGCCAATCTGCTTACATGTAGGGTTTCTATAGGTACACCCAGAGGCCTCTGTATACTGCGGCCAATCTGCTTACATGTAGGGTTTCTATAGGTACACCCAGAGACCTCTGTATACTGCGGCCAATCTGCTTACATGTAGGGTTTCTATAGGTACACCCAGAGACCTCTGTATACTGCGGCCAATCTGCTTACATGTAGGGTTTCTATAGGTACACCCAGAGGCCTCTGTATACTGCGGCCAATCTGCTTACATGTAGGCTTTCTATAGGTACACCGAGAGGCCTCTGTATACTGCGGCCAATCTGCTTACATGTAGGGTTTCTATAGGTACACCCAGAGCCCTCTGTATACTGCGGCCAATCTGCTTACATGTAGGGTTTCCATAGGTACACCCAGAGCCCTCTGTATACTGCGGCCAATCTGCTTACATGTAGGGTTTCTATAGGTACACCCAGAGACCTCTGTATACTGCGGCCAATCTGCTTACATGTAGGCTTTCTATAGGTACACCGAGAGGCCTCTGTATACTGCGGCCAATCTGCTTACATGTAGGGTTTCTATAGGTACACCCAGAGGCCTCTGTATACTGCGGCCAATCTGCTTACATGTAGGGTTTCTATAGGTACACCCAGAGACCTCTGTATACTGCGGCCAATCTGCTTACATGTAGGGTTTCTATAGGTACACCCAGAGGCCTCTGTATACTGCGGCCAATCTGCTTACATGTAGGCTTTCTATAGGTACACCGAGAGGCCTCTGTATACTGCGGCCAATCTGCTTACATGTAGGGTTTCTATAGGTTCATCTGTATACTGCGGCCAATCTGCTTACATGTAGGCTTTCTATAGGTACACCCAGAGACCTCTGTATACTGCGGCCAATCTGCTTACATGTAGGCTTTCTATAGGTTCACCCAGAGACCTCTGTATACTGCGGCCAATCTGCTTACATGTAGGCTTTCTATAGGTACACCCAGAGACCTCTGTATACTGCGGCCAATCTGCTTACATGTAGGCTTTCTATAGGTTCACCCAGAGACCTATGTATACTGCGGCCAATCGGCTTACATGTAGGCTTTCTATAGGTTCACCCAGAGACCTCTGCATACTGCGGCCAATCTGCTTACATGTAGGTTTTCTATAGGTTCACCCAGAGACCTCTGCATACTGCGGCCAATCTGCTTACATGTAGGCTTTCTATGGGTTCACTCAGAGGCCTCATTGGGAACCTACGCAATCGGAAGTTTAACTTCTTAGTTGCCCCACTGCAACTAATACACTAAAGTGGATGTTCTGCAACAAATACAATCGTCATTAGTTAATGCAATAGCCTACCACATAGTTATTACTATACGTTGAATGTTCTCTATAATAATATAAGTCTTCCAATGCGTTTATTAGAAAAACAATTTTAACTTCATTTCTCTTTTTTTTGTATCCAAGTAACTAATTTTAATAATAGCAAGTAATCACCTTTAACCGTCTTGTGACTTGTGCTTTCGATGTGTATTCCTTGCTTCGGAACATATGTTCCGTCATCAGGTTATCACTACTTCGAGGTCGTTAGCATTAAAATAATATTATTTAAAACCGGCTGCTTATAGTTGGTTTATAACAGACTGTTAACAATACCGCATCAACCTACTGATTTTCGAGAAGAATTAAGTACGGGCAAAGCCACAGCTGTAGCTAACGGATGTAAAGCTAGTTAATAAATAATTTAATTAGGAAACAACGATATTGAAAAGCAAAGCTCCCAAAGAAAGAAATCATAACAAAATACATGTCAACCTATTGTGGTGTCATTCTTCATAAAATTCTATGTAACACCTTCAAGAAAATACATATAACCATAACCTTAAGAACAAAAAATAATTTTAAAAAATACTGACTCCAAAACTTATAGGCCGCCGTAATAGTTTTTATATAGGCCATACAGAAAGACCTTTCATAAAATGTTTATAGAACACCTTCCTTAAAAAGATATTGAAACACAAAATTTAATTTTGGACGTCATCTAACGGATAAACTGTATAACATAACTTTATATACTTTAGTACGAATTTTAAACTACTACACGTATGCAAAAAAGGAAATTACATAAATGCTACGGAAGAATATGAAATAAAGCCACCAAATTAACTAGAGTCAGTTACTAAATGACCAATTTAATTTCAGTTCAAATTTATTACTGTATATGACACGGTGTTGCATACAAAGTACGAAGGTCGAGAAAGCGCCTCATAGAAAGTACAACTCACAATCACAACCAGCAGACGTTATAACATTGTCAAGATGCGTACCAGACATCAGTGTGCCTTGAAAATAGTGATATAGTATTATTTGTAGTTGTTTTTAAATAATTTCATTTTAATACTAACGATATCGAAGGGGTGATAACTTGGTGGTGGAACATATGTTCCGAAACGCGAAATATACTTGTGAAAACAGAAGTCACAAGACAGATAAAGGTAATTATTAACTACTGAGGTAAGATTTATTATCATTGGCTTTGGATTAACAGTGGATCTTGTCTTCTCTATTACCTGTTCCCCGGATAATTGGGAATTGACTGTGTTGTGAAAATGCAAGCTGTTTACAGAGATGGTCTGCCAAGGGTTCCCAAGGACTAGCTTATAGACTAATGGAGAAAATCTTTTAAATGTTAGCTCTTTCAAATGCCATCAAAAATGTATTTCGGTCCAATAATAGTTGTGAACAAAAGGATTAGTTATCACTTCATCTGTGGTATAAAATCCGGTAACAATTCGTTTTGATACAGCACATAAGAAAAAATTAGAACAAAAAAATAATTAATTTTGTCATTTGATAACATCAAGAGGATGAATTTTGTTGTTTAAGACCTGAAGATGTCAGTAATAACGAAAAGCTTAGTAAAAAAAAAAAATAAAAAATAAAAAAAAATTATAGCAGTTAGCAAATTCATAAAAGAAATAGTAAGGATGGCTGCTAATTTAAACAATACGAAGAAAAAAAAGAGGATGAGGTAGCTAACGACAGATTTAAGTTTAATATCATAGATTGGGAAAAACTTGACAGATGTATATTACAAAACGATATTGTACCGATGAAAACGGTGTTGTAATGTTTAGCTTTAAAGTAACGGACTTAAACAATCTGATGACACATAACCTACTGTAAAACCATTCCTTTGCTCATTTTGTCTTTGTAACAAACGATCTCCTTGAAAGCTTGCTTTTTATGTTTTTAGGAATATTTAATTTAGATCAGTTGGGCGACTATATATATATATATATATATATATATATATATATATATATGCCATCCTGGTGCATACATTTTTCACTGATATAAACGTAAACAACAAAAAAACCAGCTTGTTGGATATCGGAGTTGGATTTTGGGCGGATGACAGTACGACATAAATCTCGCGCGGAAATCGTTGCCTAATGAAATTAATAAAGACGAATATAAATCAGTTTTATTCAAATTTTATTCAAATATTGCTGGCCGCGACTTGGCCGTGCATATATTTTCAAAATTTTGGGAACGATCATCACTCAAATTAATCATTACTATTGTGTTTTGTCGTTGTGTGTTGTTAAAAATTCTTGGAAAGGGATTTTACGACTAGTGAAAGTAAGAAACGAAAGGATCGATCTAAGTTTAGACGATCGCTTATAAATCCTTATTGTTATTTATTATTCATGTTACTAAAAATTTTAAGCGAAATGTCGTGTATCTGTGGATAACTAAAGTTATGATGTTGACTATCACTGTATAATAAAAGCTTGGTTAAATATGAAATAACTCCAATAAAAGAGCCAATTTTTGTGTGAAGAATACCTCGTTTAATTATAATCTAAGAGGTTCTTGTTTATATATATCTCCAATTCAAAACGTTAGGCCTCTTTGATATATTTCCGTTCCCGGTTTTCCGTGCTTTCTGCAATATGGGACGCCAATTACATAATTTTTCTGTAACCTTATGTCCTTCATTCCTTAGCCGTGATACTAAAATTTGCTGTTGTACATTTGTAGTTCGAATTTTATCTTTTATACATGTTTCTAATAGTATGCTAAAAAATGTAAACTATTTAAACTATTTTCAACTGACGCGTGTGTGTGTGCGCGCGCGCGTGCGTGCGATTTTTTAACATCTTTAACAAAATTTTAGAATTTTTTTCGCATCCTAGATTTCAGACTTTACTATCTTTTCAATAATCCTCCTTCAAATGTGTCATCGCATTCCTTAATCCTCTTGTCCAAGTCTTCGTCGCCTCCCTTTTTCTCTTCTTTAGGAGGGGTCCATTCTTGCAATTTCTTTGGGCATCTGTCATGACCCATACGGCATATATGCCCGTAGTACCATCTTAATATTTTCCAACAATTGCGTTATTTGTACTGGTACATATATTAATCCTTTCCTTTATTTCTTCATTGTCAACGCTGTCATGAAATGTAAGTCTACATCACCTTCTCCAGTATCCTATTTTCATGGCTCGTAATCCTTTCCTCATATGTTCCTTAGTTTATCACACTTCAAACCCATATGTTACAATACTTACCACTATTGTGTTACCTATATGTTAATTTTTGTTTCGGGCCTTAGTTGACTGCTCCATAAAGTGGAATGTAACTGTCTCATCACTTGTTTCCCTTGTCCTGTACGAATTTGTATTTCTGTTACACACGTGCCGTTTTTATAACCATGACATGAAGGTGTTTGTATAAATCTACTGCCTCCACTAGTTCCCATTCCAACAATATATATCTGCATGTATTTCCGACGACAATATATTTACTCTTATTTGTATTTAAAGCCCCGTTTCTGGTATTCTTCGCCTAACTTTCTAAGCATATAACAGACGTCATCTTAATCTTCAGCTACAATTACATAACACTCGCGAAATGTAAAGTGAAGAGCTTTACGCACTGTCGGCTATTCCCATGTTCCGGAAGATGCTTGCTACTGGCAGTGCTTGCTAAATATTTTTGGAAGGGTTTGAGTGCGTCGTGTCCATTTAAATCTGTTTACTCGTTTATAATGGTATTATGATTTTTTTTTTATTATTCATATATGTAAGTCACTGAAGCGTAAGCAAAAGAAAATAAGCTCCAGGAAGTTATAGCGGAATTAGAGAAGAGGGGGAGAAAGAGCGAAAGAGAGAGAAAAGGGGGTGAGAGAGAGAGAGAGAGAGAGAGAGAGAGAGAGAGAGAGAGAGAGAGAGAGAGAGAGAGAGAGAGAGAGAGAGAGAGTGTGTGTGTGTGTGTGTGTGTGTGTGTGTGTGTGTGTGTGTGTGTGTGTGTGTGTGTGTGTGTGTGTGTGTGTGTGTGTGTGTGTGTGTGTGTGTGTGTGTGTGTGTGTGTGTGTGTGTGTGTGTGTGTGTGTGTGTGTGTGTGTGTGTGTGTGTGTGTGTGTGTGTGTGTGTGTGTGTGTGTGTGTGTGTGTGTGTGTGTGTGTGTGTGTGTGTGTGTGTGTGTGTGTGTGTGTGTGTGTGTGACCCCTAACCGTCAATTATAGAGACAAGTGAAGAAACCCGTGAGTCCTTCAGTTACAGGCCAAATTGTAACACAGAACAAGGAAACGGTAAAATGCAGAGGGACACACAGCTGAAGTTCTATAAGGTCGTGGCTGTGTCGACTTTAATGTATGTATGTGAGACATGAACTCTCTTGTAAAAAGATATTTCAAAAATACAGGCCTTGGAAATGAGATAATAAGGAGCAGTTAAGGGATGCAGTTTGAGAGATCGTCTACGAAACGATCACATAAGGAAAGACCTGAAGTTACAGTCGGTTCTGGATAGAATAAAGGAATACACGCAGAATTGGAAGTCCCATCTAGAACGCATTGTAGACACGCGTATTCCTAAACAAGCGTTTGAATATATGCCCGTGGGAACTAGAGATCGTGGAAGACCCTGTACAAAATTGCCAGAGACTCTGTGAAGTCGGAACGGGCTATAACCCAAGTCATGTAGTGAAGAAGAGAAGAGAAGAGCAAGGAAACGGCATTAAGAAAGAAAAAAAATATAAAAATATTAAATGCAGGGAGAAAAAATCGCTAATTTGACAGTAGGCTTACAAACGTTGACATGTGTCAAAGCGGAGTGGAAGTCACAGTGTCATTCAAAGGTCTAATGACTCGCTGGAACTGAGCTGTCCTATTTTTGTCGGTCACAGGTGCTAATTAAAAGACAAGACGAGAAGTAATGTTAAAATAAATCAAAGGCTGCGTGAAGACGATTCTGTAGGAAACAGAAATTACAGTTAAACCGCCGGTAAGTCTTAAATATGCCCACTTCCTAATAAAGAGCGATACGTATTCTTCACTTACACAGTAATAACAGTAAATAACGCGTGAGATAAGGACATTATCGCTACCGAAGGACATTCATCATTATGATTAATTGCGGTGTATACTCGATTTATTGCCGAAGAAAATGACAAATTTATCATGGATTACAACGAGCCGAACACCAGCGATAGAAAGTTAACGAACACGGGTATGTGTAATAAGAAATATGTTACGGTGAAATTAATTATGTTGAAGTTTGAAGTATGATTTTACAATTGCATCTACGCGTCAGAACTTCAACATGTGTTTAAAATTATACAAGTAACGGAGCTTTAATAAGTTAAATATTTTATAATTAAAACATGGTTTTTCTACTAAAACTCTACAAGCCTGCAACCGACTAAGAAGTACATATGTTGTTTCTTAGAATGTCGTTTCCTTTCACTTTTTGACTCTCTGATTATACGATACTTTATTTTGATGGATGAAGACTCCTTATTTGCCTTCATTCCTGTCTGTGCACCTTTCGACAAATTTAAATTCATGATCCGTGTCTATAGTTTTTGTCTACATTTATTATTCTCTTTGTTCGTCTACCACGGTAGAAGAAATAAAGCACTTAATCGCAAATAAAAATTAACTAATTCTAGCTCAACATAACTAGATTAGTAAAACCTTTGAACTAAATACTAAAGCTCTATCTTCAGCTTTTTCGTTCCCTAGTTACTAAATGGTGCTTATACGATACATCGACTATAAAGCAATTTTTTACTTCCATGTTCCATAAGGAAACGGAAGTATGGTCATGGCGAAAAAAATCGTTTTCGAGATAACGGAAGATTCTGATTGTACTACCATCAAAACATGAAAAAAGCCCTTTTTCGAAAATGTCTGTGTGTAGAATTTTTTCTTTGGCAAACGATAACAGCCGCAAATTCAAACAGAATCAAATAAAGTTTTGCATACAGTCCTGAATTGTAGAGGCCGCAAGGTCTATTGTTTTTGGTGAAGATCGGTTAAGGGAAAGGGGTAGTTTACCTGCAACGTTTTACGTTTTAACAAGAGTAAAGTGCTTAATTTTGATAAATAAAGTATCCTGAAAAGAAGGTCATAATAATCCACTGTAGAAAGGAAGATGAAATATCTATAAATGAAAAGGGTAGTTGAAGGGGGAGGGGCTAATTATTTTTATAAAATAAAATGGTAGTTGATGATGGAGGAGGTAAATTTTTATAAGTTTTATATGTGTACTACGTTATTGACAACAAAGAAGTAGTTTCTATGGAAACATTTCATTTCACTTTAACAAAATTCTATATATTTCATTTTAATTTAAATCACGTATGAGTGAAAATATATCGTTCCTGGCAGGCAAGCGTGTCTCAATTATGTAATGTTTACTTTTCCAAAGTTTCATTATTGTGATTACGCAATAAAAGGCCGGCAGGACACACACACACATACAAAATTCGCGTTATTTCTAGCCTCACTCATGTTTATTTTCTTAGTTGTACGCTTTTTAAATGGAAAGTGCCGAAACCCACACCAACACAACGCGTGCAAGCCGAAAAGATGGACATCGATTTGCTTCCTGTGGATCGCTGGGCAGTGTTGTTGCATTAAAGCAATTAATACAATCTGTGTACTTATTTCTATTATGATATGAGAATTATAAACTAATATGTGCATGTGTGTATGTATGAAAAATATATAAATATTTTTCTCCTTTGGAAAATTGTTTGCCCCTCCTTGAAAATATTTTGACCTCTCTTATGGCTAGTTATTTACTAGCCTGTGTGGAATATAGCGTTATGACATGGATCAGAATGGTGGGTGTTAAGTAGGAGACACAAACGTATTAAGAAAGGAATGTTTTGCTGTGAAATTTATTATTATACTGGTGAACAGAATAGTCGTTCAGGAAATCAGAAGACAAATGGAAAGAAATAAATCAAGATTCGATTTTAAAAAAGAAAAATGACTAGTATAGTACTGACAGAAAAGACTGAATAGTCGTCCAGGAAATCAGAAGTGATAACACTATAGACATCCCTCGGCCCCTCGCAGCGAGAGTCCAATTTCATTACAGGAATCAGATCGCAGCTACCTTTAGCTAGCTCTTCGTTCAACGTACAGACATTTTATCCAAAAGTAGAGTCCTTCCTCACGAAGGTTGAGGATAGTCTTAATCCATCTGACATGGTGGTACTATTTTAGCTGATACGTAATTTCTTCAGAACTCAAGCATCCACTTATTTAATTAATATTTAAATGAATTTAAATATAAATTTTAGGACATGGAAGTCATGTATGGTTCTTCATACCGATTTTTTCTCCTGAATCCATGTATTAAGAACGTTAAGGAAAACACTGTTTTAGGGTTCCTCGTCATTCTGCAGAGGGTGAAACTATTACTGTATTCAAAATGATTTCTAATAACCGGTCTGTTAGGACGCGGTCGGTTGCTGTGGATTGGCATCTTGTCGGCAACGTTTCGCTTCCCGCCTCGGGGACCTTCTTCAGGCCGCCGAAAAGCGACGGATCGTACGAAAACAGTAGCGCCGAACAACCCGCGATACCTGTCTCAGGTAGAACCAAGATGTCGATCCACAGCAACCGAGCACGGCCTACAGCCCAGTTTTTTGAAATCGTTTTGAATATATTCACACCGACCGTGCAAGCTTTAGACGAAACTATTACTGTTAACAAAAATGAAAATTGTAAAATCGGAATATTTGTTAGTCATATGAAAGCCACGCAGTATATGAAAATTTACGGAGTAGTAACTGTACATTTCTAAATACACTTCATTCGTGCGTCTAATCTGTTAGTCTTCCACTTTACTGAGAGTTCAAATTATCATTCACAGAGCTTAAAAGACTGATTAACCAACTTAGATCCGACGTCATCTCATCATAACACTAAACTTTTCACGACCGGAGTCAACTTCAGTAAAATTATTTTCCGGGTCATTGGACCGTGGTCCTCTTCTTATGAAACCTGTAGCTGCAGCCTGTGGAGTCACTGAAGATGACTGCCTAAGATGCAGTTGAAACGTCTGGTTTCATAAGAAGAGGACAACGACCCAGCGTCCCGGAAAGTTAGCTTCGTTAAGTAATGCGATTATTAATATTTTACGATGGTGGGTTACTAGCTGTCTGCACTGTCTACATATTGGAAGGGCAGGTTTTCTGCCTCGAGCGAAAATGTTCCAATTATTTGGAGGCGACTGGGATAACGCTCCGCGCCTTCTATGTAAACGTAGCTGCGATAACGCACGTCCAGTGTACGCTACTTATCGACGAGTCGTCGTTCGGTTTATGTCGTCGTGGCCTTGTTGGCAGTGCTTTCAGATTCAGTGAGCGTTTTTCAAGATTTGATCGTTATACAGACTTCGGATATCTGCATAACCTTCGAGACGTTTCACCAGCCTTCAACACTCGCTTGCGGACTCCAGCCTACAGCATTCGCTTACTACGGCGGTGTCCAACGGGGTCTGAGCTAGAGAATGCAGAGCACACTACGGAGTCCAGCGTATAGCGTTCGCTTACGGCGGTGTCCAACGGGGTCTAAGGTCGGGTACACAAGGCGCACTGACGGACTCCAGCACACAGCATTCGCGTCCAACGGGATCTGAGCTCGAGTACGCAAGGCACACATACGAACTCTAGGACGCAAACGTTTGCCAGCGAGCAGCATACATCGAATGGTGACACTTATGAGTACTTCATGTAGTAGGAACACGGATATATAAATTTGTCCGCAGAGACGTCTGTATACATCCTCTTCCGTTAGTTTAATAAACTAAAATAACATAATTTTGGTTACCTGAAACAGACTTTTATTAAATATTATTGAAAAATCGGTATGGAGAACCATACATGACTTCCATGTTCTAAGATCTATATTTAAAATCATTTACTTGAATTCGGTTCGATAATTTCTAAAAAAATATCGCCCACCCTCAAACTATTTTCTCTATTTATAGTCGTATGGGAATATTTAGTCCTATACTCCATAGGCTATATTTATGGGGGTAGTCGTTTAGTATAATGTTATTTTCGAATCACTTTATACAAATTAGGTACTTTATTCTTATAAAGAAACTGAACTACGTAGTTAATCATCCCTCCTCTTCAACCGATCCCCACCATTAATAATATTTACACTTTCATAGAGTAATAGTTTTATCACGTGTAATTTCTAAGGTATCTTATCCTTCAAAATTAAATATTCGTACTTTACTTGATTTCAACACAGCAATTTTCAAAAATCACCCCTCCCGCTTCCACTACCCACTCCATTTACAATTATCTCATTTATCATTTTATAGTGGGTTAATATGACTTTATTTTCGGGGCACTTATTTATTAAAATTAATAATTAACTTTACTCTTGTTAAAACACAAAACAATGCCGGTAAACTGCTCCACCCGCCTAACCGAACAACCTGGTTGCCTGGCAACAAAATTATTTTATTTTTAACAATTACCATTGTTTGAAAAAGATTAAATGACTTTTGAGTGCCGTTACTCTTGTTAAAACGTAAAACTTTGCAGGTAAACTACCCCTCCCCATTAATCGATCTTCACCAAAATCAATAGATCTTGAGTCTCTACAACTCGGGCACATACGCAAAAATTATTTGATTCTTTTTTAATTTTCGCCAGTTATCGTGTGTAGAAAAAATTCTAGGCACAGACACTTCGGAAAATTACTTTTCCTCATGTTTTGAAGGTATTACAATCAGAATCAGTCCTTATCTCGAATACGATTTTTTCGCGATCACCACACTTCCATTTCCTTACGGAACATGGAAGTAAAAATGATAATTGTTTGTAAACGTTTTATAAATGTAATAGTATTTTAAAGAATGCCTTTCCTCTAAAGAGTTAACGTAGTAATAAATATATAGGCTAATGGCGTGAGATAGGTTCGTATGAGAACGTTACAAAGTAACCAGCTGACCAGGTTATGTCGGAACCGTACCCCAGTATACTGTACGCATTAATCACACGTACCGTCTATATAAGACCTATCATCAATCAGCTAGTGTTACGTAATTATGTAAAACCTAATACTTTATGTAAATCGTCCCGCAGCTCTCCAAACGCTTCGTATATAAATCACAAAATTACGCTCACCTCTATATTGCCCGGAACTGTTTTACAGCGACCGACTGGTTTGCCTGCCGGAAAGTCTGTCGGAGAAAACATCAGTTTTCTAGACCGGCGGAATAGTAACTTTTTTCACTCATGAAAATTGTGCGATTCGATACGAGTTAATTTAATACTAGTCTAATAAACGAAAACCTAATAACAGTGCACAATCGGGCGTGATATGGACGTTGACACCTTACCTTAATGACTATAAACACCTTAGGGCTATAATAATTTGGTACACACATTACGGAAACATACAACAAAAATTAAAGACAGTTATTATTTGTATCTGCATACCATATATCCAATGAGTGAGAGAACAATTACAATTCTTTAGGCTCTCCACAAATATGGATTTAAATGAAAGGCTGCGTCCATTTTTTTGATATGTCTACAGGAGCATTGACATAAGAATTTTCCAGCAAAACACGCAAAAATAACCGGAACATTTAAGAAAAATATAATTTTTTTCTCTTTCCCATTTCCAAGTAAAATTAAGTGCTCCAAACGTGCCTTTGAACGCTTTAACTTCCAAGATTTTCTTGGCGAAAGATCTCTGCAATGATATCAGTAAAATTAGCATGCACCCCCATGTAAAACATGTCGATTCCCATAAAGTCAGCGTTCTAACTGGTTAGCTCACTGAGTTTTTACTGATAACAGAAGAATAGGTACAAGATTGTATGGTCGATTAAAAAGTTACTCCCTTTATAAATTTATCTAAATTAAACTATTATTAGCAACTCAGCCTAAATGATAAATTTATAAAATCGAAATGGATAATTCGTCCTCTCTCTCTCTCTCTCTCTCTCTCTCTCTCTCTCTCTCTCTCTCTCTCTCTCTCTCACACACACACACACACACATAATTTTTATCGTTCGTTTAAAAAATAAATATTCTTAATTTGTGTTGTAAGGAAAATCTAATTTTAAAAAAACACCTAAATTTGATTCTAAATGTAATAGTAGTATGTAACATTGGCCACGGTTTTATAGCCTACGTTCGAACGTGTAAGTCATACTAACAACTAAAATATTTTTTTATTTTTAGCTTAAGTTTCGATTTCAGTAATCTTAATTTTCCCATAAAAAGTAAACTTCGCTAATTCACTAAAGACTATTTTTTTCTGGGAACATAAGTCCACGTTTCGTAAGGCACGCGCGTGTGTGTGTACTTAGCACCTGGGCATATATAGGCCTACGTATACAAGTAGTTATATGTGTATGGTTTTGTATACTGTAGACAATAAAAAGGATACTGGTGTTTTTAATATTGAAGAGTAACTAAATTGTTACCGTTTTAATTACTATGTTGGTTATAATAATTAAAACTGTCTGTTGAATGCCCGATTGGCGAATGGCGGAAACAATTGGCACCGCTAGTATTGCTAAAACAATGTAGCAGTCTGAGTTATAGATCCCATAACATTTACTTTATATGGTTTCAAAGACATGATGTGTCTTGTTGATCGTCCCTGGTTTATGCAATGCCCCTGTTTCTTGTCAGTTTCTTGTCATTTATTGCATAATAATTTGGGAATAGGGAGAACAAAATCAGGTTAGTAATAAATATTGCCGGGAATAAGTCCACACCAAATAAGCAACCCCGAACAAGCCAGCATTACCAGGGTGTACTGAGAGTGAGTGACCTGTGGCAGGGTTGCACTCGATGTTATGACCTAGCGTGTGAGTGACGCCATTAAAAAAGCCACTGCCCCGTGCTCCTTTCCACGGTGGCGGAGGGTCCCTAAATGTTAGGCGAAGGCTATTCCCAAATCAAACAATGGCAGAATTAACCCACTGCTGCCTTGCACTGTGTTATTAAGTCACCAAAGATTGTGGGAGAGCCCTGACAGAAAATCCCGGTCTTCCTGGAAAGACGTTGATTGTATGATCACCTTCCCTATGCAGGTAAAACAAGAAATTGCTAAAAATCCTAGAAGAAAACAATACACTGGAATCAGTCGACTTGAAGAAGTTAAGATCCGGAAGATGTCGAATGAAAGAAGATTACCTAGAGGGTAAATGGCCTGTCGCCTATAACCAGAAGGTAAAAAAATGGTATGTCAAACAGAGGGGTATTTAGGGGGGGGCGAATTGGACGCCCCCCAAAGGGTCGAAAAAGTAGTCGAATTTTGTTAATCTCTTACTTTTTAGACTGTTTTATTATTTTTCCAGTACGGTAATACAGTAGTAACTCTTTTTTAATATAAAATAGGTTTATTACACGGCATCTGCATATATGTTTCAAATATGAAATATAGGAAATTCAGTTCAGTCAACAAGAATTTTCTAAAAATTATTTTTAAATTCGCGTTTTTTTTTATTGTGTTATTACTGTTTACTTTAATGGGGTTGATTTCAGGATGTTGTCACACGTTTTAAACCACTTTGCAGATAGTAGTGTTGATTAGTCTTAACTTCTTTTTCCTTTTGTATGAAGTCGACTCGACCGGACCCCCCCCCCCCCCCCAAGGCCAAATTCTGGATATGCTGTTGATAGAAAAGAAGAAGGGTAGAGATCTCGGCATTGTGCTGTCTAAACAAACAAAGGTAGAAGCTAAGAAGATATCAACCGTAAAACAAATCACAGTGAAGCAATTAGCAGTGTAAACGAGTTTGTTAAGGTCAACTCCTTAAGTCACACGCTTATACATGTGCTATTTTATTGGTAAGTGGGGATGAATAGACTCTTCCATGGGTCCCAACGCACGACACGCAATAGAGAGTGAACGCCGTGTAAGGTGGACGCTAACCACCCAGCCACGATTACTTACCGTTGTGGTCATGAAACGCGATAAACTATCAGAAATATATAATATTATACATTATTAAATTATAATTACATCCCAAATATTTTCCCAGATATTCATGTTTTGATCTTTTCGTATGTTTTAATGAATATTAATATTAACTTAATATTTACAAACGCAATAACAGTAACTTACTAATTAAAGAACAACTCAAATAAAAAGAAAACAATATGATCTATTTAAAAATATAAATTTATTAAAATATAAACATTTAATATTTCCAATGTAACCATCAATACAGCTGATTATCTAAATAAACAATAAAATAATCGACAATTTAAATCGAATTAAATCGATTATTCGTTGATTTTATATTGAATCAAATCAATTCGATTATTCGTTAATTAATTCAGCAGACTCTGAAGATCACGAAGTCAGTGAAACGTCCGTCAGGTCAATTGAAACGATAAAAATAAGATCAAGTACCTGCAGAAGTAATTATAATTTGATAATATATAATAAACAGTAGCGTGGAGTCCATGTAACCGCTGTTGCCGGCGGCAACAGTACTGGAAATAAGACAAGATAATATTAATTATTCTACGGAATAAATACTTTAGTTATTGAATAATTTGAAGTCCGAACAATATTAGTAGGGAAACTTGAAGAAAAGCGTAGCATTGCTTTCGAACTGCTGGACCCTTGCACCGTCTTGTGTTGCCGGCTCAGACATCGGCAATGTTTACTGCGTATGGTCATTGACCTCGTAGTAGTTGTCACTGTACAAACTGTGGAGGAGGGACACATTCGTCCACCCAATGTGTTGCCGCTGTATAAACCGGCAAAACGCTCAGTTAACAGAGTATGTTAGTTTTCGGAACTGACATGCAGCAGATACTATTTACCTATTTGTGTTTTCTTCATTTAGTCATGTGTCTCTGTTTGTATTTATTATTTTTTATTCGATTATTTGTGTTCTGGTTTATTATGTGTAAGTATAATGAGAGTCAGATCCCGTTGAACCGGGACCCTTTTCTTCTCCCAGCGAATTATAGAAAAAATGAACACTTGGTACAAGAAAAAATCGAATTATACTTAACCTATTAATTTTAGGTTAAGTTTCAGGCCTATCACAACCGGCAGCAGGTGTTATGTACCCACGCCACGCCACTGTATAATATTATACAACAATAATGCAAGAATCTCATCGAATTACCGGTACTTATAAAGAAATTACATATACATACACACATACATATATATATTTATATATATACACACACACACACATACATATTTATCCTTAACTCCTACTGTTATTAATTAACTGGAATAATATTATCGCTGGAGTCCCGGTGAAGGCTGTTATGTTGGGCTGAACATGTTGTTAAATAACATGCATCGTTTTATATTTTTAGTTACACCTCACACATTTTAAATACTTGATTTCTAAGCGTATAAATTATGTTTATTACTCAATTAGAACACATAACGTTAAAATAAATGTGACATTATAACACTTAATACTGTATAACATTTATTACTATAGTTCGCATTTATAGTAGACACAGTCGATTTTTTTCTGCACGGCACTTATAATAATATTTTTAAACGGGTCTTAATTATATGTTGACAGATTAAATGGGCGGAAACACCGATTTTTATAGCTTAATCTCTAATTGCAAATCTTCCTTGATCTTAGTACACAAGCGTTACATTAAAACGTTGAAAATCGACTAGAAGAGAAACCTTCGCGAATTCGATGCGGTGTCCTATTTTTACGCTACGGCGACTGTACTGTATCTCCACTGATTGGTCCCCAATTTAAATCTGCCCAACCGCAGGCCGGTAATTTCAGCGCATGTAATTAAGCAGTCCCAATAATTATAGTCGGTAGCCTCAGATAAATATTCATTCAACGTTTTTCATATGTTTTTAATACTATAATAACACGCTATATAACGGAGAATACTTCCAACTATAGCATACGACAAAGCATCGTCTTATTACGACCTGCTACCCAAGACTTGTGTCTTCTATTTGCCCCAAAGTAACTAACCGGCTTTAACGACACTAAACGGAGGACACAGGCCCAGACATCTAGATCTGCTATTTATTAAAGCGAATATCTTAAATTTTCGCAGTGCTACGCTTCAGTTAATAAGATGGTACAAACGTAACACGTTCATTTTAAATCTTCGGAATTCGTTACAAGAATCCAGTCATCAACAACGTAATCTTGAAGACAGTTTAATTACCTAAACCAGCATTTCTCGACATACCTCGATATACATTTGTTGAACTCGTATCTCTCAAAATCTTCCGTTATCTCTCAAATTGGAAAATAAAGCCCTGGTGACTTTTACTGTGAAAAAAATTAAAGTAATTTCGACGAAACCGAAACAGAAGCATGATAATGTTTTAAGGCTTTTGAAACGTATAATGCGCATATAACAAATATTTACTATTTACTAAATATATTTACTATATAACAAACATTATCATGTTAAAACGACAGAGACCAAAGATTTCTAGACTGTGGGGAATCGAAAGTGTGGAAGCGTTACATTTTTCGATGACGTTACATTTTTGTGGAATGACCCCCAGCCTAAAAACATTATCATGTTAAAAAGATGCTGTTCACCTATTTCTTTTGGCGCCTGCACAATGCCTCAGGTACACGAGCTGAAGTACCTGGGTCTGATCAGCGACTGGCGACTCACTTGGCAAAAACACGTCTTTATACAGCGAAAAGAGCTTGCATACAATATCAGCAACTGCAATGGTTTAATGGCAGATAGTCCCAGATGATATTGGAAAACAAACGTATAATTTATAAAGCTATAAATTATATCCTCACGTAGGCTTCCGCGGCCGGTGCCCATTATATTTTTTGAAGTCTTCTTAGGGTATGGACCGCGTGAAAAACGTCTTGTATGACAACGCTCCACTCATATTACAATGAGTATACTGAGGTCGAAGTGACAATGAGGTTGGCAAGTGAACTCCTATCCTAAAAACTGTCCGGACTTATAGTATCAATTAACGGGTACCACCGGTAACTTCAACTTAGGAATACTTCAGCGCTTCCAGAACAAAGTACTGAGAGCCATCATAAATGACTGCATACTGCATGTGCTCAACCGAATAATCCAGAGATATCTACAAACGCCTTCAGTCATGGAAGAGATAAAGCGACGAAGCCCCAATTGCAGTACAGGCTGGAAAACCATCCCAAGTACTCGGGCTGAGGAGCTTCAGTCTAGCGGTGGGCAAGTACATAGACGGAAACGTTTAAAACCTATTCTTGATACAATACGCGAGATAGGGAAATGCATTGCGCTTATGGGTTTACGTTCGATACTATTACGCGACTTGAAAACCTCGACCGATAAAAATCAAGTAGTAGATATGTCTACAAAATGTGCACAGTAGTAACAGTGTTTTAATCCGTCATATTTTGGTGTATTTTAAATAAATTTAGTCCAAAAACTGAGTCGGTAAATTTAAAAACCTAATAAAAGCAACGCACACTCGATTTAGTACTATTAATACTTAGTATGTATTAAATTAACTGTCCTTACGCAAAATGTGCTTGCTCTTTAACAATAAGTTTTTTGTACATGTAGTCAAGACAACGTACAGATGTACATGCGCACTTAAATTTAATAATATCATTATAATAACAAAAATATTCAAGGTAGTTTTCCCTATTCAAGATAGACTAATAAATTAAGCAAGTGAATTGTACACACAGATCCAAATTCAATTTTCATCAAACTTTCAATGATCAAAATTCAATCGATTTCCAAATTATTGTGTGAATCGTACAAATATACTTTAGCGGTCACGTTGCGTACTGCCGCACGTTCGTTTCCCGTGCTTCTCCTACTGTGTTAATCATGACGTTACCACACGCTAAAAGTGACTTAGATGACAGATTTTCTTATGTTGAGATAACTATTTCAAAACAATTTGTAATTTGTAAAGTGTACTTTCTATAAACTTAATTATGGAAGTGTTTCATTGGAATCCTGCATGTCATTTTAAGTCTCCTTAATATTAGGGAGAATATTAAGGAGAATGTTATCCTTGCTGCGTAGAATGTAAAACAACATAAATTCAATTATAAGAAAACTTTCAAACGACTCTAATTCTCATACGTTCCATCTTTCACGGCCGTATACAGTTGAGATCTTTCGTGTCGTCAAGCAACATTATCTTTTGAATACATTGTATTACAACAAGGACTAGTTTTACAGGTGATACGGTCGTATGGATGTCAACGTTGGTCACTTAACGAAAATAATCATATCGTGTCAGAACGTACAGAAGAAAGTAAGATTATTGTTGCGTGATATAACTTCTATAAAAGTGTCATTTTTTTGTAAAAGCTGCGTTCCTTTACGTCTAATTAAGATTCGATTCTTTAATTAGTAGAGTTTAATATCGAACAAAGAATCCGCAATGTTTATTTCTCATGATCCGTTTTTCGAGGTCATGAAAATCGTACCTTAAACAGATTTAATCTGCGTCACTTCGTTGCTATCATCATGTGCACCACACTTGGCGCGTCGTCAAAAACATTATTTCTACACAGTGGCATAATTAGGAACTATTCCATGGGGGGGGGGATGAGACTAGCTTGAAAGTTGGATTCCCCATTTACCTCAGAAAAAATTAGATATTGAGGATACTTTCCATATAATTATTTACACAATCATTTAAACACACGCAACTGAATTAGAAATAGGCCTACGTTACGTGAACACGGAATTTCACTGATATTTTTTAATACTTTTGCTGGGGGGGGGGGGGAATTGATCCGAAGTTACGCCACTGTTTCTATTCAACATCATCCTGTACGTTCGATTTCATCTCAGTTACCAACAAATTGCCATTTAAAGTTTTCGAACAGTTAAAATTGTAATTTCACGTATTTTCAAAGTACTGGATCAGGGGAATAGTTATAATTTAACCATGAAGTTTATTCTCCTCCTAAATTAGACAGTATATTGTCCCGGTTGTCGCAGTTCATTGGTGAACAAATAAAGTAACTCTGCACGTACGTTTTGGCGGACCATACTTTCAACAAAACTACACAGACACTGTGGGCACATCTGCGCATGCGTGTAATTCCAGGTTCAACTTAATCCTGCTGCGTGTTACTCCCAAAGATGACGGGCCTTGTTCATCCTTCCTTTAGTCGCAACCACTGGCGAAGCGTGACAAAATAATTTGGGTAGACATAAAAATACCAGCCAAATGCAACCTCTTACTAAGATTGTCGACGTTCTTAGTGAACCAGTAAAACTATGGTAAGTAGAGTTAATGCTACCTCTAGCAGATAATATCTAAGTGATTATCTGAAACACACGTATTTCGTTATACAATTTAGCTTAAATATCAAGAAAAAACTATCGTATTGTTATTGGTGTTGTTTATGAATCTTAATTAGAAAATATTACCAGAAAAGCATAAATTGTATTCACATTTTGTAATGGTGACAAATCCGGATTACTGCAGGCATTACACAAACGTTTCATATTTTCTTGTAAACGAGATCTACACGCCGTGTCTCATTTTAACATTGAAAATGTTTATAAGGACATGTCGCACATTTGCGGCCGATCGCTGGTGCGTGATCGAAAATGGGAACCGGTAATATTCCATAGAAACTACTTCTTTGTTGTCAATTACGTAGTACACATATAAAACTTCGCTTATGAATGCGACTACATTTAACTTATAATCTGTACATTGGTAAATGAAGAATGAATTCATTGATTGGTGAATGAACATAAATATATATATTTTTTAGATTTATTGAAGCATTTTCAATGCCCTTCTCTGTGCATTGCATTTGTGCAATGCCTGTAAATTTTTTTCTTATTTTTGGTTATAGTATCAGCTCCCGAGAGATAGCCGTGCAATTTTGAATCACTACGTACATTTTCTTTCATGAAATACTCTTCCGTTGCCAGTAAATTTAAAGTTTCTAAATAATTACCCTTATTGAGAGGTTGCTCATTTTCCTTAAGACTCCTAAAAGCTAACTCTTGTCTCCCTAAATAACAAACATCTACCAAATGGCACTATCCTTCGATTTCGTGCCACATTTTTATTGTGCTGTACTGTTTGAATTCTAGGTGTTTCTGACAAACAATTTCAATTCTGTTACGTCCTAGCATGTGAAACAGCTCAGAATATTTCATACGAGCTTTGCTACCAGCATGTTTAGCGGCTTTAACTTCAAAATTTGTATAGTGCCTTCTTCAACTTTGCTCCATGGTTCCTCACCATTAAATATCAAACAGTAATAGCAGTGCAGAATTTTGTTTCGCTTACAACCAAAGAGCCACCTATATTTACTATACCAAACTTTATGATAATTTTTCCTTGTTCACAGTATCCGAGCCACTATATAATATAATAAATTGATTTACCTCCGTCTTGTGGCTGCCTGATGATTCTTCTTAACACTTACGCGTTTCGGAACCTAAGGTTCCATCTTCAGAGTGTAAAAGATTTTAAATCGGTCTAAAAGACGTCGTTAACCAATAAACAATAAAAATAAAACTGCATGAACACACATAATAAAAATAAAATTGCATCCGCACACGCGGGTCTTTGAGTGCGCACTCTACGATCGATCGCGACACACTCAAAGATGTATACGACGACTCATAATAATATATTTATTATGTTTATTGGTTAACGACGTCTTTTAGACCGATTTAAAAACTTTTACACTCTGAAGATGGAACCTTAGGTTCCGAAACGCGTAAGTGTTAAGAAGAATCATCAGGCAGCCACAAGACGGAGGTAAATCAATTTATTATATAATTTTTCCATCCTTCTGCGACAAATTTAAAGACGCCCGAGATATTTTTGACGTTAGAAATACCTTTTGCTCTGAATGTAACGTACTGATTTCATATTTTAACAAAAATTCTAATGAATCAAAGTTGTCAGAGTTTATATCAAATACTTCTGCCGTAGAACTGGTACTAACTGTATTCATTTTGATCCTTTAAACCAATTAAACAGTATGCATAAAGCACTTAAATGTCGACACTTAAAAATACGTATTATTAAAAAATAAGTGTGTAAATGATTACACACTTCTTAGTCTATACAACTACATACAAAATTAAAAATAATTTGTATAGCGTATTCACTACACGACTACAATGAAACAAACACAGGCGGCCAGGCTACAAATCAGTGTGGGGAAGACATATCTTTTGCCGTGATGTACGGGACGCATTTTTATGCTGCCCGCGCAGGTCCTCTCCCGTTGTTGTCTACCGAAACCCACCTCACCTCCAGCCCTGTTAAAAAGACATTTCAAGTAACGTCTACCCTGATACTCCGCGTACAATTGCATCGCACAGCAAGGCTCCATGGCTCACACTCGCGTCATATCGCATGATATTTAACTTCTTCATTAGTTTTATACCTTTCTGAGTAACTTATGCAACTTATGCATAAATAAAAATTAATTATTTTATGAATAAATTATTTGGGGAGACACTGTCTACCTTGCCTCCCCTGACGCTTCCCCACAGGTCGCAACAAGTTGTTTTGTTGCTTTTAAAAATGATCGTTACTACAGTCTCTGTCTCTGTTACGATTGTAACTGTGTAATAGACAAACGCGGTCTGGAGGTACTACATATTGGCCTGCAGTAGAGGAAAGGTGAGAAGGACTTCAGCAATATTAAGTTATCAGTATTCTGTTCTTGTCTTGTGTAGTAATAAAAATGTATCCACTTAGATCGACTGAACGTGTTACTCTTTGCGGTAGACTTTACATTTCATTTCTTCTCACTGTTCTCTGTTTTTGAATTATCTTTCCCTCTCCTCCATGATTTAGCCAGGGAAAAGATTCATGCTTGTCACGTTAAAAGATCCAGATCTCCACAGGACGATTCGCCATAAATAAAAGCATTTCTATCGCAGAAACTAACGCCGTTTGCCCCTTTCGGGAATTTACTCTTTCGTCATTACACCATTCCGCAATCCATGCTTATATATCATACCCCCCCCTCCAGTTTCATATCGTACCAGTTTTATTGTTACGGGAAACGGATCTCCTGTCACTGAACAGTGAACCATTGCCGGATCGCGCGGACAAGGCTGCATTATCGGCCGCAATCCTAGCTGTCAATTGAACCTCACAGGTGACGTCAGTGTCGCATGATCTAATCTTCGTGGATACAGCACACGAGGTATACCCAGAGTTACTCTAGTTGTGCAGTTACCCGTTCCCCTTAAACCAATCCATCCGCAATCAGTAGCCACACTAATCTCCAATACCATACTTCCTAAATAAATTTATAACGTACTTTATATTATTTTATAACTTATAACTTAATAAATTATAAAATTACCTTTATAACTTTTTAAGTTATTTTATAACTAAGCACCTCTATAACTTGGGCTACTTTTACATGAGAGCCTTCAGATATCGGTGCCCAAGGCAACTGTCGGCAAGTTTTCCAAAAAAAAATGTTGTAAAGTTTACACTGTTAGGTAAAAGCATAACCTATCCATAAAATCTATTGCCCAGGAATGCTTAACACACAGAGATAAAAGACTCCCTACTTCTAAGCGTTGGTGTCACTCCGGACGTGGTTAGATGCAGGGATCTTGAGGACTGGCTGGTTACGTAGTAGGTTGGTCCTGTCTATTGGGACTAGTTCAGTAAAAACCATCAAGGGATCTACAAGTGGGGATGTGCGGGACGAAGGGCGTGCTCCTAGCCTGCTCGTGTGCTGCGTCCCGGGCTTCAAATAGAGTTCCTGCCGTATGGACCACAGATGTACTGGATGTTAGGGATGTGGCCTACTACCGGCCGTAGGACAAGGGATCTCAGGTGGCGTTTTAGAGTCGACGCTCCTGTTATCGTGAATCAACCTCACATAATTGTAACACAGTATTCTCTAATTGTGTTTAATTCCTTGTGGGGCTAGTGATAATTCTTTTGTGGTCGTCTTAGATGCCACTGTTATTTTTAGCATTATCGCATTCCCTTGGAAACAGTTAACAAATAACACACAACGTTTACCGCGAGTATTCACGTTTGAAACGGTAATTTTCTAAGTGTCTGTACCATTATTTAGGAGTAATTTTCAGTTCCCACATAACAGCAAAGTACAAGACAATATTCATTAATGTCTCTACAGTTCTCCAGTTCTCCTCCTTTGCTCATGTGTAATTCTATTGTTTCACGGCTATATTGTATACGTTATTTTGTAATAAATTACTTGGTTCAAAAACGTAACGTTTCACTGTAATTGGTAATATATTATGTACCCGTTTATTGGCTTTACAGAATTATATTGTCTGAAAGTACTGTTTGTTTGTTATTCCTATTTAATACGGAATTTAGAAACAATGAATAGATGTATTATAACGGTACAATTTTATTTGTGTTTGAGGAGCCCCACGTTCTTGGGACGCCAATTTTGTATAACGATACCAAGTATTTAAACGTATATAACCATACCAGGTGTAACTGTAATAAAAGTAGTAAATTTATGAGTAGTTAAAATTTCATGTTTATTGTTTAAAAAGCACTATGAATAATAAAACATTGTTAATAATCTCCGATCAAGATATCACTCATTATTAAGTGTTTATCTCTTAAGCTATACAATGTTACACACATTTAAAACACTCTTACATCTAGACAGGTTAATAATCTTAATCTAGACATTTATTCAAATTGATTTAATAAAAGAAATAAAATTTATATGTAATTAAGTTTTATTTTAATTGAATTCATTTAAATCAGATCTGACCTCAGCTTGCTTAGTTTTTTTAAGCAAGATCTCAGATCTATAAAGATATACTTTATATAGACATAAAAATATATTAAGATAGACCTCAGATCTGTACCAATGTTTTTTAAAAATAAATTTAAAATTATATTAATTACTCTTAGACTGGCATTTGTTTCGTATTCAAAATTTAAATTATTCTTTTCTACAAAATGCAAATATCAAATCATTTCAATTATTTTTCTTTGATAAAAAAAATACTATCTCAAAATTAAACTCTTTTTTTTCTATATGTATGCGATCGCTCATTCTTACGACTAAAACATTTACATAAGACTCTATTACATTCTTTACCTAATTATAAACTTTTTTATTTTAATTCATTGTCTCTTTATATAGTCTTTATGAGCTCTTAAAAAAAAATCATTTATAAATGCATTATGCATGTCACCTCGAGTTTTGATGACCTTACGACTTATTGACGGGGTCCAACGTTGTCCTGAGTTGGGTTACCGTTACTCCTGGCTTGGCGTGGTCCTGGATATGTCCAAAGTCCAGCGTCGTTCTCCAGCAGTGTGTGGTCCGTCCCAGAGAATTAATATCGGCTGCGACGTGGATCTCGTTCGGCTGTTAGGCGTCTAAAAAGCATCTCCTAACGTCCAGCATCTCGCGTCGCTCTTTGTAGCTTCTCTGTAGATACTCTTGCTGACTTAAACGATCCCGGTACTCTACGTTTCCCGTACTAGTGTAAACATAATTACTGAAAACGTCTTTATTCGTTCGTAGATGAGACTTATAACAAAATAAAACTGTTCTGCCGACGGACAGCGTGTCCGACTGCAACTGTGTCTTGAAAAGAAGAGAAGGGCTTCCAGTCGAACCCTTAATTTATACCCGCCGAGATTCCGCACCTGTTGGTTCCGAAATTGTCCTGTCGAGACCTGCAGATCACATGATAGCCCCCACTCTCGAACCTTTTCATATATTTGCAATTTTTTGCAAATGGCAAAGTTTTTTACGGAATTGAGATAGCACAAATCATAGACAATTTGATTAAGCACGCACTGTATTAATTTGAGCGTCTTAGTATAATTTGCGTATTTTTGACAAACTTATTTCGCACTAACTTAGCGTAGTGTGTCCTACTAACGTCATTTTCTTACTGTGGCTAACTATAAAATTTACACACACTTCGGTGCCTTTTGTTTGTTTATACACTAATTAGTTTTTACACCGTGAATTAAAATAATTATTTTAGTAGTCTAATTAATTGGGGAGGGTTGCTGGGATTCCTGTCTGTACATGCATCACTAACACACACAAGATACACGCGTAACACACATACAATCGAGCAGGTGTTCCTTGCCTGTTGGAACAGGTTAATTTCTCCCCTAGTATAACGATGAAACATTTTTACAATCCCAGACATGTCCATTTACCCCAAACTTATAATAATTTAACAAATTTTACATTTATTTAAATCAATGCTCAATACAGCATATGGCTGTATCGTTGCATTATTCCTCTGCTTGAAAAAACAAAAATTTAATAAATCTTTATTTATTAAATTTTTGTCTATTTGTTCTAGACAAATAAAAATAATATTATACTAGCTTAACCTTAGTTTACATCAGTTAAATGACACATAATAATGAGTAGGTCAGTATAACGCTCGCCTGTGGTGGTATGCAATATATCCACCCCCCATTATAATAGCTGAGCGGTGCGTTGACCTTGGACGGGCGCAGTGGCATTGTTCTTCTCTCTCTCTCTTCTCGTTATTCATACGTAGAATTTCTTGAATGACGTCGCATGATATTTGCCGATGTCCTTTTCCTTCCGTTCGTCATATACGAAGAACGTGTGTCTTCCCACGCGTTGTTTCAACGTATAAGGTCCGTTGTACAGCCGAAAGAATTTCTTCGCTGTGTTGTCACTGCGTTTTCCGACAGGATTAGATTTCAACAGAATTTATTCTGCTACGTCGAATCGTTGTAATTTATGTGTTCTATTGAACTTTTTTCTCCTCTTGTTACCTTGTTCTATTACGCGTTGTGTAGCTTACTCAACCTTTACACTGAATGGAATAGGTACATTTTGATTCTCTGGCTTGCTTACATATTTGGTCCAGAATCTAATAGTTATTTTGTTTTCATCTAGCTCGATTGGCGTATAACTTGTTGCTTCGCTATAATTTTCATTTATTGCTTTTTCAAAGAAAGGTAAATACTCTGCCCATTTGTTGTGTTGGTCGTGACAGTAGATTCGTAGATATTTACCTAACTCTTTATTTACTCTTTCCGCGAGATTTCCCTGTGGGTGTCGTACTGATGTGAGTACAAGTTGGATTCCATTTTCACGAAGAGTCTTCTCCCATACATCGCTTTGGAACTGCACTCTTTGGTCGCTAAGTACCTTCTTCATTTTACCATATGCAGGAATGTATTTCTGCAAGAGTATTTTCAAAACAACTTTAGTTGTGGGTCGCATAATTGGATACAGATGGACGGCTTTGGAAAATACATCAATACAAACAAGTATGTGTTTCACTCCACGACTTGATCTTGGAAGTGGTCCCAAAAAATCCACTGCAATTAGCTCTCCTTTCTGGTCCTTCTGAATACTCTGCATTTCCACATAGGTATGTAGATTCGGTCCTTTTGCTGTTTGACACTCATAACACTTCTTACTTTCGTTTTCAATCTTCCTGAACATATTATTGATGGTGAAATCTTCACGTAGGCTTAAGTAACATTTAACTGCAGCAGCATGTGCTAAACTTTCGTGTGTTGGTCGAATCAATTTATGCAACATATCATTTGTTAATACTATCTTCCAATCTTGCCTCATTAGTTTATATAAGACACCATTTTGAACCTTGTAATGGTCTGGTAGCTGATCTCGTAGCTTAAATCCTCTCGTAGCATCATCTAAGTCTTGTTGTTGAGCTAGATTCTTCAGCATGTGTTTAACATCATTATCAGCAGTAAATTTAATAGGTAACATTTGTATGGTTATTTTCGTAGACCTCTTCACACTCTTCTGTGACGTATCTACTCAATGTATCGGCTATAAAATTATCTTTCCCTTTACAATATTTTATAGTAAAGGAATACTCACCGATTGCTAGGAGCCATCGTAATAATCGAGAGTTGGTTACTTTACATTTTAATAGAAATGATAACGCTTGATGGTCCGTATGTATTTCAAAATGCGTTCCGTAAATATAATATCGAAACTGTTTCAGGGCGTATACTATAGCAAGTATCTCCTTCTCAGATGTAGAGTACTGCTTCTCTGCCCCTTTGAATACTCTACTGGCATATGCAATGACACGGTGTTCTCCTGTAGCATCTTGTTGATACAGCACACTTCCATACGCGTAGTCGCTAGCGTCTCCGTAGATAACGAATCTTCCATCTCGCTGTGGATGATGAAGCATTATGTTTTCAATGAATAACTTCTTGACTTGGTCGAAGGCATCTTGATGTTTCTTCTCCAACTTCCATTTGTGATTTTTCTTTGTTAACTCCAGCAACGGTTGTGTTCTTTCTGCATATTGTTGTGAGAATCTTCTATAGTATCCTGTGAGTCCCAAAAATGCTCGTAACCCTTTAATGTTCTTAGGTGTAGGGAAATCGGTAATACTGGATATCTTTATGGGATCAGGTTGAATACCTGAGGATGAAATAATATGACCTAGTAATTGGATTGAGGATTTTATGAGTTCGCACTTGTCTAGGTTAAGGGATATATGGGCTTCCCTAACCTTGTGGAATATAGTGTTAAGATGTTCAATGTGTTCGTCAAGTATTTTTGATACTACCAAGATATCATCCACGAACACTATGGTGTAAGGCTCCACTTCTGGTCCTAATGCTTTCTCCAGACATTTTACAATTGCAGCCAAACTCGTGCTCAAACCAAAGGGAACTACCTTGTGTTGGTAGCATTTATTTTTGTATAGGAAGGCGGTGTATTTTCTATCTTCTCTTCTAATTGGAATTTGCCAAAAACTCGACCGTAAATCCAACTTAGTCAAATAACGTGCTCCTACACACTTTGCAAATAACCCGTCCGCAGGTGGTGCACAATCGAATTCACGTAGAACGACGCTATTCAAACTCCTCAGGTATAAACGTACTTCTCCACTCTTCTTCTCTACTACAACTAGAGGATTAAAAAAGTTGCTGTTCGACCGCTCAATGATGTTATTTTCTATCATCCGTCGTATTTCCAGTTCAACTTCTCCCTCGTACTTCATGGGTATTGGATACGTTCGTCTGACAAATTTTGTAGGGTCTGATACCATAATAGCGTGTTCGTAGACTGTGGCCTACGTCGGTACATCGCTGAATACTTCGTTATACTCTTCTATTAATTTAAATAACTTCGCTTCTTCCTGAGATGACATTCCTTCTTCGGCTGTATTAGCATGCTGATTAGGTGCATATCGTATACGTGGCTTGGATACGACAATAGGTTTTCCACTTACCTCACAATTTTCTTCATTTTCATTCATAATTAATTCATATAGAACATCCTTATAATTACATAAAATCTTATTGTTATTAATATCAATCCTTGCACTTAAAGTATTTAATAAATCTATTCCAATAATTCCATCATATATAAGTTTATTCACTATGATCATAGGATATGTTATTTCTACGTCCTTACAATTTAAAGTTACGTAAGCTTGCTGTCTAACCTTTTCTCTCTTATTCATGGCTGTAATAACATTTATGTTATTGACAGGTAAAATAGCCGTTTGTTTAAAATATTTTTTATTTCGTTTTACCCACTTATTGTTTAGTACAGTCAATTGGCTACCTGTATCGATTAACATTTTAATTCTACATCCATTAATTCGTACATTATTTATAGGACAATTTATTTCTTGTTGATTTGGTGTCACATTCCTGTCAGTGTCTAATAACTCATTTCTAACGTCGCACGGATATATATTGTTTATTGTGTAACAGCACGTCCTGTTTCACCGTCATTGTGTTGTGTCGCGGGAACAGGATGGCTGAACATGCACCTGTTGCTGTCTCACTTTTATTTCCTCCTCTGCGCTCTCTTTCTTGCTTCCCATACTACAGCTAACCTCTCTCTTCTCTTTTCTCTGCATTGTGGATACGGTGCGATCATATGGTTTACTAAACTTTTTCTTCAAGTTTGACCAGGCCAAACCCCCTTTTGTATAAGCACAAATCATGGATAATTTGATTAAGCACTCATTGTATTAATTTGAGCGTCTTAGTGTAATTTGCGTATTTTTGCCACACTTATTTCGCACTGAATTCGCGTAGTGTGTCCTACTAACGTCATTTTCTTACTGTGGCTAACTATAAAATTTACACACACTTTGGTGCCTTTTGTTTGTTTATACACTAATTAGTTTTTACACCGTGAATTAAAATAATTATTTTAGTAGTCTAATTAATTGGAGAGGGTTGCTGGGATTCCTGTCTGTACATGCATCACTAACACACACAAGATACACGCGTAACACACATACAATTGAGCAGGTGTTCCTTGCCTGTTCGAACAGGTTAATTTCTCCCCTAGTATAACAATGAAACATTTTTACAATCCCAGACATGTCCATTTACCCCAAACTTATAATAATTTAACAAATTTTACATTTATTTAAATCAATGCTCAATACAGCATATGGCTGTATCGTTGCAGTATGTAAGTATAATGTACAATGTTTTTTTAAATGTTGAAAGTATGCGGATATTTGGAGTGCGCGCGCGCGCGCGTGTGTGTGTGTGTGTGTGTGTTGTTTGTGTGTTACAGATAGAGAAGAGAAGGAAAATGGGCTACAATATTTTTGTGATAAGTGAAGTCTGAACTTAGTAGTAATGACTTCTAGTAATCACTAAAGTTTAAACATTCTAGAGAACTGAGGCAGAAACGAACGCGAAAAAAGCGATCAACTTTGAAAAACGACGTTTTATTAAACGTGTTTTCTTGCATACAATGGTAAATAAATGTAAATACTGGAAAAACGTTGGGCGAGTGTTCCGCATAAAACGCAGTCTATCGTTCATCACAGTTGTGAAAACAGTGTAATGTATAAGTTCAACGCGCCCATTACAGCAGGAGTTTTCTACATTCTGAACCTACAGATCGCCCGTGCAGTCTTTGTGACCAGTGTTCCTAGCGAAGTGCAGGTGACATTCTTCAACAAACAATCCGTTTTCATCCTTTTGTATCAAATTTTGCCCACAGTAATGTTTTAATTTGAACAAGCTGGTAAAAACAAATAACGGATAAATTCGTTAGCAGTTTACAAAATGTTATTAAATTCTTTACAGGCACTTTGCGTTCCGCACTCAGTGTCGCATAGTCTATATGAATTTTAAAGCTACCATATTTTGTCGTCACTACAGAAAGATGGCTTTCCGCTCAAGCGATTTATTCAGCTTTGTGAAAAAAACTATTGTGATTATTTGACTTGTTGGGGGAAAACTTTGCCGACCTGATTACGACTTTGAAGAATATTATATGACACTTTACCGAACGGGATAAAATATTTAGATTGAGAGGAGGAATTCTCAATCCTAAAGGTAGATAATTTTGTTTCTTATGATATCTTAAAGAATCCATCGTTGATAACACCTTAGGATAGACGTGTTTCAAAAGTAACATTAAAAAGGTTTTGATTACATTCACTTAGAAAAACGATAGGTTGATCACAAAACACTTAGAAAGAATGCCAGATTCCAGACTGGCCAAACAACTCTGGAAATAGAAACCTAAAGGATACAGGTGTGTGGGTAGATCCAAGAAGAGATGGCTGGAGGATCTTTGAAGGAAGAACAGGCAGCACCTTGCCTATGCCCTGTTATGAAGATGATGATGATGATGATGATGATGATTATATTCACCCAAGGAACTTTGTTTAAAGAGTCTTCCGAAGCGCTGAATGCTACATAATAATTTCCCAGAAGATGTAATGCTGATCTATTGCTCTAATGCCGAACTGAACGACGAGATGATTTTTAATTAATGTGTTCTTCAATTTTGTACGAAGGTTTACCGGTGACATTTTCTGAGAGCAAAAAGATTTTGAAAATTGCTTCCTATATCTACCTTATAGAACTGATTTCATTTTGCTCTTGGCTACCATTGATTCGGTACGCCAATGAACAGACGTCTGTAGTAACACTTGAAATTCGAGGTCACTGCAAGTGCATTACCATAAAGTCACCAGATAAAGCTTGACTAAGAGAGTCCGTTGTAAACCTGTCGATTTACTTATGTTCATACTGCTTTCAGGTGTTACCTATACGCCTGTCTCTACAGGACTCAATCGCGTATACAGCAAAAAACTGTTTTCATTCTTTTAATTATAATCTCTCTCTCTCTCTCTCTCTCTCTCTCTCTCTCTCTCTCTCTCTCTCTCTCTCTCTCTCTCTCTCTCTCTCTCTCTATCTAGCTAGCTAGCTAAATAGCTATCTCCCTGAGTCTTAAACACTAGTTACGAGTTTAATGTGTTATAATCTGTTCTTGATTTAACAAATTATTAGTATATAACAACAAATATCAGCGAAATAATTATTCAATTTTCATTCGAAGCTATGATATAATAATATTTATTCTTATTGATCCAAATTTAAATAGTCACGCTAGTCAGTGACAGAGGCTAGATACTGACGCTAGTCACTAACTAGAATTTGGTCTTGGGGAGGGGTCCGGGGTCAGGACGGTTTCATACAAAAGAAATAACAAGTTAAGACTAATTAACATTACTATCTTTAAAGTGGCCTGAAACCAGCCCTATTAAAGTAAACGGTAATAACACAATTAAAATAGACTTTATTGAAGCATTGTTTACAAGATACTTATTGACTGAATTGATTTTCCTATAGTTCATATTTCAAACATATACGCTAATTCTATGTAATAAAAACCCTGTTTGTGTATTTAAACAATAATAAAAGGCATAAAAATTAAGAGATTAACAAAATACTTCAACTTTTTCGACCCTCTGTGGGGGAGGTCCGGTCCCGTTCGTCCCCCCCCCCCCGACAATACGCACCTGACGTATATTTTTTATTCATAAATCATAACTAAATACAAAGAACAGTGTATACGTAACTTTAATAATCTTAATTTATTATCAAAATAGTAATTTTTGACAGTGTACAAAAAATATTATTTTGCCCATGAACAAAAGTAAGTAAAAATACTAATCAAACTTTTGAATTAAACAACCAATAGGTAGCAGGAACAGGAACTAAGTAGGCATTTATATGTGTTCAATTATAACGTTTGATAATTTATAAACTGATCACACGTAGGATATACATCCCCAGAACGTATCATGAACAATTAAATAAATAGGAGCGTTTGGTAAAACTCTACAAACAAGTTAAATCTGTATCGCAATCGCAGCCAAAAAGTGATCAGCTTCTGAATGAAAAACTGTATTTAAAATTCAACGAGCTACATGATACAGCTATACGCGTGCTAGAACAATATGTTAGATAAGTGCGGTCACAGTATGATTTGGAATCGTTAGTCACTCGCGAGATCCGTAGCGATGCGCATCTTGAGATAACGCGGGTTGGGTGTCGCTTAAATAACGGGATGTGTGTGACTTTTATTAGTTGACGTACTCCATGTGAGTAGGAGTACAAGAAAATGGAATGTGGCGCAGGCACTATAGTTATGAAATATACCATCTTTACAAAGAGGCGGACATTGTCAGGCTAATCAAAATACACAGGCTAAAGTGGACTGGAACATAGAGAGAATGGAGGAAGGACAGCCTACGAAACATACTATCTACCAGAAACCAATGGGTAATAGAAAAAGAGGAAGACCCCGAAGTAGATTCGAAGACCAGATAGAGGAGGACCTCGGAAAGCTGAACATAAGAAACTGGAAAGCCAAGGCATGCAATAGGGAGGAATGGAATCGACTCTTGGAACAGGCCAAGATCCACCAAGGGTTGTAGAGCCACGGTCGATGATGACGATGATGGCTCCATGTGAGTGAACATATTTTATTACCTGATGATAGGATTATAAACGCGTTGTGTATAAAATATAAGCGTTGTGTAGAAGTTGTAAGGAAGGGAACCTGGATACACAAGGTAATTTTAACAATTTAATTACATGAAGTTTGGTTTCCACTGGAAAATAAACTTACTGAAACAGCGGCAAGCATCTCTAGGTTGTAAAAAAACATATCTCCTTGTGTCACTGGCGTATGTAGGACGAGCGCAACGGAAAATACTCCAAGTTCATTTATTTAATACGAAAAAAAAAAACCTGAAACGCCTGTTTCATATTTGCGAGTTGTCGCGACGTCAGTTTTTGCAGTTGATAAAATAAAACTGGGATTTTATCTAACGACAACAAACCCCGGTAATTAGCTCTCGAGTCGGTTGGTACTCGGATAACGACGTCTTTGCCTTTTCAGAGCTCTAGAAACCAACACTCAATTGTCACCGATATTAATCACACATTCTTATCACGGTCATTAGCAATTAAAAATAAATATAATGTGGTAATTAGGGTAAGCCGTTGTGTGTGTCGCTGTTAATATTCAGTGCATGTTTTATTCGTACACAAACACACACACGCAGAGTTCCTGTCGTGTTTACAAACACTACTCCCTACAATCAGTATGTGGAATATGTGGTGATTTTTCTTCCCACGTACGGAACAACCTTCGTCATTGTTAAACGTGGCGCGCGCGCGCACGCGTGTAAGCATCAGTTGTGGGAGTATTTGTAAAAAAGAATTAGTTACAATCACCCACATGAGGTGTACACCTGGTTTAAAGGCAGACAAGACTAAACACGGGTGCGCGCGTGCGCTTCAAGTCCGCATTCTTTGTTCCGCCATTCACAGTCGGTCACAGTACACTCACCCGTCCGTACAAAAAACCGTTTTTTACAAATCGTTGCGTAGAGAGAGTAATGACTAAGGGTATTATTATTTTTAGCGATTAACGTAATTCGAAGCCGTTTCCTAACGTTGGCCATATAGAATAACAAAAGTGATACGCAGCATTATCCGGATGGACGTTAGAAATCTGTACTGTAGCCACTTTATGTGGGTTAAGATGATGGAGTCCAACTTTCTATTTGTGTTGCAACTGCCATGCGTTATCTCTTCATATTAGAAGTCAGTGACTTATGCGACTCATTCTCTTCCCCCCCCCATCTTAAACTGTCTCTCTGTTGACCGCTTTCTCTCCTGTTCTCTCTCTTCCTCTTTCCGTTTTGGCACCGGTAGTAATTGTTTGCCGGTCGTAATTCGTATGTCGGAGATACTAACGTCTGTATTATTAACACTTTGGCGTTGATACACCTGGCGACCGATACTATACTGAAGAAACAGTTGGAAAAACGGTAGTAGTCTTTGGTTCCCTTCACGATGTCCTCGATGGCGTCTATATAGATAAAGCCTCTGGCCTGTTCTACTTTACGATACGCCTCATTGTTGGATGTTCTACAGGCCTATGCTCTTTTCTGTTTGGGGTCGTTTTGGAGAATCATTTTCTGTATTCTGTTACTCTTCATTCGGAACACGGTACCCAGGTATTTTTGATCTTCTCTCCCACAACGAATATTCAGAGATCTTTGTTTCGGATACCATCATGTCGGGAGCAGTGTTTCACCGCTCTTAGAAATATTACCTTTTCTGAATGTATTCTTTGTTAATTCCCTTTCATGACGGCCCCCAAGCTTTGTGCCAAATAAAGTTATTACACTGCCCCATGATGTTATTAAATTCTAGTTGGGCGTCTCATCTACGAAAATTGCCTATTGTTCTTCGAACTGTATCACACATCCTAGTGAATGATGCCATTTTCCTATCTACGTAACATGAATATTCAGTAAATCTGCACCCAAAATTACAGAAGACTAGTACTAGTACTCCGGCCCCAATTGTTCTAGGAGTTTCCTCTTATACAATGTTTTGCTGTAACTGGCTCGTCTTCTTTAAATGTAATTATTTTTCTTTCGATGGTAATATCTTGCAACATTGTATTGTATGTCGGTAAAAAGATAAACGACTTTTGGAGGGCATCTTCTAAGGATATCTCATAATCGTCTCCAAATATTAGTGCTCTAAGAGATCCTCCTGGATAGATAATAAAGTTCCATCAATGTATCCTAGACAATGAACTTTAGACAATAATTGTAGAAAGAAAGATACACACTCGGTGACCGTTAAGTCAAACCTAAGCAGGTCCTTCTTCTTTCATCCACAATCTGAGGGTTTACTGGGTGGCTACATTCTCAAGTTACCAGATCGTCCTGATGATCGCTCTCTGCTTAAAATTCCCACTTGATTCACTTATCTCTTTCCATCCTCCCTTAGCAGTTATCTCACTGTAAATCTTCTCCTTCTTCTTCTTCATCCTCTATTACCGTCAAGTAACGGGAGCCTACAGCCATTTCCTATACTCCCTTCTGTCCTTCAACTTAAATGAAAACAATGAGATTTCAAAAGGTGGATGAAGAAACATAAAATGCTTCTAGGTTGGATATCAGCAACCAGTTCGTACATGAAGTTTGCATAATTTAGGACGAATGAATTGAAAATATCACATTTATAAAGATGACATACTATACTTACAAAAATTTACATAGTCTTATGTCACATGAGGATAACATACTGTAGTACTGTTCTGATCAAAATCCATAGTATCAGAGAATCCCACTAATGTATCAAAATCTAAATAACCAGCTGCGACCTAACATGGACAGATAAAGAAGAAAATTAAAGAAATTTCGACGAAACCGAAACATCGAATCATGATAACGTTAATGTTTTTAGGCTTTTGAAACGTATAATGTGCATATAACAAATATTTACTACATAACAAATATATTTACTATATAACAAACATTATCATGTTAAAACGACAGAGACCGAAGACTTCTAGACTGTGAGGAATCGAAAGTGTGGAAGCGTTACATTTTTCGATGACGCTACATTTTTGTGGAATGACCCCCAGCCTAAAAACATTATCATGTTAAAAAGATAGGCATATAGTTCATTCATTGCAGAACCCTCGCAAAGTGTTATTTGACATACGGTAAAATGTGTAGCAAGCAGTATCGCTGTAGTCACCACTACGTCATGAACAATCTTCGCATTCCTCTCTAAGTAGCTCGATTCAAGTAATGCAAACTCACTGACTCACTTCTGGCTCTGACTCACTATCAGCGATACAAAAAAAACGTAATTATTTCAGTAGCACGTGTTGAACTCGCCTCGATTCAATTCTCTTTGAAGAACTGTTATTACGCTAACTAGTAGTCCCGGTCGGTAGTTGTGAAGGTAGGTGCTTTCAACCTGGGCGAGGTCACTGGACACGGAAAACGCTCTGCTGACACGTTCGCTGGCCACTTATTGAAACAGGCACGTAATTGTAGACAAATTTTATGAATGATAGAACGATGACAGGGGAAATTTCGTGTGAAATACTAAATGGAAAGGTTAGCGTGAACAGTTATTCGATCTTGTGGTATCCGTAAGCAATACCACAACCAGAATCTGTGTTACCCGGGGCAAATATGGATTTAGGCGCAGTCAAACGTTTTATTCAATCTGTGAGTGATTTGTTATTAAGAGTGAAAACTACGAAAGCTTACAAGCAAGGTATTAGAAACTTTTACTCTGTTATTATATTAAAATAGACAATCTGAAATTCATAAGTAATATAAAAAAAACTTAATCACGACCCAATCACTATTTCATGTAAACTTAAATTATCTTAAATTATTTTATTAAATTTTAATAATAAAATAGTCAGACATAGCTCGCTCGGCCAGAAGGTTAATATTTGGAAGCCTTCGATATAATAATGTGTTCTTAATTTTCCTCGCAGTCACGACCGATGTTTCGTCCTTACCATCGGAGGCCATCTTCAGTGGAAAAAGGTTTTGGCAGTTGATCCACAAATAACCTCAGTATTGAGGTACAAAGTCCCCCTTAAATTAGGGCCGAAACATAGTTTGTACCTCAATACTGGGGTTATTTGGCGAACAAAACAGTTTTCCACTGAAGATGGCCTCCGGTGGTGAGGCCGAAACTTCTGGTTTTACAGCCACGAGACCACGGCCTAACAGCCCTGCTAACGCTCGTTCTAATAACAATGCCTTCATAATTGCGCGGCACGTCCCGACACTGTCTCTGTGCACCAATCAGATTGTATCATTAGTAAGATGAGATTACACCGTTTTGACTCCACGTTGCCACAGTTACCATTCATCAACCACGGCTTATCTCCTTCAGTGGAACCAACCCATTCATGTGCAGAAACACGTAACCAACGAAACTACTGTGAGAAGAGACACAAAAATTAATTACCACTGATAACAGTTGCTTTGCTGCCGACTGTTATTCTTCTGAACGAGGGAACTATACACCATTACACCACTAATTACACTACTTTCCTCAATTACATCATACTGTGCATTATAAGATACACTAGGAAGTTCCTTGATAGGAGTCTGGCGCCCCTCCTCCTCCCCCGAGACAGGCGACCGGGGGACGTGCCTCCTTTATTCCCCGATAATAAGTTACTGTCCGTCAGTAACGACCATCAAATTTATGGTATGGTAAAAAACAATGGACGTCACCCATTTGCAATACCCATCGTAGTAAATAATCCACTTCGAGCATGAAAACCCTGCTGATGACAATGACGACGACACGGATAACAATTCAGGCAGTGATAATATTATCTTAAACACAAGTCGAAGAAGGGAGTGTGGATGGTGTTGATAATGACCGCGACAAAGACGATAGAAAATAGATTGATGACGTTGGCAATGGTCGTGTTCTGTACTTACACAGTCGAGATGGCGTACTGATTCGGAAACAATTTTGAGTACAAAAAGCATCTACCATAACAATGCATACAACCATTTATAGACACCCGCCCACAGCACTTACGTACAGCCGGTCTGAAATATTGTCCGCCCCCCTTGAATGTGGTCTCTGCTCCGTGATACGTAGTAGACACACACAGCAGACGACAAGTAAACATCACTTCGGTGACGGTGAATGGGCCGACCAACGTACGCAAGTGGTACAAAATTGTACCATTCAGACTGTCTTCATCGGTGTGACGGCGTCTTTGTACAGTTGCCAGACAACTGTAACTTTGTTGCGCGGTCGCCTGATTTGTCGGGCGCCTGTGCGAAACAATGTCCGAATGCCTTTATCACCTATGCAAATAAACATGCTTACAGCTAGGGAATAAACAAACAAAAACAAACGAATAACTTGTGCTTAAAATGGACAGCAAAGATTCATCGGATTAATTCGCAAGGCCTTCTAAACAAACGTTTTTGAAAACACCAATTGGCTTTCCAGCAATTTAAACATACATGGAAACCAGAATGCACCTACCGCTGTGTCCCACTGCCGAAATGCCAGCACACAAGAGCAAGCGTTACGAGAAGTCAGTCACGGCGCAACCAGCCAAACCAGCAAACGACGGCTGAACCATAACTTTATGCTTTTCAACCCAACTTCTGCATATGTACAGGTAGGTTAAGTTACACTCAGGGGTCCATTAACTGTTGCCAAGGAGACGGAACCTTCATTACTCGCCTCGCCAAAGCACACCATCAGAGTACTTATCCGCGTGCTATGTTTTGTGCGGGTCAAATTTAGACTTGTTTTCTTCTGGGAAACAGAGTATAGGTACTGGTGGACTTGTCCGGTAGTTTCTCTTTGTCTTCTTCGACGTACTTTACGATATCATTTCGGTGATACCGTTACGCGACCCAAGCCGAGTGCCAAACGGACGAGGGTGTCGGTAGCAGGCCGTCCGAGTCCTGGCGCTAGCACAGGTAACAGCTTTGAAGTACTTTCGCTGAAATTCACCCAACTATCTCAAGGGCGAGGAATCCTCACTCCTGTATATCCGTCAGAGGAACTGTGTGGACAACGCACCGCTGCCGGTACGCATCAGACGCCCTCAAACACTACTTGGCGACCCTCCTTAGGCATTTTCACACAAACCCAGTCTGCACCGCCCACTACCTTCCTGATCATTTCTGAACCACTGTCCGGCATCTGCCATGGAAGCGGCTTGCCTACGCTCGGCTTCTTAATCAAGCGTCTGCCAAATACGCATTCAGACAGTCGCCAAGGCTGCACTTTCGTCCCAGGCACGGAAAACTGCGAGTAGTGCAACTGCCTAATTGCGGAAGCCATTCTTCTGGATAGGGCAGCTAACCGTCTGACCGACCCCTCAAGGCGGCCACGTTTATTACCCACGACAATCCTTCTCTAAGCTCCTGCGCTTGAATCCTTAAGGCAACCACGGAGCCGTACCTCAGACTTGGAACCAGACCAGTACACCTCACACCTCAAAGATTCAAACTGAAACAGACTGCATTTGCTCTGCCGCATATGCTGCGCTGTGGTCACCAACTCTCCTCCTGTACGCCCATCGTGCAAAGTGGAACCGCAACCTAACTCCTTGTGCCGGACAAACGACCGCGGTGAACTGCTTGATAGGGCTCTGACCCGGACAACGAAAGAAACCAGGGAGCAAGACGCCCCGCGCAACTTTTGTCTGTTAACCTATCTATAGTCCGTTATAACCTAACAGCCATCGAACGCGCATCGTTAACGCTGCAAATCCTACCGGGTGCTGGACACCCGACACACATTCTAGACTAAACTGGACTGGAGACGATAAAGATCCCCTAAAGATTTCAGAGACTGACAAGAATGTCGAGGACTACCGAAACGACGCATTAGTATTTTTAAAGACAAAAACATCACTACGATGCAGACACGTCAGATGCCAATTCATTATTTTCTTTGGCAACGTCTCATCATTAAGTGTTTACAAATTAATACCTCCTATCACAAGCAATAGGTAATCCTATATAAATTTTCTTCAGTCCTGTATCGTCTCCGTCTATAATCATTTCTACATCGTCTTCAGTCCTAACTTTATCAAGCTGCATAACATTGAAACAAAGTTTCCATCAGCACATTTTTACAGTTCTTAATCGATTTAATTTCTTAATCTATCTCCTCTCCTGTACCACGCATACAGTACTTCTACATATGTTTATCTTAGACTTAGTTTTCATCTGCGTAATGCCCAATACAGAAACTAATTGGCTTATTGCTTATCCGCTTACATGCGACTTCGATTTGGCTACTGTGACTTATATAAAAATTACATCGAAGAGTTTGATCATTAACACTCAGCAGTCAACAACGTGTGTTATTCACCGTATAATTATCGGTCAACACTTCTGTATTTCTAGGATTCGCCCCAATTTTCTTTCTTCACAGTATATTTTGGGCAGTCTCGGAGCAACTGTATACCGTTGTCCTATTCCATGATACTGGAAAGTATCATCTTCAGACGGTTGTATATCTGGTTTTACCTGACTAACTGCTTTATCCGTGTTCAGCGCTCGATCAGTACACAATTCTTCAACACCTACCAACTAGTAAAAATAAAATCTGTTTAATATTCAGGATTTTTAACGTACATGTCATCATACAGGTATTCTGCCCAAGAGCAAGCTCATACAGGTATTCTCCCCAAGTGTTTTCTCTCACAGGCTATTCTCCCTCCATCATTTCCTATACTGGGCTAGTCTCTTCATTCATCATATCGCGTCTGTACATCGTCTATCATCTGGTCTCTTCTCCGTCCTGTATTCCGCTTTTCATTTACCAGCCCGTCAAGTGTTTCTGCCATCATATTACCTTATCTTCGCCGCATACAGTGTCCCAAACATTTTCTCTTCCTGCCCTCGATGATACCCAACACTTTCCTTTTCTTTCATATTCTCCCAAGCACCTCCTCATTAGTCACTCTATCCTTCCAGACAATCACTTCCATCCTTCTCTGTGTCGACATCTCGAAGGCCTGTAACCTCCTCTCCTCTTCTTTCCTCAATGTCCAAGTCTCTGCTCCGTATAAGAGCACGCTCCAAACAAAGCACTCACCATCCTCTTCCTCAACTTTATGTCTAGTGGTCCACACTAAAAACTTTTCGTTCTATTAAGGGCTTCCTTAGTTAAGGCATTTTTGGATTTCATCTCTTGATTACAATGCATGTTCCTCTCTAACTATACATACCAGATTTAAAGACTTTCCCTTGTTCAATTTCCTCATTCGCTATTTTAATCTGTGCAGTCCTCGTCATTTTGCTTATGACCTTGCGCTTTGTCTTCTTTACATTGATGTTCAGGCCAATCACAATTTCGTAAAAATCCCTCACCATTCCATTTAATGTTCTTTCATCTCAGCAAGAACCAGATATTGTCTCCAAAGCCTATGCAGTCTACGAACCCACATCTTCGGCAAATCTCTTTGTGATATATGAAGACAACAGTGTGAAATTAAATTCTTTTTCAGAACTACTTTTACTGTAGACAAAATTTACTCATTTATGTAGTCATTAGGTCTGTCGTACTTGCAAGTTTGGTCTGCTCGGTTCGAACCGAGGATATTTTCACATCTTCCCTTGTTCTTCGACATTAGGCCATATTACCTGTTCCGGCTTCTAGACATTATCTGACGGCCTCTTCCTTGCTCCCCCGAACTTCAATTCCCCGCTGAACTATATTTATAACCCTGTAGGCTCTAGGTCCATTCGACCTTATCTCTAATGTTTGAGCATATTATTCTATGCCCCTAAAAACTTACCAGTGTCTTGAATAGTACGTTGTGTGAGACTTCAGAGTCTCTAGATCTGCCCAGGGATTTCTTTAGAGCCCACTTTCTAGGATGTTCCACACTCGGCGTCTTTAGGAACATAGTTCTACTCCGTCTTTGGGACCGTAGACCAGTTGTCATTTCTCCTTTAACTCCCAGAAATCAGGGGTGTCAGTTTCGCCTCATCCGCTAATCCAAAACTCCTCTTCTCCGATCAAACCTTGTGAGCCTGGACAAGGCAAAGCAGAATTTGGTTCGCCCATAGTATTTTTTATCTTGACCCACGAGGAACCAAGAGAGCGTTCTACTCGTCCACTACATAGGGAGAGTCCCGAAGGACCGCTCCGCCCAGAGGTTAAACAGCTACTATGGGCTGACACTTCGCGAGTTGGGTATTAATATCCTCAAAATATGGGTGCCCACAGAAAATCTCAGACGGGATCTCTCCATTTTTACGTTGTTCAAGAATTTATGTTTCTAAAATGTAACCTGCTGCTGTATAAGTTTATACACATTAAAGTAAACACAATACGTGCGACGTTAATCCGGGTTTTTAACTTTGTTGTTACAGTTTATGAAAGACACTGAAAAGAGTATTCAGAAGCACAGAAATTAATTGTCTTTAATCTTTATTGTTTAATAATAATGTTTAATGTAATTTTCGTGATACGTCTGTCGGAAACTACAAAACTACGAGATTTTTCCTAAATAAATTAGTACGAATGATTTTAAGTGAATAAAGAGTATCACAGAACCAGAAATTGGAGTCATTACGTATAGGAAGAAGCGAACGTTAGCCGAACGGGTCGAGTCTCCGAGGTGTAGATCAATATTCCCTACATAACTTCTCAATTTACTTGAGTTATTTGAATCTCTTTATTTCTCGATATCTACGTACTTGTTTGAATACCGACGACATATTAAATAATTGTACTTTACTTACATTTTTTATTATTTTAAATTAAAATACTTTAAAATTGTGATAAACCTTTATTAGAAGCATTTAGAAAAGAAAAAATTAAGTTTCATTTTATGATAGATCTAATACAAACTACATCTTTGAATGTAATACACTGTACTTTTGGAAATAATTCATTTTTTGATATAATTTATTTTTATGTCTAATATTAAATTAATGTTACGTATGTGTGTGTGTGTGAGTGAGCGCGCGCGCACTGTCTGTGCAAAGAGGAAGACATAGAAAAAGGGAAAGCGGGTCGAAAAGATAGGGGGAGTAGTATGGACATTACAGAAGAACGATTGTCGATTACCTCTTATAAAAAACTATAGAGACTGCAATAAAACGTCCTGTGTTGCAGATAAGGAAGAGACAGTTAAACTAGTGTGACTGAAATATCGGCGGCGCACAATCGAGAATGATGAACGCCACACTAAACGTTCGCATCATTGTTCGCGGCTGAATGTAATATTAATCAGCGCTTTCACATCACCGATCCTAGAAATTAATTGCTTCACCATTATTTACATAGCTGAACGAATGCTTGTGTGTGTATGTGTGTGTGTGCGTCGACGTGATGAAGCAACATCCTCTGATCTGCAGCAGTTCTAGACGATTCTTCTGCCGTCTTACACGTTGTGTAAGAAAATATTGAATCTTCCTGCTGTGCATTACACGGATGGCATGGCATTCGTTTGGACCGTTTACACTGTACGTTCTTTATAAACTGTTAGTTCTGCATTTGTTTTTGATTTTTTAACACGTTCCCATAAGGAATGAGTCTTAGGATGGCGTAACTTTCAACAAACGTAAACTTTTTGAATCAAGATGAAAATAAGTAAATCCATTCAGCAATAAATAGCCGTTAGTAAGTAATAATTTTGTATTAAGAAGCCTTACTGAATAAATATCCAATTTTGTAACATATTCCATAACAGAACAGAGATAGAAAGCTCCAAGAAGACTGCACCATTAGCAGATGGTTTGAAAATAAGGTATACGGATAGAACCCACAACGATATTTTCTAAAGCAATTCTAGCTAGTTGTTGAATGTTCGGGAACAGACCCAGGCCAATGACATGTGACATTTTGAGGCAAGTCAGTGGGTGCACAGCAATAGAAGACCTAAGCAGTAACACAGGCATTCGGAGAGTATCAGTAATCTACAATAGCATTCATAGAATAGAATAGCTTAACTGGAAACAGCATATAGAACGGAGGGACGAAGCAATATTAGACAAAATTATAAAATGAGTAGAAAGATGTAGGTATATAAGAAAGCGGTGGCATTAAAATGTCGGAACAGGCAAATTCCCTAATTTGTAAATTGAAGAAGAAAAAGGTGATTATGCCGACGACAACGATGGTGGTGGTGGTGATAATGATAATGATGATGATGACGACGACGACGACGACGACGACGAAGAAGAAGAAGAAGAAGAAGAAGAAGAAGAAGAAGAAGAAGAAGAAGAAGAAGAAGAAGAAGAAGGTGATGATGATGATGATGATGATGATGATGATGATGATGATGATGATGATGATGATGATGATGATGATGATATTATATATTTAAATTTTTACGTCATCTGACTTATCAATGTCTAACTTTAGTCCAGTTAATTTTTGATGTAAAAGTTGTCACAGAATTTCCTTATTAGGTTTTCCTTTTTTTTCAACAATACTGTGGTAACCTTTGACAGTACATTTACCATTTAGTCTTTAGTTAGCATCTAATCCTTTATTCAATTTCTGTAAATGATGTGATGGTAACCATAATACGTTCTGTTATATAAAATAATTTCGTTAGTCAATTTGTTATCGTCGCTGTTATAGCGTGAGTAATACTCGTCATGGATGCCGCAGCGGGAGATATCGTGATCTAACTTAGTTTTGAGAAAACTTTAAAAACAAATAAAGTTGATTCCTTTTGAACTGAATCGAGGAGTTATAAAAAACACTTCTTATGAAATAATATTTTTATTATGTACGAGTAAACATACGATATGACTGTTCCACAATTGACCTCCAGAATATCTTTCCTCTGGAAAGAGTTTTGAGCAATTTCATAGTCTATTCATACGATTTCTAACAAGTTGATATATTTTTTGTAATAATTGTCAGGCTATTGTATTGTGCTCTGTGGTTGATATGAGAATAACTGCTATTCTTATGTCAATAACAGACCACAGTATAATAGCCTGACAACTAAGTTATTACATCATTCGACGCCGGCAGTGTAATCCTTCGTTGTTTATTAACATATTTAATAGTAAATTAATTATACGTGGCTATAGCTAAAATTCTCTTTGTTACCTGCGTATTGGAAAAATTGTACTATTTAGAAATCGTAACCGAATTTTAAAAAATGTGCAGATAAATTTCTATGTTATCTAAATAAAAACTATAATATTTTTGTTTCAGTAGTTATATTTATATAATAGTTAAACTGTAACTCATCCGTTTAATCCAACTTCATCCGTCACTTCTCTGGTTCTTACGGTTAACAGAGTAATTCAGTTGGACAACGCGCTACACACACACAGTAGATGAGGAACGTGTCTGCCAGTGTGTGGTAGTGAGGTAGCTACATTAGTGAAGGCGGATACGCTTGGTCCTTGGAGTGATATGAAGTGTTCGCCGTTAATTTCTAGACAAACATCATTACTCACGTCCTCCAAATACAGGGAGACAACAGTAGACAGATCCAGCTTGATTTATGTATACCGTGGATATCATTTGTAACAGTCTCAGATTGTAGGAATGGAAACATTCTCGATTTGTCAGAGTCAAACTGAGTATACATTCGATGTTCCACTTTTTACCGTGAAATTTTCACGATATTCCAGTATCTTCCTGTTTAAAGTACCGCATAAAGTTGCAGTTAGTGATGAACGGGAGCCGATATTTTGTGGTTCTGATTGGTTTCTGACATTCAGCAGCATCATCATAATCACTCCAAGGACTAGGCCTTAGACCTGTTCCGGAACCCATCTCCTCTTCGGTCTACCGACATCTCTCTTCCCAGTAGGGTGATAAACCAAGGCAGCCACAGGTAGAAGGATATCAGGCATGCGGTTCAAGTGTCTTCACACCATCTCCTTCTGTGGCCTTTAATCTTCTGGTGCAAAGATACAATGTTTAAATTGCGTCTAATATCATCGTTCCTTCTCCGATTCAAGAGAGAACAACCTTGCATCTCTCTCAGAAATTTCATTTCGGCTGCCTGAATCCTCTGCATGTCCCTTTTATACATATACTTGTATTATTCAGAGAATGGTTTTGACATTTGTAAAGCGCACGATTTTACAGAAGAGTAGTAAGCAACCACAATGTTGTCATAGCAACGCCGTCTCATTTTCATGCAGTGCTACCACAACTCTACGAAACAATAAAGCAATACAACAATGATGATGATGATGTTAGTTTGGAGGAATTTCTCCTACTCACCACGGATAGCCCGTATTATGTAAAAAACTGAATGTTATGTGTGTATGTACTGAGTTAGGCGGAAACGATGCTTAATTACCATTCGTTATCAAAAAGTCTGATAATCTGTCTCACAACGTGACAATCTGAAATAATTTGATAAACTGTGCTTAGCAATGAATTAATTTTAGGCTTACCAACTGATAACGAGTTTTCATGGAGTCATATTTCATGAAAAGAGGGCATGTGTTTGTATGCGTTCAGATGATGAACACTGATAACACACGTTTGTAAGTGTACGTTTGGCAACACAGCGCTGTGAAAACACGTCCGTCGAAGAACTGTCAGAACAATTGTTTAAATAATACTGGTAGGGCTTCAACTATACTACCCATACCCAACCCCAATCTTTCTCATTTTTCTGTTCACAGTCGTCTTTTTGAAGTCTAAACCCTAAAAATATCATTGTATACTGACTTTTCATAAATTAATAATACACTTACAAGGCATTTGTGGTAGAATTCATTGCTCTATTTCTTTAAGGGTAGATTAGAATTTTTTTTAATAAATACAAAAGACGAATTTTATCTATCACCTTTATTTTACAGCGTAAAAACGCGGTTATAAAACAATTTTTCGGCTGCTAGGAGCCAAATGGCTTGAATAACAGTTCTTTGCTCCTTGTCAGTAACAAGGAATGAAGACATTTTTTCTCGTTAACTTTAAACTCACATTATTAAAGTAAATATTTTCACTTTATTATGGAAGTCTGGTATTGAATGTACTATTTAATCTTCTCAACAGTTATCGTGTATGTTTTATTCTTAACTAATCATGTCTCACATAGAAGAATGGGTAGTATGCGCGTATGTAATGTGGTAGGAATAAGGCGAGATATCACCAACCAAACCACACACACACACACATATAGAGACATAGCAAAACGTGTTCGTTACTAAAAACAAGCACAGTATATAAAATACGGTGACATCATATACAGGATTAAGCAAAATAAATAAAAGTGGGCAGAATGTTTGGCTGCACCAGAAGATGGCAGATTGTTAAGAAGATTGAAGGAAAAAAGACGTAACGAGGTCAAGATGACAGGACTGTGTATGAGAGAGGATGGTCTGATTAATGTAGATAGTGAAGTGGTCAAAGGTTTCCTCTGGAGATAAAAACTCGAAATTGGGAAGGCTTTACTCCGCAGTTGGTAGACTAGTCTGCTGATGCTGCTGATGATGATGATAATGATGGTGGTAATGGTAATGATTACAGCATCGACAAAAACGATGCAGGTAATCTGATAAAAACAAAGAATGTAATGTAACTCAAACTTAAAAACTTGTTTAATGAACGGGTCTGATTATTCCCTTGTTGGTAATGTTTATCTTGTGAAATACACTCTCTATATAATGAAAGTGTATATCTGATGTATAGATGTAGAAAAAAATGGTTATTCCATAAATGACTCGGAGTGAAGAGCGCTGTCAACACAATGACGTATCATGTAATCAGTTCACACAGTCTCGGTGTAACAGCTGTTATACTGTTGAAACGATTATTATAGAGACAGCTGACAGTAACGGTGATAGCCTTACTGTCGAGACCTAACTAAACTATTTGTAGATGCGTGCTCCGTGTACTGTTCATTACCGTGGGATTGAGATCATGACACCGCTGAAGGTAAAATAACATCGCTATATAAGTCGACAGAGTGCTGTACAAGTTTTAGGTTCCGACGCAGCTGCGTGGGGCCGGAAACGGACGGTGCACTACAAAGCGATTGTTGTAGTGGATTACTTTCGTTGGATAAAGACGCTTCTCCGCCATTAAGATAATCACTACTTTTTTTATGTACGTACAAAATACGTGTACGCAGAATTTCTGTATGTCATTGTGGATCGTATTATATGCATACACTTTGTATTGCTGTAGTTGTGCAGCCTCTAGAATTTTATACGCACATAAATCTCAAGGAGAGAATGTAATTGCTCTAATTAGAAGGTGAACAGAAAACAGGAAGATAGAATGGGAAGACACTTCTAACCTTGAAGTACGTTCATGCGAGAAAGACGATGCGAATATTGTGATGATTTTGATGAGAATTGAGGTGTTGGAAGTGGCGGTGTGATGATAATGATGCTGATGATGGTGGTGGTGGTGGTTCATGATGATGATGATGACGACGACGGTGATGATATGAATTGAGTTTCCTAGCCAGCGGGAAAATAATTGGTTACATTTAAAAAAAAAAACAGCTTTAGGCCTGACGATAACTTTTGAATGCACTAAACGATTTTCGTAAACCTTAACATGTGTGTCCATACTTTTACACCAGAGGCCTTATCCTTCAGAGCGATTCTCTAGGAATGCGGAAGACAGCATTACATTGAAGTTGTCAAACTTTTTTATTAATCGCTAATATTTATGTGCACACAAAAAAATAAAATCGTTACAACGTTTACAAATCTATGACGAGCATCAAATTAAAGGGAATTTTAAACAAACTGCAAGAATTGTTTTTACTTTGAGAAATTAAAATTTTTGAATAATAGGGCTCAAAAATAGATCCATATTTTCAAAAAATGTAAAATTTCATACCGGCTATTAGACTAACGAGAATTTAGATCCATATAAATTCAATTAAATCCAAATGTAGTTTAATTTTTTAACTAAAAGAGCACCACGGCCCAAAAGAAAGTGAAAATCTTGAAATTCTGTGTAGGGCATTTATAAGACTGCACAGTTAAATAAGCTCTAGTTAAAATTAGTGTGTCGAATCCAGTTTATGAAATGTTAACATAGGTAACTATTTTTAGTCATTATTTTCAGCTTTTCGTATTTTCTTGAAAAACATGTTAAATACCACAGAGATAGCACTGGAAAATTATTCTGCATTGTGACCTTGAAAAGCAAAAATTAAAACTGATATTGTGTGGTTAGTAAAAGCTATGCTTAACGAACAAGGGTTAAAAAAACCGCTTCCAAAACGTAGACTAAGGACAACGTGCCATTAAAATCTTCACTGTCTATTAACGCGATAACAAAGAGAAAATGGAATCTTTCAGAATACTCTTGGGTGGCAAAAAAAAAAATCAAAACCAAGGCGGAGACGAATCTTATAGAAAAAGCTCGCGTGCCTTATGTTATGTGTAATTTTAATTTATACAAACATAAGTATTTTTAAACAAATAAAGAATTATGTTTAAAATTTTAAGTACAAGTTCTTCTTCTTCGTATTCGTTTCCTTTATATCTTCTTCTTCTTCTTCGTATTAGTTTCCTTTATATCTTCTTCTTCTTCTTCTTCTTACTACTACTACTACTACTACTATTACTACTACTACTACTACTTACTGCTTACTTCTTCTTACTCGTATTATATTATTATTATTATTATTATTATTATTATTTCATTATTCCAATTACCGTGTTATTATGGTTGCTTTAAATAAACATGTAATAGTTCAACCATTCCTAACCTTAGCGAAGCGAACACAAAAAGAGAAAGGTATTATCACTGAAAGTATTACAGTGTTAAGATTTACATCATATTTACAATAAGCGTGACTCTTTGAATTACTATAAACCATCGTATGAACGTTAAAAGAATGAAATGCGACGTAAAATATTCTGAAACTTTCCTGCTTAAGTAGTAAATTCGTCACGTTGAAGGAATGTTTTTCCGGCTTAAAACGTAAGTCAGATTTTCATTCAAATAAAACTTTCGTCGTGTTTTATGTAGACGTTTATGAATACTGTCGTTTGAGAAACACAGTCGCAGAAAAAATCGCACTTTCACCTCCATCCATGTTTACAGTAATTACCTTGTTGTATGAAGTCGTAACTTTTAATAACTTGTAAATTTACCAATAACATGTACACACTTTTCTGACGAGGAACACACGTTTTAAACAGTTTTTACCTACACCTAAGCTAGTGTTGGCTCATTACAAGCTTAGGCAATTTGAATTATGCTAAAATTAAGATTTTTTAATTTGTTATTTAAAACATTAGTGTTCCGTATTATGAAATTTTGTAGTCATCATCACTCCAAGTATTAGGCCCTAAATCCTGTTCCGGAACCCATCTCCTCCTCGATCTACCGACATCTCTCTTCCCAGTAGGATGCTAACCCAAGGCAGCCACGGGTAGACGGATATCAGGCAAGCGGTTCAAGTGTCACACCATCTCCTTTTGTGGTCTTCAATCTTCTGGTGCAACGGTACAATGTTTAATTCGCGTCTAATATTCCCGTTCCTTTTCCGATCCAGGAGAGAACGATCTTGTGTTCCGCTTATAAATTTCATTTCACCTGCCTGAATCCCCTGTACATCCCTTTTACCAAGAGTCCATGTCTCACTAGCATACAGGAATGTGGGGACAGCCATAGTTTTGTAAAATTTCATTCGAGTATCCTTCCGTGTTTTTGTTTTACAGGTACATATGGTATTTGTATTTCAGGTTCCGCAGATGTGTCTAAATTTCGTTAGCTTACTATCACAATCAATCATAAAAGTTTGTATTATCCAGTACTCGAACACGTCATGGACAACAAAATCAGAACTCAATTTACAAATTTTAATAATAACATCAAGAACATTTAATCTTCCTATTCATTAGTAAAATAATTTGTTTAATCTAGTTATTAACTTCATATAGTTCAATATCTAAATTTATAAATGATTACTTGCTTTGATGGAAGGCATCACACTCAAATACTGGCGGCGGCATCATATTCTCAAATGTTAGAAGCCAAGTGTTAGTTAACACAAGGTTAAAGAGCCTACACTGTTATATGCTCTTATTCTTGATAAGTATGTCTAATTACATTGTAGTCTTCGTCTTCGCTTCACGTTTCAGAAGTTTTGCTCTTCCATCTTCGAAGTCTTTCTTTCCATCTGTCCTTGGGTCTTCCTACATTACTTTGACTGCAGGCGTTTTTTTAATTTTTCTATTGGTGCCCTTTCAGCATATTCTTTATCTCTCCTTTGCTTTGTCATTTACAATAATCTCAGTTCTTAATTTTACTCTTAGGTCGACATATTTCATTCGACCCAAACGTTAACCTTTAATTCAACTTATTAATATCATTTCAGATAAGCTACAGCCTGTTACTTGCTTGGTTATCAATACGAATTCGCATAGACGTATAATGGTATAGAATTGACCAAGGTTTCATAGAATTTCAGTTCTCTGGTTATAGTTCAGTATTGTGGATTATTACGGAAAATTTTCATTTTTGCTAACATATGTCAATGCTGTAAAAAGTTGTATTATTTAATAAATTTAAGCTGACTAGAACCAGAGCTTTTAAAAGTAAATCTCCAGTGAGGCCTATGATAGCTACAAACAACTGTACTTTAGAACAAGTGAACCGTTGTAAACATCCGGGATGTGAAGTTAGCTATGAGTCTGACCTGATATAAAATACAAGTTAAATAAATTTAGGAAGATTTATCGAACGATTAATAGAAATCATAGAAATAAAACAAGACACAGCACTAGAATTGAAATGTTATAAGACAATTGCAATACCCACGTTTACACATGGGATAGAGGTATGTACAAGTCATGACGAAATTCATTTTCTTGTGGGAAAATTCAGGGTGCGGAAATGCAGTTTCTTCGAAGTACTTCAAAGTATACATTGCGGGATAGAAGAAGGAATGAGGATATAAGAGTAAATTTAGAAGTAAAGAATATAAATACAATCATTTCAACTTACAGAAGACAAACATGTAACCAAATCCAACGAAGACGGAGGATCGATTGCCAAAAGCGGTGCTGAAATATGAAGAAATTGGGAGAAAAGTCGTGGGTCGTCTGAGGATGAGACAGGTGCTGGAACAGGTTTACATAAGGTATTCCTTAAAATGATTAAGAAGAAGGTAAGTTAAAAAAAGTGTCTTGTTCCAATATTATAATTAACAGACATTTTACATCGTTGAAATTTTGATCCTTTAAAATCGTAATACTTTTGTTTTACTTGCCAACACTGCAATATTTTATTTAGTTCATGATATCGCTAAAGGTAGTTCATCCTCCTCATCTTTAAGCATAAATTGGACGTTCGCAAGCAAAAAGTAGCCTATTACCGAGACGTTTCTTGCACTTTTTCTTGTGACTGCTCCCAAAACCGCCTACAATAATGAGACGTCGTATATTTAACATATCTGATCCAAATATTTAAGCTGACATTATTTTTAAACAGTCTCAATCAAATGATTATTTTCAACGGTTTCAGTGCTTCGGAACAATTTCAAATAACATTTTAAAATAAAAAAAGAATTACAATATTCTCAAGGTACTTATATAAATTTCTGTGAAGGTAAAAACCACTTAAAGTAAACGAAAGACGTAGCAACAGAGATAACGAATTTGCTTAAGTATGTGAAACGAGAATGGGGCAGAGACACCGACTGACACTGACCGTTTGTTGGTATCTCACTCATTACGCCTGACCAGACACCGACAGCACAGCTACTTGTGTAATGTCTACCGGAGATTGTGCAGATTGCATATAATTAGTCATATATTATAGTAATAATGAGTACCCAGGCAGCTTGTTGCCAGCAATTCAATAGTCAACTTTGCCAGCCCTAATTACGCACCCGCGGATATGTTGAAACAAGACGCCCTCACTCCGTACGTGACACGCGCGTGCGCTCAGCATGTAAATGAAACAGTCGGATCGGCACACACAAATACACACGCACGCGTGCGCGCGGGAGAGAACAAAAATAAATATTGTACGTTTTACTGTACACTAGCGGTGTGCTAAACTAGTATTTGAAAATAACAGGTACGAACGAAACCGTTCCAACAAAATAACACATACAAATACCTGTTATTATATAATTATTATCTATTATACCTATTATATACCTGTATTATACAATTTATTACAAGAAATAAATTGAAACTAAAAGTATTTGCAGTGTTACTTTACACTGACTTTATTAAGCCGTTACTGTTTAAAAGACAGTAAGAAACAAGAGAATTTATGGGCCTATCTCCCTTTGGGAATACTAATTTAAGTTTTCACTAGGAGTAAAAAAACTGACGTAGATTTAATATTAAATTATTGATTCCGTTTTGGTTAGACAAATCAAAACTCAGGCAATGAAATTTAGAGTGCACGTAATAGCACAACAAAGAATGTCAAAAGAATTTACGTGAGATGTGCAGTGAATTAAAATCATATCCGAAATCGCATTATCAAAAAGTACTATACGGCCTGTCAGCCAATATGTAGGTTATAACACAACATAATTAGTTTTTTTCAAAGTTTACCAAGTTGGTGACTAGTATAACATGTTATTTTAATCTGTATTATATATCTGCATAACACACGAGAATAAATGACACATCTGTGATTTTTTTTTATTATAAACAGCTTCGTGTCTTTGGGATAGGGATATTCTGAACCTCGGTGTTTTGCTTCGTTTCGTACTTGTATGGCATATGCGCAGAATCAAGCATTCAGCATCAATAACTGAAACTTAGTACTTGCAGTACTCGTTTATTCGTTAGTTGCGTAGTGGTCCCGCGAAACGGCGAGGCCGCGAGTAATCGGAACGGGTATTTCGACTTTCAGAATTTCGTTGAATCGGAACAGGTATTTAAACTTTTCAGTCACTGTTATAGCCGTTCCACAAAAATAATCCTTCCAAAATACCTGTTATAGGTATATCGCCACACCTATGTACATCACCGGCACTGTGTGGCTGTGCTTCCTGGTTCTGTCCAGCGACGTTTGAGGGTAAGTAACGGTTCTTTTTTATAGCCTTTAGTTTTTCTATAGTTGCGTTTTACCTTGTAAATGGTGGTGGCTTATGAATTTTTTGTTAACGGTTCACGCTTGTCAGTGAACGAATCTCGAGTAAGCTTAAGTTTGTATTTTATTTACTAGGTTAACTCACACCTGAAGACGACCACAGGCTTTTTAGTGGTCGAAACGTTGTATACATTAATTACAACGATAGCAATCTTCCGACCGAACCCTTCTGTTAATATTGCACCTTATGTTTAAGAAAATTGTTTTAAACACGTCATTGCGATATACTCCCTTTTGTTCTCTTCCAGAGTTTCCAGTCGTCTGTTGCAGTGGCGTATCTACAATTAGGCCTTGGGGAGGATCCGGCCGAGTCGGCTTCATACAAAAAAAAACAAGTGAAGACTAATCGTCATTAATATCTTTAAAGTGGTTGAATAACGTATGATAACATCCTGAAATCAGTCAAATTAAAGCAAACGGTAGTAACACAATATAAAAATACGCGTTATTGAAATATTTTTTACAGGATACTTATTGACTAAATTGATTTTTTTTCTTTATTCCATATTTCAAACATATATGGAAATGCTGTGTAATAAATCTTTTTGTACATTAGAAAAAAGTTAGTATTATAAACATTACAGTACACAGGTGAAAAAATAATAAAATAGTATAAAAATTAAGAGATTTAAAAAATTCGTCGGAGGGAGTTCGGTCAGGTTCGTCCCCTCCCCCCGTAATACGCCCCCTGTCTGTTGTCAGTCTTTTGCAAATTCCATGACTCAAAACCGTACAGAATCATAGCTCACATTAAATGCTTTGTATGTTGCTTTCTAGTTCTGATTTCAACGTTGTATTAGACTGGCAGTCACTACTGTTCGAGGAAAGATATTTTTTGTTTTATACTACACTTAATATCTTCAGCGGTCGTTCCATTTTCTGAGACTCTTAACTCAGTTATTCGAAAGTCCTTAGTTTCTCAACTCCACAGCTCTCAGTCGAGTCGTGTCGTTCCGTCTGAGCTGGCCATATCGAATTACGAGCTCTTCTGTTTTCATTATATTTACCCCCGCGCCAGGTTCTCCAACACTCATTTCCACAGCGAGCAGTAGTCAGTATAACACTCTCAGCTTATCGGAACAAAAACAGTCTGCAGTCTGTAAACTGTACGTACTAATTATTTTCCCCTAATATTCTCTTCCTTATGAAGATTAGTCGTCTGCTCATCACACGTGTTGAAGAGTAGCGGCGCCACAGCACAGCCTTGCCCTAGTCTTTTCGCGAAGTGAAACGGCCTCCCCTTCTGAGAAAACCTTTCACCTTATTTACACGTTTTTCCTTCTATAGAACTCGTACATCAAGCAATGTCTGTTTGCTTTAACGTTAATGAGCATTCAGCTACATAAATAGTTATTTTAAATATAAATCGCATATGATTTATTAGAATCTTCAGCGGTTACTGGATAGATGGTAGTAAAACTAGCCAATAAAACATACAATAGTAAACACATGTCAGCATAAATTTATTTTCACACTGCCAAATATGTACTCTTGCTTATTACATATAGTAAAGGTTTAAGGGTCAATTTAATCTGTTTATTCTTGACTAACGTCTTTATACGCACCGTACAAACTCGTTTCAATCCCTTCTACTTCGCGCAAGCTTCTCTACACCAAACGTGTTGTTGGTTGTTTCTTTAGAATTTTAGTCTGTGCTTTGTTCCACGTCTTTTTTCTCTTTCCTTCTTGCTTTCCTTTGATTTCTTGCTACCCACATGCATTTTACATGTATCGCGCTTTTCACTTGGAAGTAGCCCCAGACCTAAATTGCTTTGTTCAATAAATTCTTGTTTGGATTCACTTTTAGTCTTTCCCTTCCCATATTTCTACCCTCCTATTTTATCGCATTCTTAAACACGTATTTCATTTCTGCTAACTAAATTCGTCTAACTCTTGTCTTACTTAGTGCCCAAAACAAATATGTCCCACTGAAAAATGAAGCTACTACACGTTAGAGTACACGACTCCACCGACCAGTGGCGGAAAAACCAACCAAAGACCGAGACGGTTCTTAAGGGGGGAGGGTAAGATTGAGACGTCAGCTATGGTTCTTTTATTTTATAGTTTACTTTAGTAATACATACTTAATTCTTTTACTTGTTATTTTAGACTTTAATGAAACATAAAATACGGCATATAAAACGATAAAATCAAAGATAATTCACTTACAAATAAGTTACTTTTTTTCTTCATAAAAACAAACCAAGTTTTTTTGTCTTTCCTAATTCTTTATTTACCTAAGAAACAAAGATTGATTTAAGCCTTAATTGATTTAAGTTTCGAGAAACTTTTTAAATAAAACTACAGAACGAAAATTGTTAAAAAATACTGTAAGATGAGACGTAAGTTGGGAATGGATTTTTCAAGTCCCATTCGACAGTAACCTGAAGAACATCATTGAATAATACTCTGGTGCAATAGTAGAGCATAGGCCTACATGTCGTTGAGTCTTACACCATTTGTTCTTCATCAGAGTCATCATACATACAATTCAGATCTTCGTTTAATGCCGATAATAAATCAAAAACAGAGGGTTTCCTAAAGAATTTTGATTGTACGATATTCACTCAATTTAGAAACGTTTCTCGTTACAAGTAACCTATTCTCTGGGTGAAACGCAAACAATTTTCAGTTACAGAATATATAATAGAGGTAAAGAATTCTGTCGAAACTTTGTAGAAAAATACCCCCCCCCCAAGTTGAAGGAGCACGAAACGATTGTCCGACACTGCCCCCAACCAACGCACTACGCTGACTAGAGGTGTGCTAAACCAGTATTTTAAAATAACAGGTACGAACGAAACCGTTCCAAAAAATAACACGTACAAATATCTGTTATTATGTAATTATTATCTATTATACCTATTATATACCTGTATTATATAATTTATTATAAGAAATAAATTGAAACTAAAAGTGTTAGCAGTGTTACTTTACACTGTGACTTTATTAAGCTGTTACTGTTTAAAAGACAGTAAGAAACAAGAGAATTTATAGGCCTATCTCCCTTTAAGAATACTAATTTAAGTTTTCACTAAGAGTAAACAAACTGACATAGATTTAATATTAAATTATCGATTCCATTTTGTTTAGACAAATCATTTGCGAAACTCAGGCAATGAAACTTAGAGTGTACGTAATAGCAAAACAAAGAATGTCAAAAAAATTTACGTGAGATGTGTAGTGAAGTTAAAATCATCTCCGAAATCACATTAACAAAAGGTACTATACTGCCTATCAGCCACTATGTAGGTTGTAACGCAGTATAATTCGCTTTTTCAAAATTTACCAAGTTGGTGGCTAGTATAATAGGCTATATAATTTGTTATTATAATCTGTATTATATGTCTGCATAACACACGAGAATAAATGTACCATCAGTATGAATTTTTTTCATTTATTAAAAACAGCTTCGTCTCTTTGGCATAGAGATATTCTGAACCTCGTTGTTTTGGATCGTTCCGTACTTGTATGGCAATCGGCACATGCGCAGAATGAAGTATTCAGCACCAAAAAGTGGCTTTGTACTCGTAATACTCGTAGTACTCGTTAATTGTTTATTCGTTAGTTTCGTAGGGAGGTCCCGCGACTCGGAACGGCGAGGCCGCGAGTAATCGAAACGGGTATTTCGACTTTTCAATTTTCAGTTATCGTTGAATCGGAACAGGTATTTCAATTTTTCAGTCACTGTTATATCCGTTCCACAAAAATATCGTTCCGAAATACCTGTTATAGGTATATCGGCCCACCTCTAACGCTGACTGGGTTCAGGCATTCGTGCTCGTACGCGCGTGTGTGTATGCACACACGCGTTCGCTCCGTAGTAGGACAATAATCATCAATACGACGAAGTTGTACAAGATGTAGCCGGTTACAATTGACTGACCAGCACAGCACGCTCATGTAGCCTACGTGTAGTCGATACCGATGCAATGTCCGTCCGCTCGGACTGCACTCGTTACACTAAGTACACAGACCGGCACTCATTACCCGGTGCGCTCCTGCTTGTACTACAGCGTTCCGAGTGGCAATTAATTGATTAATTTGTTGTATCTCATTGTTCTGCTTCCTTTATTGTGTGTACTCTTTTTACTGGTTCTGGCATCGTTAAGAATTTTTTCATAACCTTCCCTCGCTACCATATTTGCTACACAGTGATTTATGTTTCAACGCTTATGGGATTTTATCTCTCCCTGACTACTACCTTGTTAGTTTCTGTGATTTTAATTTCTCAGATATCCGATTTCTACATTGCGTTGGAAATATTCAACTTGTTTGGTGTTATGTATTCTTACAAACGGAATGTTCTCATCTCTTGACAATTTAGGGAACACTGTAACCAGTTCATTGTTATTGTATAGTTTTAGTAGTTTTAATTATTTCACATAGGCCTACGACAGGAACTGAATGTTGTGAGTATAATCGACAGAATTGGCCAGAATCGGCTGAATTGGTGGGAACGCCTTTGCCGAATGGATGACTGCCGCATACCCAAACAACTATGGAACTATAAGCCGAAGGGACGGAGAGGTGTGGGACGTCCAAGGAAGCGCTGGAGTGACCAGCTCTAGACTTTGCCTGTTTGAGACCGGAACAAACCATCCTTGGTTTGATGCTTGCAGATGATGATGTGATGATTAATTTTTACTCGATTAAACATGACATTCTTCTGAGATGCCTATTCTCAGAACGCTATTTATATCAGTAACTCTATGTCTCACAGTACCCACAGACCCTCAGGAGAATCGCCATGTTAGTAACCCAAATAGTATATAGCCGTGAAGATCAGTGTAGGTTTCGGCTCATGTAATCCTTTATTGTCATGAAGATGTTATGATAACTAGATCAATTTCAACCTCGCATCGTAGAACAGAAATGTAAACGCGAAGGCGAGATACCTATGAAATAGGCAGTTCCAGGATGGAAGCTAGAGATTATTTCCTGAAGTGGCCTTCGAGGAATGCAGTTGGTAAGTGCACCAGTATATCAGGTAGTATGGTTTGAACAGTGTTACAAGGAAGGAGAGGATAATGGCCTTATGACATTTGGAATTCTAATAACCACAGAACAAAATTAATATCATGATAGCAAAAAATAAAAACCCCACTAAAACGAATAAATTTAGTAATCCGCAACTATAACAAATAAAAGTTTGATATCACTAAAACTCTTGAAATTACGCGCCACATCTTTAAACTAATTTGCTATAAATCAATAAAAATTTGACTTTAACGATATCCCACGCCGGTCGCATTCAAGTGACCGAAATGAGATTTCTCAGACATTTGGCGGGATATACACTTCGAGACCGCGAAAGAAAGTCAATGTACGACAAGAACTGAATATTATGAAAGGGTATTCCCAATATCGGCTAAAATGATTGGAATATCTCAACCGACTGCCGCATCCCCAAACAACTGGGGATGACTTATGAGTCGAAAGGACGCAGAGGTTTGCGATGTCCGAAGAAGCGTTGGAGTGGCCAGATTTAGTCAATCTGTTCGGGACCGGAACAAACCATTTTTGGTCTCATCCTTTCTGAAGGTGAAGATAAGTAATAAACTATATCCGGAAGCAGGTTTATGAGGCTAAAAGATCGTAGCTTTCATTGTAAAACCACGGGACGCAAGTCGAATACAAAATGGACGACCGTGTGGCCGGGAGATTTTTATAACCGTAGTGCTAAAATGCGAATACACAGAGTAAAGATACGATTCGAATAATAAATTATTCTTTTGAAAACTTGTGGCAGAAAAAGGAACCCGGTAATCGTTGCTGCGGCAACGCGTGCGTCTGTCTGGTAGTCACACACTGAATGAATACCGCTGGCTCCGCACGAAAATCGATGTCACGCGCGATCCGTCACTAGGTAAGTGGAAACATGAGTACTGTTGTCCATGTACGGAAACTTGATTGATAACCCACGTGACCAGTCTGCACGTCATAAATATGGTCTATGTACACGATCTCTCAATACATCCGTTGTAACCTACCGCTGCCGACTTTGATAGAAACAGCGCCAATTATTAGCAATAGGCTACAACTAATTGGTAACAGAAAATCGTCACCTGTTCCTCTAGTAGTTTGAACAATAAAGTTCTCCGAACGTTTTTTGCGAAAACCCCCTCCACACGCATTTTTGCGATTTCATCAAAATATCGGAAAATATCGGCCCTCACATTTTGTGACGATTTAAAATAAATTTAAATAGCACAAAAATAAAAAAATAAATTTTGGTTTAAATACCGCGTGAGAAAATAATCCACCCTCCCCGCTGTACCTAAATACCTGTACCAACTTGTAAAAAGTCTAGTACGGACATGCAAATTATACTGTTATGAAGCGAATACTAATAATCATTCTAATTTAATAAAAAGACGTGAGAATAATTAATAAAATACCTAACTAAATAAAGAAAGGTAGGATAATTAATAATAGTTAATTAGTGGAAAGATACTAATAATAAAAGTACGAACTACTTTTCTCTTGACTCGTGAACTGCGCCCCCGTCCCTACACACGGCCGCTAAATCAACCCCAGTCGACTCAGAATATCCGACGAGTTAACAGCATCACAATGTGGCTGGAACGTGAACGTACATTTTATTTCAAACTATGTTACAGAAAGTTAGTGTTTTATGGTAAAATATTCGACATGTAGGTGAAACTAAGTGCAACGTAAATCTGATAATGTAACTTATATGTAGATAATGAATAAAAGGAAAATAATAGTCGACACATCTCTTTGTAATTCAAAGTTTAAATTTTAATGTATATTTCATACCATGTAGGAAGATAACATTAGTGTACATTAAACTAAAATGTGAGAAGTGAACTCTCACGTCCACAAGAAGCAACGACGTCAACATCCCGAGCACCAGGTAGCAGAATTGTAGCGTGATGACTGTGATCACCACTTAGAATCGACAATCTTAATGGAGAAACTCAACCAACTACGAAGATCATCCCGGAAAACCGACTGAAGAGGATCCGCAAGAGGACCAACTGCAGATCACCATTATACCCAGGTGACACAGAAAAGAACTTCTGTCCTTATATTGTTTTCTAACAACCAAAGTAAAAAACAGTACAAGTTTTGAAAAGACTCTGTCAAACCGTGTAAATCTTAACATAGTAATTTTGTATTTATTGTATATTAATCTAATCTATTAATCAAACTATTCTTCAAATAGTTTACATTATGTGGAAGTATTTTGAAATATTATGAAATTAGAACCCGTATCCGTGGTATTTAATGTAATCTAAAACAGTATAGTTTTGAACTCATCTGAGTAACACTTTAAAGAGTATAAGAGCTCTTGATGTAGAATCTATCAGAAAATTTAAAACATAAAAGAAAAAGGTGATAACCACTAAAGGTAGTGTCAATCAACACATTATTTTGAAGTAAAAATAAAGAGATGTTTCTGCTAAAACCAAAAGAGAGTAAGTAAATTTGAGTAACCTTGCACGAATTCCTGTTCTTTACAGTTTCCCATATTGTTGGTAAATAACTAGTACTAACAACGGCAGCCAGTTTAATTGACAGAGGCCAATTAAACGGGTTCCCTGTGTTATGATGTCTTAGCAGGAGAGACATTATAATTTTGGCTTCTTGTCCGCTATTTTTTGGGGGATAAATCTATAAAAATAGGGGTCTGTAGCATAAAATTATGGTCAAGCAAGCCAAGGTTTCTGAAAATCGGTTGATGCATTCAAAAGGTATAGCGAGGCATACCCTAACAAATGTCAAACGGTCGAGTTAAAACTGAGACTCGCTTCGCTCGTTTAAAAGTTTATGTGACAACGTTGAGCCGATGCTTTAAAAGATTCAAGAGTTACAGAGTTCACAATCACCCATAAACAGATAAAGTGACATATAGATAAACGTCATTAAAAAGAAAGAGGTAGCTTTGTACCTATAGGACTTCATGAAGGATATTCCCGTTGAAAACTTTAAATCAACAATGTTCATGCTTTATACATTCCCCTTGCTGTCACAGTATCTAAAGCAATAATGACAGAAGCACGAAGTAAACGTCATCGTTTGTTTAGAAACAGAACAAATCGTTATGAAAGAAATTTTTAATTGAGAAACAAAGTAGCTTTTATCGTTTAATTTCGTTACCGTGTACGCCCGTTTATCAATAAAATCTATTATTTACACAAAATTTCTAGTAGCCGTGGGCGTAGATGTGAGCGTCTATGCGTTGCTCCCCATGCCTTACATCTACCTGTTACGTAGGTGGTACGGGGGTGCGCAGCTTGGCATCCCTCAGGACCTGACGTTCTTCCAAGATAGGTTGCATTAGTTCACTTTCTTCGTTCATTTACTCATCTTACTCAACCCATTCCCAATCATATTAACACGACTTTCGAATATTTTTCGTTTTCTTTACACGTTTGCTGTGCAACTAAACATCTCGCTGTGCACTTGATACGAAGTAGCTGACGTCATAATATGATACACTAAGCGTTCCTTTGCAACCGAACATAGTGTTACGACGGTCTCACTGATCGTCGTATGGTACAGTGGAAACAAAATACAAACACCAATGATGTCACTAATAACCAGCTTTAATTAATCACAAACAACAATTTTTAATCAACTCGTACACATTTAATTTAAATTCAAATTGTCCACACGCAATAATAATGTCAACTAATAGAGTTCCGCACTATTATAACATAGTAATCACTTTACACAACAAACACTTGATTCACGCTTAATAAATCGCCCCTTATAACTGACTTCTAAGCGGCAGCTGTTGCCTATTTATAGCCTGCAGCTTCCAGACTAATGTTCCATAATATGAGTCCTTAACAAGCACTCGAAAACTCTAGAGAGTACTTGAGTGTGGCATTGGCAGGAACACACGCACCTGCTCGGCTGGCCGGGAAACGTGTAGAACGACACTCTCCATTGTTCTAGAACGTTTCGGTTTGTTTCAGAGCTCCGCCTATCGAGAATTACAATTACACTCCAGCGGGATCTAAAGCGTATGCACTGTGTACGTCACAGAAGTACAGAAATGCCCAAATTTCCTATGAAGTTCTTAGAACAAGATTATGTTTATAGGTCGCGGAGCTTCTTGCAAATTGACCCAACACAAACTGTCAATTTTAACTAAAAATTAATGTACAGACAGCTGATTACCGATTATATTTGCTGCTAAAAATTACCAAGTACATTTTTAATATTTTTTCACACGTTTCTATATGACAATCGTATCATCAAGATAAAACATATTCAAAATTATACAGATTCATAAGGATAATGAACAGATTCGTGAAGCTGTGAGGTTCAAATTTTAACAAGGAAAAAACCTAGTTAATTGAAGTTTGTTTTTTGGGACAAAATTTGATAATTTTATTAGAAAAGTACAAATGATACAATTGTAGATTTGTTAAAAAAAGGTCGCATACAGTTTTACAATTTCTCCAATAACAAAACTCAGACGAGAAAAATATTAGGTCCGGAGTCCTGGATCTGTCCTTAGATAAATAAAATAGCTTTAATTTTGACAGCAAACCAACAAGCTATATTACAGTGATTTCCAAAATTTCTGAGTTCTCGACATTCTAAATTTGGCACTTGGCTGATAAGATTGGCGGGACCCGAATATAAGAAGCCTACGAAATAATAAAGTATTTTTATAACTATTTATTAATGTTGACTTTAAGGTTACATTATTCTTTATAATTTTATGTAATTTGTAATGTCAATACCGATTACACTGTGTGGGAAGGGGAGTTCAGTAGATCCGGATACTGTATGGTAGCAGACGGCAACCCTGCACCTGCGAGCGCAAGTGCGCCCATCGATAAGGTTTGATGCGCCCGCGAACCTATTTGTAATTTTCTTTTCTTTTGAAGGAAGGAACGCACCCGCATTGTACCTGCTTCGAAGTACTGTTTTATGAAATAGTGCAAGCAACTTACTGAACCGCCCAACCGCCCTACGTCTTCCCCGCAGTACGATTGTCGAACTTGTCGCCCAGACCCTGTAAACACCTTTCTCCCCAAAGTGATTTTTTTCAAGTTGTACATTCCTGTGCACTTTATGAAAATAAATAGTGTTATTGTGGTAAGTTCTTAATTTATTTTTATTAAAATGTTTTCCCGTTTAAACATTTTTTCGTTTAAAGTTTTGTTAGTTTTAACGAGCGGGTGCATGATGACAAATTGTTGATGACCTACTTCTAATGTGAAAAATTTACACAAATTTACACGTTTATATGAAAAATATTTTAAGTTTTTTTTTGATTCTGTGTTCCACGTTGCCAAATATAAGCGCAAGGGTATTATAAAGCGACCGTTAATGTTTGTAACGTCCGGCTGTTGAACTCCGCACATTTCTATTTTCCATTGATGGGGTGGGGGGGGGGCGCTCCCATCGAGAACTGGTCCTCAGTTATATATGCGCCCCCCAAAGGTTGCCTATGACTTCTGTATGGTATACAGTATGCAGTAGGGTGGATGATAAAAAATGAAACAATATAAAGAAATAATTCTGTTTCTTTTGACATATATGTTCTCCAAAGTTCCGAATCACTCCTAACGGTCGCTTTGGGCACCCCAGTTGGGAAACATTACTCTGTGCAAATGGAACATTTTCAAAGTACATCTCACAAAATCATCGCTATACACACATCGACTTACTCATTCGTAATAAATATAAGCCGGTTACGTAATAAAAACACAACACCAACTTACTCCAACTGAAACTGAATTATTCGAACTGAATTACAAACTTACATAACAAGGTATGCAAAGTAAGAAACCAACAAAATCCGAGCGAAGAGTACGCAAATCGTGTGGTGTAAGATACAAAGTCGGTGACCTTTCAGTGGCTGATTTATCAAAAGTCGGAGATAATCAGCAACCATTAATAGGGTAAAGTACATTACCGGTGTGTCTCTGAAAGGGAAATATTTATCTGACGCGACGTTATTTCACTGAAGACGTATTATATATAATTAAATGCTCGTTGTGGAAGACTTTCTAGGGCACGCGTGGGTTTGAACATAAGTCGGGTCATAAGTCTTCGGTAATGTTAAGAAAGAATGCCTTTTAAAGCCTACGCTTCTGAAGAACCTTGGAAGCCTAACGAACAGCTCGCTGTAAACTACTAGACGGATATGATTATTCATGTTGACCGATTCGCTTATCTAGGCCGGCCTAGCGCTTGCCGTTGCCGTTCGTTCGTCAGTTTGTAGAAAAGGTTTCCTTTGAAGTCGTGTTTGTTATCGTAAATAGCGAACACTATATATTATTTGCTAACTATTTTTACGTGCGTTCATTATATTTATCGTCAGTTGCAACAGAAACGATGTAGCGTCTATAACGTTGCACTGATTTTCTTTGTTGTTTCTTTCTCAAGTCAATTTGTCGCGAGTACTGGAAGATTAGTTTAGTAAGTCGTGACTCAACGTTGGGACGAATTAATCAAAATATACGATGTTAATTACAACAATCATGCCAAACATAAGTTACAACAGGAAAAGTAGAGGTTTTGTTCCAAAAAACGAACTTTTTAACGTATAGGCCTACATGATGTTTGCACGTAAACTAATATATTGACACTAAGGGCAGCGTACGGTACTTTAATAATTCTAAGTGAATTTTAACATAGACAAATTGGTAGTTGGTTTTCTTTAACAGTGATAGTTTTTCTTCTTCTTCTTCTTCTTCTTCTTCTTCTTCTTCTTCTTCTTCTTCTTCTTCTTCTTCTTCTTCTTCACGGGTTAGACTGTTTAGTCTGTTCCGGCTCCAAACTGCTCGAACCATCTCATCTTGGGTCTTCCCAGGCTTCTCTTCCCTTTCGACTGATACAATAACGCTATCTTGGGGAATCTGTCACTGCCCATTCTCCTAATGTGTTGTTTCCAGCTTTCTCTATACTTATTGATGATTCCGTTTACTTCATCATCTTTCAATTCCTCTCTTATCTGATCGTTTCTTTTCATATCTAATTTTGTGTACCCATCTATGGAACGAAAAAATTTCATTTCCGTTAGCCTGAATTCTTGATATTTGTCTAGCAGACATTGTCCAGGTTCCTAAGCCGTAAGTAAGGGTATTAACTGCCATGGTTTTGTATAGGCTAATTTTATTATTGACTCTTTCATGGCCTTGTGTTTTAGACCACGTCGGAGAGTTCCCGTTATCTGGTTAAATTTATTAATTTTCTCATTATGTCTTCTTCGTTTTTATATGAGAGCTTACAACTTAAATGGTAGTTCTTTAGCATTTAATTCGTATTTTAATCCTTTCAGTATTTTGGTTGTATTCATATTCGTACCAGGTATTTTAGTTCATTTGATGATAATTGTTATATTTACGATTATAGACATATGTAAATATGCTATCTCCCTCTTTATATATCACACAAACACACACACACACACACACACACACACACAGAATGTCAGTAAATGTTATAGGCGGAATATCCTGTCTGAAAATATTTAGTCGGTACTGGAGACTACCGACGGTAAAATAATAGTTGCAGACTCTGGTTGAAGCCGACCCTCTTAAAACTTGCACGACCTGAGGTAAAGACAGCGGGAACAATTTATGATCCACCGCCAGCGTGACGTCACCTTCATCTGAAAATAAAAGACGAACAGATACACTAAACTTTATATATTGATACGACGCCGATCTCACGGAAACAAAATACATACACCAATGATGCCACAAACTTTAATTAGTCACAAACAGCAGTTACAAATCAACAAAACACTCTTATATAATAAGTAAAGTTAAATTTGTCCAAAACACAACAATAAATGTACCTTGTTAATAATTATCACTTTTTACTAAACCGCCACAACAGCTTCTAATACATACCCCGCAGAAGTTCCGGAATAATTTTCCAGTGCTGGCAGCATACCGACTAAATCTGCGTAGTTACAAGAGCTCGAACAGTCTGGAGGTTACATTAGTGGACGACCTTGACACAGACGCTACGAGAGAACAATGACGCTCTCGAATTGTCTACAGCGTTACGTAATTGTCATAGTTTACATGATCGAGAACATAAAAACCACAGTTATATGAATATGTGAAAAAAATTGGAACAAGAGAGGGGAATGATAGAGTTTAAGGCATAAGGCATAAGGCATAAGAGTTTATAAGCGTACAAAAGGTCATAGAAGATAAGAGAGGGGGAGACAGACGGACAGACAGACAGATAAGCAGACAAACAGGGCGTTCATTTTTGTTAGTGTCGTTGCGAAAATATTTAATCCCCTTAGAAACAAAACAAATACATAAAAACAGTAAAGCGCGTTTTCAGTAATATTATTTGTACACTCTACTAAAGAGAGTATTGTTGTCAAATGAGCAATACATTGTCGTACACTCGGAAACGGAAGTGATCCACCACCTCCACCACCAAAATCCACTGTATAACTATTACCGCCTGAAAAAAAAAGAATGGACTGCCTTGTTCAGTTCTTTTTTTCATACAGTCTGTATAATCCGCACAAAAATATTCGCCACATTCTCAATATATATTGCAGTGTTGATGCGTTATAGCGAAATCACTGCCATATTATAACGTGAACTGGTTCGTATCATACCGAAACGATGGCAATCAGGGCGACGTGAAGCGAGAACACTATATTTTGTCGTATACTTGTAACAGATTAAAAATTGGCGCAAACGTTGACGACATAGTTACAATGGACCGTAACGAAAATACAGTAAAGGAAACATTTATGAGACAGATAAAGAAATTGGTAATAAACCAGGACAAAACAGAATATATGTGAAACTAAAAAACAAAATATAACGAAAGAAATCCGCTGCATGTTGGAGGCTAGAGCTTTAATCAAGTAGATAATATCACCTACGTGGGATCGCTGCTAAGTGAAAACAACGTCAACTGAGATGAACTCAAATCAAGAAGAGCAAAGAGAAACGGAGCATTTTTCGCAAAGAAGAAACTCTTATGCTCCATGATTCTAAGTCATTATTCTACACGGAGAATCTACAAAAGTATCATAAAACCAGTAGTGATTTACGGCTGTGACACATTGACCGTACGGAAGAAAGGTGAAGAAGATCTTAAACTATTTGAGAGGGAAAATACTTAGGAGAATTATGGAGCCAGTAGTACCTGGTGGGTTAGCATGAATCTTAACGTAGATGCATTAAAGGTGCATTAATGAAAAACAAGGATATAGTAACTTACTTCACTAAATCGCAGAAATTTAGTGGTTAGGAGAGAGTGGAAAAGGTCAAAAATACGAGAGCTATGACATAATGGGAGCCCTTGGAATCTAGACCCAGAAGAAGAGCAAGAAAAAGATGGATGGAGTGCGTTGATGAGGACCTACAAGTCATGAGAGATTAGGAGATTAAAGACGAGAGATTGGGAGATGAAGAATATTGCTGAAACAGGAGGGAATGGTGTAGAATTGTTGAGGAGGCCAAATCTCACAGAGGGATGTAGAACCAGAGGAAGAAGGACTTGTAACAGAATCTTCCTGTCTTAATTTTGAAGTAATCAGTAGTTACGTACGATTCTTCATAATTATGCTACAGAACTCTACAGAGAAGAGAGTTACACGGTTCAATCATGGAGTGTTGACTGCTGAACTAGATATTTCGGCAGGGACGTATTTAATGAGATGGCTTAACAAGCTCTAGCCCTCTCCGAAATTTTGAACTAAATAAAATAATCAAGGTACGAGGGTCAGCTGAATAGTTCGCGGAGCGACAACTGTAGATTAGCGGTAAAATTAAATTTTTCGTGTGCTTCAAGATTTGTATTTATATGAACTTCTGTTAATTTCCAAATCTATCTATCAATTTATTCATTGTTTAGGAAACTGTTTAAAATTGATGTGTCATGCGTGTTTTGAAAAATGAACAAAATCAAACATCGTGGTGTGATTCTTTGTTATAAATTGTTTAGCGCAATGAAAATTCATAGCGAAATTGTAAATGTGTCAGGAGATGCTGCGACTTCAAAACCAACGGTTTGTAAGTAGGCATTTGCGTTTAAACGTGGTCGTACGAGCATTAAAAACGTGGTCGCACTGGACGCCCAAAATATGCAACAACTCCAGATGCGGCTGGTATCTTGCACAACGCTTTTTCACACCAAGTTCTTGAATTAAAGTATGATGCACACGCTCATATGAGATACCTATGATTTCAGCAATGTCATCCATTCCTCAATCCGCGGTCTTCCAACACTCCATCAAATTTTTTCAATAATGCCATTTTTTGTTGCAGTTTTTGGACGTCCACTGCTGGGATAGTCTTCATTGCTTGTACGACCACGTTAAAAACTCGTGGGTGCCCCACTTACCGTTGTTTCTGAAAGCGCAGCATCTCCTAACACATTTACAATTTCGTTTTGATTTTCCATTGCTAAAACGTTTTTAACAGAAAATTCATCTCAACACGTTTGATTTTGTGCATTTTAAAAATACGCGTGACAGGAAAATTTCAAACAGCTGGTAAGAAGTGAATAAACTGACATATATATCTGGGAATTAACAGGTGTTCACGCGAAGTATACGTCTTGCAGCACACGAAAGATTTTAGTTATACCACTGAGCTATAAATGTCGCTGCGCGAACTTTTCAACTGACCCTGGAATAAGCACATACAAAATATTTTTTTAAATGTACTACCAGAGCCAGCCCAAATAATAATTAATTGCCTATATTTTCAATTGACATAAAGTTATTTCGTCCTACATTATTATAACAGAAAGCTGCTCTAACATGCGATAAAAATTATATTGCGTGCGCGTGTGCGTGTATTCTTTTAATATTAGGTGTCTTATCAGGACTTGTTGCCACAGGAGAAAGACGTTTTCCTAGTCATAAGCGGGTGAAGTCATATTTAAGAAACACGACATACGAACGTAAACTGAATGGACTTTGCCTTACTTTCCATTGAGCGGGAAAATCTTGTAAGTGGCGAGTAAGTAATTGATAACTTTGCAAGTTTCTATCAAAATTAGATTTCACCTTCTTGTAAATTAGAACATAGTTCGTTGCTTTTCTGATTCATAATTAAATAAATTTGCGTTCTCCAACAAGTAGGTTACGTTATTTACTTTTGTTATTAACCTACTGCACTATTTGAATAATCAATGAAAACGCACGCACTAGCACATAGCTTTGGCATTGGACCAGAAATTCGTTGGACAGAATCAACAGAAATTTAATCTAATGGGCACTCCCTTTCTGACAATTAAATAAACTAGGACGTACGTGTCTTTGGATCTACAGGAGGAGGAACTGAAATCGTTAAACATCATGTAGATAAATAAACGAGTAATGTGATGTGAATGTCACTTTTCTCGTAAGAACTGAAAAAAAAAATAATAATAAATGTCAGATGACCTCAGAAAGATGGATGCAATCAAGTCTAGTTCGAAAAGGCCTAACCTTGTAGACGATAATGATAAGATGATCTATGTTGCATCATTTCTTGCATTTATATTTATCCGCATGAAGATATTTTGTTGTCGTAGGGACGTTTAAAAAACGTCAAAAAAATTATGATCATCAAAGGCTTAGATTCCAACGCCCGTTCCGGCTCCCTGCCAACGCTTCGCTTGTCCTGTTCGATCCAGCTTGTTCTTGGCCGTTCCAAACTACACCGTCCTCTTGAACACGGAATGGAGACCCGCCTCGCTACGATAGTTAACGGTTGTCGCTGAAGGAGGGTTATCCATTTCTGTTTATAATATTTCACTTTACTACAACGATGATGTATATTCAGTTCAGCTCTGGTGTCTACATTCTTGTTCTGGTCGATAAGCTTATACCCAGCGACAGCTTGCAGAAATCTCACTTCCGCGACCTATATCCGCTTGTAGTGCTTAGTTTAAGTCCACGTTTCACATCCATATAGAAAAGCAGGTACTGCCATCACTTTATAAAATTTGGCTAGCGTATTTCTCGGAATTTTATTATTTAGAGTGGATATAATTGTGCCAGACTATTATGACTTGACTTGACTTAAGTCCTTAAGTTCCTAGGTAAAACATAGAGTCTCGACGAATTTCTTCAGTGTGTTCTGTCCATTGCCAGGGCCTTCACCTCCCTCCATGTCCTGTTGACACCAGCCAGCTCTCTTTCCTTAGTCCTCTTCGCCTACATTGCAGATTCCAATTCAGTGCCTGTCTAGCTATATTTTCTGGTGATTTTCTCAGGGTGTGACCGATCCACCTCCATTTTCTTCTCTTTATCTGTACTTGGATGGTACTCTGACTTGTGGCCTCCCATAGATCTTAGACTATTATGAAATATGGATATTTTCTTTTCCAAATTATAACTAACATCAATTCTTACCGGACTGCCTAGTAAAAACATTTACTTGTTCAATTGATTTGTTATCACACAATATTTACTTTCTTACTGCATATTTTCCCTGAAAAGCAAGCAACTTTGTTTTCTCGGCCGAAATCGTCAGACTGTACTGCCTAATAATGTTTCAAAAAATTATTTATCGTAAACAAACTGGTACCGGATTTTCAGACGCCTGAGTTTCAGTTCAAATTGACGAAGACTTTTTAAGTAATTGTAGGCCTACGCGTTGCAGCCGATATATTAACGATATAACTTGACGAGTAAAACGCGTGGGCTTGCAAACATCAGGAACGAGCTTTACCGTCCAATGTCTTTATCATACGATTCAAAATTTATGGTCTGGCTGTAGTCTTAAATAATTCAAACGTGCAAGGTTCATACGGGAACTGACCTACCACACGGAACGCCTTTGATTGCAAGCAAGAATCCACCGCGCATTAAGTATTTTCAACGATAATTGTTTGTCTGTACCGTCACGGATCTCGCGGTGTGCCAGGTTTCGGAAGCCTTATTTAACCAGCCGTACCGCGATCTCGTCGGCGTCACTGAGTTACGTTAATTTTAGTACCGAGACAATACATCAAACATTATTTTGACTTAATGAATGCACTCATATACATAATTAACACGTAGAAGTTGGCACACGTTGCGTCTTCCTACTCCTTCCTTCGCCTACGCAATCGTAAAAAACACACACACAAAACCGAGAATTACCACGTGACACTGGGTGCACAGGTGTCCTTCAGACGTGCTTAACACTTGCGATTGCCTTATTTTGGTCTGTTTGTTTTTTGTATCTGGTTTCTTTTGGATTACATTGAAACTTATTAAAACTTTACCGCTATGCCAAATTGGTTGTAGACGCAGAGTGAACAGGTGGGTAGTTATGCACTTTGAGATTTGGAGAATTAAAATTTAAATCCGTCAACGCAGTATCCAGTTTGTAGACGCGCGTTATTGTAATGCAAAATGTACTAAGTCGACTCTGCTAAAAAATAAAACGATTATGTAAAACACGACGGTCTTACCTACGTAATACGTAAAGCCGTTTTCCTTATCTTTAAGAAGTGATTTAAAAAAAAAGTAAATGCAAATAGTTAAGCGCGTTGAAACTCTTCCGCATAGCTTTGATAATTTCTTTTGTCGACGTACGGATTAGTGAAATTCGTTTGGAAGTCAGACGTTGCAGTGTCACCATTGGCACAGTAGGCCTATATGGAAACTTTCATAATCGGTGTTATCGTCCCTACTGGTAAATTATATACTAATACATAACAGTATTGTTATTGATATTGGTAAGCTGTTGGTATTGGTTAGTAGTATTGGTAAATTTTTCACATTGTGTTAAGTACCACATAATTCAGAAAATGCAGAAATATTTACACGAACTCTCTGTCTGTCTGTCTGTATGACTGTCTCTGTCTCTGTCTGTCTGTATGTCCCTCTCTCTCTCTCTCTCTCTCCCTCTCTCTCTCTTTCTCTCTGCGTCTCTCAGGCACCACGCGCGCATCCACGACGACGAAAGCCGAAGTCTCACAGTTTCTTCAGTAGTATGGACCGCAAAAGTGTATACGGTGCGGCGAAGTGATCACATGTACTGAAGGTTGAGAGTCATTAAAACATGAAGGTTGTGCTCTTGGACTCGGTGCATTCAGATTGACTGTTATGTTCCGTATTGTGCTAACGACGCGGTAATACTGTCTCGGCCAAAAGGATTACAGTCGGAAGCGTTTGAAATAAGGACGCGTTCTTAATTGTACGAGACTTACCGACACTGTCTTTGTGAACCAATCAGATTGCACCGTGCATCAATCGGATTCCACCGTTCCTAAGATGAGATTACCGTTACCGTTCTGAGTTCACGTTGCCGCTGTGTTGCCACAATCAGTACTCATCAACCGCAGCATATCACCTTCAATGGAGCCGACCCGTCGTGTGGTCGTCATTTTGCTGTCGGTATAGCCATTGTTTACTGATGTGCAGAAACATGTCAACCACGTGGCTACACTGACGCGTGATAAAAAATTAGTTACCACTCATAACACTTGCTTTGATGCTTTTAAGGAGTATGATCGTTTCTTGCAAGAATGTCGCACATCAATATATTCGTGTCTGAGGAATGAAAAATGTTTGGCAGTGTATTCAACAACGTAGATCTCTAGGAGCGCAGTTCCCATTGTGAAAAGAAGGGAAACACCCTGAAAAACCGCAAATTTAACATGCAGCAAAACGATTTACCCTCTTATATCAAATTATTAAAAGTGTGAAGGAGTAGAGATTACGGAGATAATAACTTTTATTTGACTCGGGTTAAATCGGTTGAAACCGATTCTCCCGCTATAGTCAAGCTGGCCACATTGTCAGAATCCGTCCGAGGATTGCGGAACACGTACTCTTAATTCACCCCTCCTGTTTAGTGGGGCGCGTGGAAGAGTGCAAGCCCAAGCACAATACTGTAGCCGGACATGGAGGGCGGCTGAAGGATTAGCAGACCCTTTCCCAACGCACCCACAAGATTAGGCCCCAGTCAGTGAAACACCAAGTGACTGTGAGGTGGGGCAAGCTACGTGTATGTGTGTTTGTGTTAGTGAGCATCATACGCTGGTAGTCCACAAGCCTTCGTTAACCGGCCAAACTATATAGGCCTACACGTAGCAATCGTCGACTCCGATGAACGTTGTGGAATAGGATGTTGACATCTAGGGAGGCGCAGAGTGAAGTGGGTTGATGATATAGTGAAGGAGCTCCGAGTTTGGAAAGGCAACGAAGAAGTTCGAAACAGAGCCATTCCCAACGAACACCTCACATCAGAATTAGTACTTCGAGATCATCCCCGCATAGCACTGATTAACGGTAGTCCCGCAATCATAGCAAACACATGAGTCGTTTATCGCACGAACAACTTGCGTCCTGTTGTGGCCGCTATTTAAATATAAAGTGACACGATATATATGTTTTTGTTCTCCCCACCACATTCTCACATAGTCGTGCCTCAACAATTTTAACTAATGTGGGAAAACCGTAAATTAAACATTATTTTTAAAAAACCAGTCAAATAACAATTGCTGTTGTTTAACACACCTTTATACTTTGAACATTTAATAATAGTTCATTTTACTGGAATTATATACAAATTGTTTCTCCTCGAAATAGTGCGTGACAACCCCGAAAGAAATAAAAGCCTCTCACGCACCGGATTATAGGTTTCTATTCACTAAATATTGTTGATTCATTGCATATACAGGCAACAATTAAATGTCTTCAACATAAACGATGCTACAATTAACGATATGCGACTCGATTTCCAGATAGAGAAATATGTCACAGCATTGGTAAGGATTAATTTCATTTTTTTTAGCTGATCCATATTCAGAATGTAAGGCCTAACATATGGCAATGGACATGGATGCGTAGATCTATACTTTATATTCTGCGAGGGTCATTCCGTAAGTACTGGAGAAAGAACATTTATCAGTAATATCTATAATTCAATAACTCATTTATCTGATTTTCAATATAATTCCTAACTGCATGTTCCTTCGCTGTACCATTCTTTTAATACTAGTAGCAAAGTATTCTTCGTCCTGAAGCTTGACTATTTTTGTACATATTTTTACTTATGAGTTATTTTGAATTTGACAACTCAGGCGCAAAAATAAAAGAAATATAATCTATTATATCGAGGACTGGACTATATTAGCGAGATGTCCTGGACGTGATCGAGATAGATGTAGCTTAACCTCTCATAATAAAGTTTTTATGGTTTCATGGCAACATTGCAAGGACTTCCTACGTGTAAGGACTATCTTAAAGTGAATAAGAAACGCTTCTTTCCTTTACGTAATGCGCCTTTTATTCAGAATCGCGTGCTTAACTTCATTTTCAAGCATATTCCTGTATTACTGGCTGTTGATAATGCGTTGTCGTTCCAAACAAACCACAGAACCTCTTCCAACTCAAAATTGTATTAGCATCACTTTCCTCACTGATGCTTAAATTTTTTTACATGACTGAAGAACTGAGACACCTTCTCTTCCTTTGGTACTCGAAATCGTGTCCATAATGATGATCCGATTCTCATAAGAAGTTAGCATTGTTTGCAACAAATGCATTACCGTCCGGAATAATATATCTTATTGCTGAACAAAAGTGCATTTTTCAAATCATTGCTGTGAATGATTTATGTAGGTAACACACATTAACACGATTATCAGGCAGTTTTTTAAGTCGGTTACGCAGGGATGCCAACATACAATTTAAAAACATCGTATTTCTTATTAAGTTATTGTTTAGTTACAGATGGTTTTCTCTATTCTTACTGAATGTCCTTCATACACAAGCGTTACGTTCAAACAGAAACACAGGAGCAGCAACTCAGAGAAACGACCATGAGTTGTCTTAACTCGCTTATCATATCAATTATTAGTGGACCGTTGATCAAGCTAGACAGTGAGAATTCGCTAAAGCTACAAGAAAATATATTATTGGTTTAATTTATCGCCGAAATAAATAATAGCGTTGTGTATTAAACAAAGAAAGCTGCAGGCACACGTGTAGTCGCAAGTCTTAACCAAATCAGGATACTTACGGCAGGCTACGAAAAGCTTTCTGCGGGTACGATATAGGCGTAAAAATGAGTCTCCCAGTGTTCACAATTTAATTACTCAAATTTATAAATTTATAAAAATAAAAAATGATAATAACAACAAAAATACTACTACTACTGCTACTACTACTAATAATAATAATAATAATGATAATGGCTACTTTTGTACAACCGAAATAGTTTAGAAGTAGGCTTTGCCTTACGCAAGCCGTTTGGCATATAAGGAAGGATGGTAGTGTGACCAGTGGCCAGCATTACGCTACACCCCGGGGATGTTATCCCGGGGGCTCAATTCGACAGTTTGAGTCAACCTATTGTATCTTGATTGTATTTTTATTTTAGAACTCCCGGGAATCGAACCAAGGGACCTCTAAATTAGTAGCCAGGTACGGTGCTATACCGCACTGGTTTACTAAGCCTCCAATATTCAAATTTGACTGTACGAAATTTCATATTAACTTACACGACTTTAAAAATATGTCATCAACATTCTTTATAATGACTGTATGATACATATTTTTTATAATATGTGTTTAACTTGTTTGTATGAAACTTTATTTATAGTTTTCCCTGACATTCCTGGACTTTGTTGTCCATGACGCGTCCGTTGTTATTAATTAATTACATTATAATACTACTGACTCGGAGCACAAATTTTTGTAGTGCTAAAAATTATGAACTTTTACGTGATAGCCTAAACTAGTTTTCGCTCAATACTAGTTTCGCTGAACACCCATATGCAGCATACTTGCAGAAATATTTCTACGCTACATGTGGGATGTTGTTCAGTTTGTGTTCATTGTTCTGAAGGCAAATAGTTTCTCTTGTATTGGGTCGTTGGAGGAGTTGTGTATTAGTGCCAGTAGTAGTGGGTTTTCTGTATATACTGAATTTGTGTCTATGTTCTAGTTTTGTAATGAAGTATGACGTCGTCAACGTATCTGTGCCAGTATAGTATTTTATGTGAGTGTCTGTCGTTTGTGAGGATTCTTGTTTTTTTCAAGTGTCGTAGAAATATTTCTGCTAGTATACTGGATAAGGGTATTCAGCGAAACTAGTATTGAGCGAAAACTACCTCAGGCTATCACGTAAAAGTTTTTCTGAGAATTAAGATACTCGTTTGTGGCGTCTGGGGGTCAGTAAATCATAGCCAATGAATCCTGTTATTGGTTTCGGATCCTGATGTGTTACTACTCTCTGAGTTTTGTAGGTACCACAAACACCATAGATAGACCCCTTTACGTTCTCGCTTGCCAACTTATTATTAATTAAAAGGCTGATGTTATCTGTAAAAGTATTATATACTTTCTCTATTGTACAACAAACACAAACATTCTTGTAGTTTACGTTTCCATCCGAAAGGTGCAAGTTTGAAAAAAATGTGTTCAAAACATATGTAGTATGTTTTCTGAGAACTAGTTTTTATGTACGTGTATAAATCGTGTTACGAAACGTTTGGTTTCTCTAAGATCTGAATGGCAGAGGGAGAGAGACAGAGAAAGAAATAGACAGAGAAAAAAGAGAGATAGAGATGAATAGTGTGGAAGACATAACCTATTATAGTGGACATAATTAATACAAGTTATGTATAATCCGCGTAATATATTTTCTGTGTGAAAAACGGGGCGCCGACCGGTCTCGCCAAATACGGAATGCGGAGTGATTTATTCACGAGGAACATCCAGTGTTCATTCACATCATTACAACGGTTTGTCGTGACGTTTCAATTTTTCACGTTTCCAAAGTAACCCGTCTACGTTTTTGTCCACCAAAAACAAACAAAGACGCACGGGCGGGTCGCGTGAAAGTAGTCGCCGGACAAAATCTAAATCCTGTCCCGCCGTGTGTGAAATATTAATCATAAAACTTAACCAACTCGGCGGATTTTGTAACTTTCGCTGACGCATATCCCGGTGAGAGAGCGAATCGACGTGGCGAAACGTTCAGGAATTGTGTCTGAAGCAAGCTTACTTTCCTCACTAAAGGAGCAAACAAACATTTTTCGGTTTCTAATGAAGTTAGAAATTGTGGACATCGGTGAGCATAAACGATGGGCTAATATTTTATTTTATAGCGCGTCGAATACACACGTTAAATGAAAAGTATTCTCTACAAAAAAACAAAAAAAAAGCAACGCACGCTAACTTAAAATATCTTCACACCTCCTGGGAACCAGCGTTACAGACTGTCTAGAAAATAACATCGTACTAGCTACTGACAAGATGAAACTTAGAATATGTTCTGGCTGAGTGGCTGAAAACTGGACTACATAACAAGATAGTTCACAATAAACTGGTCTTGAAACATGTTTAGGCATGATGCATGATGCTCAATGGCTTAGATAGTACATAGTTCCACATCCTTCCTACATTCAAGGTCGTAGCAATGGGGGAGGTCCGAGCGGTCCAGACTCCCATGAAAAACTGAAAAACTCCGAAAGCTATTATAACACTTAGGGATGAACAGTCAGTATCGTTCAAAGATATGATTCAGGATAATCACACTTATATTATGTATATTGTTTTAATGTTATTTCACGATAGGCCTACAGAGTGCTATTAAGTAAACTTTGTTTCCAAGAAGTAGAATTCAGAAACACAAGGTCGTTTTAACTTTTTCGATTTTAAATGACAAAAATAATTATTCAACTTGCTTTATCAGACTTTTCTAGTAGGAATTATGTCGTAGATTATAGGGACTGAGTAAGTCAATTTTTAATTTTAATACTCAAATCTGAAAACAAATTAGAAAACAACTGTATATGTTTCTTTTGTTCTGTTTTTCTGTTTCTTTGATTTCATGGTTTCAGGATGTCCTAAAACCCGACATTAGTTTCCTCATGTCTCACATGAGGTGTCTCATTCCTAGGTTCCTCTAGAAAACATACCGGAATTGGTATTCTCATCTTTGAGTCCACGCCTCCAATCGCCTGGGAGCGACAACGTATGCCTCTTTTTATTTTGAGATCGGTGGAAAGTTATCATTATTTTTGTAAGTAATTTATACGAAATAAACAATTAACATGTCTTATGTAAAGTAAATCATGAAAGGAGATGGAATCATAAATCGAAAAGACGATTATGGAGAAATCGAAGACGAATCGATTCGAAAAACAGCTAACAAATATAATAAATCGACAATTACAAATGTACTCATACAATTAACATTTTACACTAAGCGGCTGTAAACTTACGCACTGAGTCGCAGTTTCAAACTGACTACGTTGTAGAGATGAATAAACAAAATGAATATAATGCACTTCCTCATGTAGGCTATATATGGAATCTCAATCGCCATATTACCAGCAAGTCTTTATACTACCTATTCTTAGGGCTGGAGGAAGGAAGTGCACATCAAAACAAGAATTTCGAAGGATAAATAAATCTTTAATAAGAAGACGAGCCTATTTTGCTGCAGTATGGATCTGGGAATCAGGAAGAGACTGTCAAAGTCCTTTGTGTGGAGCCTTCTGTTACACGGATGTGAAAAGTTGAAATATATGGGGAAAAGAGAGATACAATTAGGGCTTTTCAAGTGTATGTCTGTCGAAAAGCTGAAAGAATTACATACGTTGACAGGTGAGTAATTAGGAAGTTCTGAACAGAATGAAGGAAACAGAACATTTCTAGATTGAGTTTCGATGGGAAAGGGAAACTGGATGGGACGTGTTACAAGAGGAAAAGGAATACTGACAGTACGAGGAAAGGAGAAAGGAGAAAAGGAAGGAAGAGATTAACAATGGTAGACGATGTTAAGGGCGGAGAAGAATGAGAACTAAACAACAGGCCTGGAACAGAAAACTCCCACAGTTGTATACAGAATCTGCCAATTACGAGATGCATACGTAGAACTAGCTGTTCAATTGTCAATTGTAGGCCTGTATGTACAGCAGACATTCTACCCATTTCCGTTTATTACCTTGACTCGTTAAGTGATATCATGTATTCTATCTACTCTACTTTGATTTGTATCAGACATACGGAGTTCCTTGCATCCTAATTGCTATGCGCTTCGGATTAAGATGTTTATGTGTTGCGTTTAGCCTACTTTTCTGCTCACATGGACTTTCAGGAGCTGCGTACGGAGGAAAGCGCAGATATTGTGGCTGCAAACCCACGTTGAAACAATGACTCCGCCGTTGCCCCCTGTAGTATGACGAGGGAAGCGGAATGTCAGGATGGCGTCAGTGACTTTTGGCCGCGTCCGCCTTGTTCGAAGACACGCCGCTACTTGAATCGCATCGAAATGAGGCTAGTTTACAATCCTTTCGGAAATTCCAGGGGTCGTTGTCTAAGGCGGCGGCTCTATAGCCGCCAATGGAATAAGACAAACCGCAGCGGCTCCACAGCTACCAGCAGAGTTTATCCACAAGATATGCGCGGGCTACCGTGGCCGATGCCTGAAGTTTTCATAAGGAAACCCAAGGACAATGTTGCTAAAGACCTAATCTAGTCGACACTGTAGACTAGCCGGCACTGGCAGTATGCTACGGGAGTCGATGTTTGCACCGTGGCAAGCTCCAACGCCTAAACCACTGCTCCATGGATATCCGAGGAGTTCATCTCTCTCTCTCTCTCACTCTCTCTCTCTCTCGCACGCACAAACACACACACACACAAATTCTCTGTTGCTTATAGTTAATCACAATTATTTACACACTGTTCCCTTAAAAGGTACAATATTTTCACTTATTTTCTTTATTATGTCGCTGACATAATTCCTAAACGATTCAGGTATTTTTACAACAGTAGTATGCTACAACATTCGTTGATTCTTATCAAAGAATTCTTTAATAATTCTTTAACAAAAGTCTCTGTAAATAATAAATTCTTGTTCTTCGTACTTTTTTACTGTTTAGTACTTTTAAAATCTCAATAATGTTCTGCCCTAACCGTTAGCCTCATGTAATTTTACCATCTGTTAACTCTTCAAAGTAAAAAAAAATTACCTAACCTTCTTACTGAACTATAGTAATTTATACTTTACAGTTGTTTTAAAAGTTAACATCAAAGATTCTAACTGGTCACATGGCGGAACAGTTTGTCGTTTCAAATATCCTTACTTTAAAACACTCGTAACTTGCGAATTTTCCATGTTTTCCCAATTTTTGCGTGATGACGTTAGACTTTCCCACAATTTCATGAATCCCAGTATTCTATAACGTTTTCAGTCTAACATGTGTTCATGTCCCTTCTCTCTCTCCCTCTCTCTCTCTCTCTCTCTCTCTCTCTCTCTCTCTCTCTCTCTCTCTCTCTCTCTCTCTCTCTCTCTCTCTCTTTCTTCACTGTGTGTGTGTGCGCGGGCGCGCGTGTGTGTAGGGCGTATCACAAAATTTTACATACTCGCCACTTCCAGAACTTGTTCTACAGGCCCAAAACCGAAAAATATGTAGGCCTAAATATTGTGTAGCGGGATTGGTTTTCCTGTTACGACCGATCAAAGGGTTTTCACTTTTTTGCCTGAAAGAAAAAGTAAAAAAAATGCAATAGTATAATTCTGTTGGGCCCCAGCACTGTCTCCAATAAATTGTTGGAAAGGCCAAAAAATATGAGCCAACAAATACACTTTTACTTCATTTAATGGCCAGAGAACAACGTTTGTTTGTTTGCTTTAACGACAACGCATAGGAACTGACTGATTCACTTCTGTAAGCTTACAAAATTATTCAGATACTGTACTTATATCTTAATTTTTGTTCAGTTGTTAATACTGTATTCACAAATTATGAATCAAAAATTCTTCAACGGAAACGTCCGATCTGATGAGCTGTGAAGCTTGAAAGCGCTAATCGGCAATTTTTTCTATAATTGTGTGCAACAGTGTAACTTCTGTTTGTGATTATAACTACTAACACAGCTGTATTAATTTAAAATTCCTCAGATAATTTGTTTATAAATTATTTTTATCCTCGTTTCCAAAAAAAAATGAGAAAATCTTTTACTGGTTGTAACTAGAAATCAAAGCGTTTATATAATATGTTTCTTTATCTTTAAATGTAGAATGAGCTCCAAAAGTCGGGAGAGGTAAAGCTTTGTCACTCATTATGTTAAACACTTACGATGCACTGCTTTTCTTGATGTCAAAATAACTTTCTACTGTATTTCTGAATAACGCTAACTTTCTACTATGTAGCCTTTACTACTTTATACTGTATGCTCTTATACTTTATATCACTGAGATATTTAATCTTGCTTGAAAGTAAGAGAGTAAGAAAACATATCTTGATACTACAATAATATAGTATAAAGTTAGAGTAATATTGTTAAAGTGTAGATAATACAGTGTGAATAAACACACGTAAATATCCTACGTATTTTACCGCCCTCTCTCTCGTCATTATTGTCTTTTCCTCTATTTCAGTCTGGTTTCTGTGCCAACGAATCTCCAGTAGGTTGTGAACATTTGTTCACAGTTTTATGTAACTCTGTCTTGTCCCAGTTTACTCTCCTACAATTATAATCTTTCTGTAATGTTCAGGTCTTGAGATTACTCGTTGCCTATCACCAGATATATAAAACTCATAAATTATATAACGTGTATACAAAATTTAACACTTTCCGTAGCGTTTTCGTGGCACGAACGATTAAAAACAAAATTCGTGACACGAATTTGTAGTTACTCTGACTACAAAAATAATTCGCGTTTTCACTGCAGTGCTCGCGTCAAATAGTCATATACGTGTTTTATAACGTCGTCGTCGTCGTCATCCTTTACGGCTTAGGCTAGTAGCCTGTTCCAGTCTTAATGGAAGTCATCCAACCATCGTTTACGGGGTGTTTTATAACATAGATAGATATTTAAAGAGTGAAACCAGCGGGAAAAGCGGAAACGAAATATGTTTTATTCTGTCATTGTTTACAAAAATCTGCAATTAGTCAGATGGGAAAAGTAGTTTCCCGGTGTGAAAGGTAATCTGTTGGAAACGGTACAGCACCGTAGTACATCAGGAACTGGGCAACGAGCATGGCTCCTAACACGACGATGCCTGTGATCACTGAAGGTTCAAACTGTACGCAGAAGTCTAAGATCATCTTTTCCTCACTTTCTACCATTTACTTTGAACCAATCACGCACGGTTCCCCTCAACGCTTAATACACTTGTGTATGTAACAATGAAAAAACGTGAGCTGTACACGCAGTCAGCGTTGACTACCAAAATCAATCAGCCTGTTCATGACTGGAATATGGCTGTTAGTGACTACGGTACTGAATACTGACACCAGAATTTATTAATATGTAGAAAAGGAAAAGTTTTTTTTGTTTGTTTAAGCTTGAATACCACGGATACAGCTGATTGTTCATTGTTAATAAAAATTTATCACAATTTATCTAAAGAGAAAACGCTTTTTCTTATCAGCATCATGATCACGTGACTTCAGATTGCATGCGACATTACGGTCGCCCTTTCGAGCTGTTCTCACTCACGAAGACAAGTGGGACGAATGGGTCACTTCACTCTCACTCTTGCCTTCTGCTTACAGGTTCTCATGCGGTTTCAGTTCCCTCATCTGCCTCAGACTTCAGATTACATGCGACATTTTGGTCGCCCTTTCGAGCTGTTCTCACTCCTGAAGACAACTGGCCAGGGACGACGAGTGGGTCACTTCACTCCCACTCTTTCCTTCCACTTACAGGTTTTCATGCTGGGTTAGTTCCCTCACCTGCCTCATTCCACTGTTTCCCGTCTCTCACATTGTGACTCCATCCCATCACTCTCAACATTCCGAATACTTGATCCCTGAGTACTTCCACCGCGAAACTTTCCAAATGATTGATTCTCGCATCTCGTCCTCTCTCTTAATTTGGGGTTTTCTTCTTGCGCTTTCAATTTTACAATCTTCTTGCGAGTTCAAATTTACAGTATTCTTAAAATAAGACATTTTATAGGTTTTTTTTCACGGCCAGAGTTTAACCTTGGCTTTGTTTGGTTTTCCAGGTCCCAACCACCGTCTTTTCTACATTAACACATCCACATTGTATTCGTCGTTTGCTTATTCCATAACATTTTAAGGTTATTTATATCCTTTCTGCATCTTCTTCTCCCACATGTCGACCTCATCCTTCACCCAGAAATTTGTAACATGGGTTTGTTACAAACTTTTTGTAATTTTTGTTAGTTTTCTGTTTTAGGTTTTTTGCTTTTTTAGTAAAATTAAGAGTGAAATAAAAATAAGACCTAGACCTCAAATTTACTTGACCTGAGTTTGAATTACTTTGAGTCAAGGACACAGATCAAACGGTACACGTCCTTAATCAAACAAACAGTTTAAGTTCAGCAATAACTTCTGTCCTTGGTTGTCTTCAATCTCACTATCTGAAATCAAAAATAAATAAACCCCACAGAACAACAAAGTATTAATTTTAGACAGCACATGGACTATTTGCCTAAAGAACTCTTTGCAGGTAGTTTTAAGCAACAAGCAACCGACTGCTTAGAATGCATCAACTGCGAGTCCGTATGCCATCGACCTACGTTCTTGGTAGTGTCCACATGGTGAAACGCTCTTTGTACAAGTTTCACCGATCCAACGCTATTGGACACTAGTGTAGCGTCTTTATAACTTCCGAACTGGTCTTTACTGGCCTGGTACGTTAAAGTACTGCTCACTCGGCCAGGATAATAATCTATATCAAATCAACTGTTATCAGCCGTAATTAATATTTTATCTCGCATCAGTGTAGGGTACGTTGTTGCCATGTTTCTGAACTTACGTGGGTCGGTTCAGTAGCGTAACTGCGAGGAGGCATTAGAGGGACAACCCCCCCCAGATTTATTAAAAATTTCAAAGAAATTCCATAAACACTTAACGCAGTTTATAAGCCAGTAGCATGTGTTAAAATAAGGTTTATAAATTACATGGGAAATATATATGGAATGTCATCGTAAATAACCCCAAATAAAATTTCATAAAACAATGACAATACATACCTACACTACTGTATGATTCTGAAACTTGGGTCATAAAGAAAAAAGATGAACAGAAGGTACAAAGAGTAGAAATGAAATTTCTGACATCAGTTAAAAGGTGTAATAGACGAGATCATATAAGAAATGAGGAGATAAGAAGTGATTTAGATATTTTTGCAGTTAGTGAAAGTATTAAAGAATACAGAAGAAAATGAATTCAACACATAGTTGATTACCGAAGACAGCGAAAGATTACAACCCTAGAGGCAGAAGAAAAGTTGGTAGGCCTAAAAAAAGGTAGACTGTGGAATAGGAACAGGCCACTAAAGCCTAAACCGTTAAGAAGAAGAAGAAGAAGAAGAAGAAGAAGAAGATGATGATGATGATGATGATGATGATGCATCGTAAATATCTCGTGTGTCCTGAGGAAAATGGGGAGTCCAACTTCAAGGTACTACCATCCAGAATAGTGGCAATTATGACTAATTGTGACTGTGTGTGAATAATTGTGAAACCGCGGACTCAACGTTGTCTCTAAACCGTAATCTCGTCTTACTAGCGGTGCAATCTGATTGGTGAACAGAGACAGTGTCGAGAAGCGTCGCGCCACTGTTAACGCAGTGTGTTCTTATGTGTTGTATAAGAACACATTATATAAAAGGCTTGCGAATGTGATCCTTCTGGCCGAGGGAGCTATACCAGATTGATAGATCTGATGCCCCTTGAGCCTGTATATACTTTATCCTAGTACATCATCCCCCACATAGGCAAAGTACCATAGTATTCATCCATCTGTCTCCAAAGTTGAGTAGCATGGGTATTCTAAGCACGATATCATAGCATGTGGGAATGGGATCGGGAATCACATAAATGTCGTAAAATTTCAATTTCAAGGCTCACGATAAAGACACTTACTTCCTTTACGCAAAGGGAAGTGAAAAAACGCGAACACGAGTATACATGATTAGTAACAGTTACCTGATAAAACTGTATTTAATGTAAAAAGGAAAACGAATTCCCTCTGCAGCCAACGCTACATAAATTTTAAATACCGGGTTTTATTAGCGCAGAAAAAAGTGTATACTCCCGTAAAAACAAAGGCGTATTACTGTTTTCCACCTTTCTCATGACTTCTTTCTGCATTTAAGCGAACATAAAACTCGAATACGCGTAAAACGTCGCGCATGCGCACAGGCACGCACACGCACAACTTCTCACTACCACTACCGCTTGAGAAACACAACGCAAGCCACTTAACGTTTAATATAATTAAACAGCACACACCGTAATCATAATCACTAGCGGGGCTTGTTTCTCTATGTAGATATTTAATTGCCATAGTAGTGCATGTTCTGGAATGTTATGAGGCCAATGCCATTAAGGCCGCGCTAATAATGTAGCCTATTTGTTTTATCCGGCTTTATTCAAACACGCACCGACTAACTACAATATGATTTGTCTTCCTATATTACAGATTTGACGCGCATACACACGAAAGGTTTTAACAATAATATTAATATCATTAGTGTATTAATAAAATCACTTAACATATAAACTATAAAATTGTTATTTGTGTTAGCAAGTGTATGTGGGCGTATAAGTTGTGTGTATATGTGTGTCCGTGAATTTCAACCCACTGATTCTTTTAAATCGTTTGCAAAGACAATGAATTCTTTTGTTTCCAAGAAGGTGTTTTACGGATTTTTTTACCTTTACGAAAAAATGTGCACAGTTTGATCTAAATATAGACTCTATCCCCGCACTTAAAACTCATAAATATTTAGATCGGAATATGTGTTTCTATATACAGTTTTATATTTAAGCCCTCGCATGAAACCCGTACGTGGGTTCAACCTCGTTACAGGGAAAGGGGTGGGCGAATACATTGACGTTTAAAAGTTTATAAATTGGACTACAACCGTCACGTTTAACGTACGTAATGAGACAATATTGCCATCCGTAATGATCAAAATCCTCAAATAGGTTTCGAGGAAACTCATTTCTCCGTCGTTTCTTTACAAAGTTTACGAGAGCGTCATTTCGCAGATCCTTCATAAACCTCCCTTTCTTGCACCTTATGCTTTTTTGTTATTTTTTTTTTTACATTGCATCGTCTAATACAGTGGTCTTCCAACCAGAGGCCATATGGTCTCCTGAGGGCCACAGGTTAAATTCGCATGAGAAGGGATGCGGCACAAGCTAGCCACGTATGGAATCGTGGGTAATTAAAAATAGCAACATCCATTGCTTTTAATGCTACTGACGTTGATGTTCCTTTGTTGACAAGAAGTTGTCGAGTAATACGCAGCCCAGTGTATGTTCCGGCGATGAAAACGCCACAGTATGATAAACCGTGCAATTATAAAAAGTCTCAGAACAGTGGAATAACACAAAATTTGTATTTATAGAATTTCTTACTTCTTATTTGGTAGAATCAGGTTTCAGTTGGGTACTCTTAAGTAATTCTTGCCCCCACGGAATTGCTTCAACATAATGCTCAGAGGTGGTCTTTGGTTATACCAACAGAAACAGGACTGGATACAAAAAGTTGTTTGTGTTCATGAAGCGGAAAGGTCACATTGAGAAATACTTAGAGAGTAATTTATATGTAATTGTATTTTATACACTACACAAAATTTGAAAACACGTCCTATTCACAAAGAAAATGTTTAAATAGCTACCTAAGTCACGGGGCAACAGAAACAAAACAAGGACGTAGGGGCTCACAGATGGAAAAAGTTTGAGAAGAGGGGGGCGCAACAGGCCACAGGCCTGATGCTTGAAGAGAGAAGAAGAAGAAGAAGAAGAAGAAGAAGAAGAAGAAGAACAACAACAACAACAACAACAACAACAACAAGGAGGAGGAGGAAAAAATATTGTAATGAAACCCATACTCAACGCTTTACACCCGTAAGAGCAGACAAAGCATTAGGATTAAGTAAATATAATAATGCAACAGGTATGCTTCAGAAAGGAAATACACGTAGCATAGGATAGGAAAGAATTGGTATATGAATACGTATTGTAATAACACGGGTTTATTTACAAATAAGTATAATAATTGTTTAATAAAATTCTTATTATTGATTTATTTTTTATATAACTAATTAATTAAAAAAATTTTTCTTTTGAATTTAATTATTTAATCACTTTATTGTTTTTATTGTTTTCTGATTAGTGTTCAATTAATAAAATAATAATTAATAATTGTGTATGATTTGGTGACGAAATATTTATTTCTCCGCGTTAAATCGATTGCATGCCGCGGTCCATTCAATATCTTTGTGTCTTCTTCTGCTCGTTCCTTTCCCTCAGAAGTTCTCGTTTATAAGTAGATAATTAATGTACTTTCAATTAGTTCTTAACTAATCAATAAAACGATATTTTAGAACAATAATTATATTTATTATGATCAAAGTAATTATTCGACTTGTGTCGACTAATTCGAGTCGGAGTCGAGACTAGATCCCAGGTCGATTATTACATATTTCAAAATTATTCAAATTAAATTATTATATAACAAGGATTCTTTGAACTGTCGAAATAGTCAGGAAAGGCAAGAGAATTCAATACTTACAATTATAAAAACTTATTCATTAACAGACAATAATAATAAAATATAGTATATAGAAAATTTTAGATCCGAACCGGCTGATTGCTCTGACGTCACTACGTCCCCTCCAGGTTGGATTCGTTCGACTCGAAATGACAAGATGGCTGCTTTCGTGAGTTGTTCTACGCTGAAAATCAGGCTCCGAGATTTTCCTTCAAATAAACGTATCAGTTGATTAATTCCTCTTCTGTGATGCCGCTATTGGAATATCCACAAGTTGTAGTGTGTAGTTTTAGTCCTCCACTGGATTTCGTTCGGTAATAGGCGTATAGTGTCAAATGGTTCTTTCCAATCAATTGCTTGTTGTATGAGGTTAAATATATTATTCAGTCGTGTCCATACGTTGTGACAGATAGATTTAGTGCTGTTTAATTTAGCTTTGTGATTCCAATGACTGTTATAATCGCATTAATTAATTTACTTTATATTCTTTATCTTTTTATAATTTCGTAATACATCTTAGTTCGAGTTGGTTAAAAATTCCATTCATTTTTCTCTTAAATATATTCTGACACGTCCGTTTTGCTTGGCGTTTAACAATCAACTAACTATATTTGTTTCTTCATATCGAAAATTCTGCAAGATTTTGGTCTCATTACTCATTGTTCATTATCAGCTGTTTTCATAATTACTAATTCAATTTTATAGAAATAGATTATATTTTTTATATTTTACTGGCTATAAATTATTTGTTTAGTACTTTTATGGAATTCTAATTATATAACGATATTCCTGCTTTTATTTTATACAAGTTACTACTAAATTTGACCTATTTTGGTTTGAATTAAGCTTCTGAATTACATTCCTTGAAATTTACCTCTAGGCCTTATTCTGATTCACATAATTACCCATTAAATGGTTTACAATATGTTTTGTGTTACAATTTTCCTCAAATACGATTACTAATTAAACCATTGTAATTTACTTTTTCTACCTGGCTATTATTCTAAACATTTCACAATTTATTTGTATTTTACTAGTACTTGCTTTACCGATTATGGCATTATCTGGTACAATCACCATTTAAGTCAATTTTATACTCTGATTCCTTTAATCACTACTATAGGTTGTTGTTATAATTATGATAAAGTATTTTTATTCTGAATGGGATAACTTACATCAATTTGGTCTATTTTCTATTAATTTATTTCCTCTGATTTGATTTACAGGATCAAAGTTGAATTTGGCTTGATTATCATTTTCAATTTTCCTATCAATGTTATAATCGATTCACATTACTATTATTACATTTGCTGATTCACTATTTATACGTCGTTTGAATTAATATTTTGCCTTTCCTTCCTTCACAAAATTCTGACATTAATTAACATTATTTAAATACAGTAAACACTTATATACTAACATCTAGTATCTACTACTATCAACATGGTCTGTATTGTATACACATATAATAATTAAACATAATAATTAGATAACTAAACAAATTAAGGTCTTATCCTAATGATTGCCTTTTGTTGTCCTTTTAAAACTGGTTTGGGGTGTTCCCCTCAATCACACACTATTTTATTTATACCTAAGTTTACATTAGCTCTGATTATTTGGTATTGTATTCTCTTACTTTGTTATTTGTGGTTCTAAATTTGTATAACTACTATAGTTTAAGTTCTTTCCTTTATTGTGGTTTACTGAGATAGAGTGTTCTGTCTTTAAAGTAGGTTTTTTGGGTATCTTGAGATTTTTTATTTTAATTAATTTGTTCTTGGCTGTAACTCCTTACTACTCCGTATCTTACTGGGTATACTGATTATGTTACTGGGATAATAGTCATACTATTTGTTTTTAACAAATTTTGCTCTAAATTGAATGTATATAACTTCTTTGAATCGAGATTTTTTCTAGTTCTGTTAAGGCATTTTATTTATTATTGTGATTATTTCTTTCTGTTACTTTTATTTAAGTTTATTTTACTTCTTCCAGATGACTTCTTCCCTTCTTTTTCTATGTGATATTAACTTGTAGAATAAGGTAAAAACTTCGTTGTACTACAATATGAATTAATTTCTGTTATTTTAACTTTAGCACAGTGGCTTTGTAATCGCTGAGAAGGCATTTTTATGTGTTCCGACATCTTTTGACCAGAACGAAGCACTGGGCGTATGAATAACAAGCATGTCGCGCCTCTTTATGATAATGTGTGTGATCCACAGCAATTGTTGCAATATTTAGGACGCAATGGCTCGCGTGCGTATGTGGTAAAGCGGAAACCGCAGACAGTAACGAGTTTTATCGAAATGACCGCAGCAACGCGAACGTGACCAGATAAGACAACCAGCGCGTACGATATCTAACAGATTATCGTGAATAACGGATGCAGAAACATTTCAGCTGTCCAGAACGTCTTCTTTCTTAGAGACAGTGCGATATCCAGAACAAATACAGTTTGCTTGAAATGTAATCTGTTAATCGATCTTAGAAAAAGTATTAAACACAATTCCGTCAATGTCTTTCTACGTGCTTATGTTTTGCTCAGAAAAGCGGTTTCTGTTATCAGTTCGAGGTAGAAATTATACGCATTGTTCCATCTAACGGTATTAATTATTATTGTGAAATGACGTTTCGGTCACCGTGGATAACGAATAATGACTTAGAGCTCGGCGCCTTGACATGGGGGCAAGACGCTAGTTCGAACTATTTAAGGTTTGGTCCTTTGAGCCTTTTGAATTATTCCCCTGCATATTTTTCATGTCGAGTTAAATGTATATTCTATGGCTACATAAAATAAGGGAAGGATAAATAAAATTGAGAAATCATACCGTGAGAATGGATGATATGAGACTACCTAAGCAAGTAATAAGATACAGTCCTGATACAGACCTCAAGGAAGACGAGATATAGGTAGATCAAGGAAGACATGGCTTCAGTGAAGGTGGAACAGGCTGTAAGCCTATACCTTGAAGTGGAGAAGAAGACGAAGAAGAAGAAGAAGAAGAAGAAGAAGAAGAAGAAGAAGAAGAAGAAGAAGAAGAAGAAGAAGAAGAAGAAGAAGATTTTTTATGTTGTTACATTCTTGGCATAGACTTTACACAAGCATTGGTCATTATACGGGGTCCCGAAATTCAAATTCTGTTATGTTATCCGGATTGTACGGTGCCTCGTGTTTAGACTAGCTGAATGGCCGTTTTTTTTTTTTTATCCAACCGAAATCTGGGTTTTTGTGACTAAAACCAGTGTCCAGTCGGAAAAGCCAAGCTAAACTCTAAGGGGTTATATTTCCCCTCCTGATGGTAATTTGAAGCCGCGTAATCGATTAAAATTCGTAGATCAAAAATTAGATTTGTGAAAAATTATCACAGTGTTGGGTCTTTATCTGAATACTGACACACTTGCAACCGATTGGATGGATTGAATACGTATTAGGAAAAAATTTAATATCCTTTTAATACTGCTTTGTTTGACAGAAAATCTATTTTTAAATGTTAAAAATTAAATAACAGTATTCCTGCTACTACTTCCGTTAGTTAGTAAATCCGTGTTTTTGAATATTTTTAAATCATAGTATTCTACATAATAAGAACCACATTTGTCTATTCATAAATGTAACTTCTGAAGTGAAGATGGAAACCCGTTAATCGTAATGTAGACAAGGTTTACTACTAAAATATTTTAGTTTTTACTTACAAAACGTTTTATTAAAGTGAAACATTTTTATTCAAATAAACACATTTTTTTTAAATTTTGTTCATTTTTATGAATTGCCCGTATTTTTTACTTAGTCAATTTTAACATCACTATAACGTGAAATTGTGACTGTAACGTTGTGAGCAGTTTTTAAAATTCTGAGACTTTTATTGACATGAACTCAACTCTTTGGTTTTCTCCTCATGTGTTGTAATCACTGTATTGTATTTTCTGATAATCTTTGGAATTTATAGGTTTTTTAATTTTAAAGAAATAAATCTATTTTTTAATTTTCGTGTTTATAATATAGTATGGTACCCATTGAATATTAAAATTGTATCCATTAGTAGCGGCTTGTGGTCGAAAAATATGGGGCGCACAACAAAATGAAATCTCAAACAAGAATAAAGTAGATTTTCATTAAAACATTGTTCTTCTTCTCCTTCTCCTCTTCAAAGATTAGGTTATATAAGCCTGTTCCGCCACCCACCTCATGCTCGGACGACCCACGTCTCTTCTACCAATGGCTTTGTAGTTCAGTGCCGCTTTCGGCAATCGATCCTCTGTCATCCTTTGCAGATGATCCCACCATATCCTCATTCCTTATTCTATCTTGCAATGTATAATTTAAAGTATTTCGAAGAAACTGAATCTTGCCGCATTCCTTTTTTTGTCATGACCCACGCCTCACTCGCATAAATCAATGTATTACAATTGTCTTATAAAATTTAATCCTTGTGCTATAGTACCCAAAGCATTAAAATTTTATTAGACTTAATTAACTGTAAATATATAACTTAAATAAATTAGCGTTTAAGTCAGTAACAACTGACTTTGCGTAATACTACACGCACAGAACACATTCAAATAAACTTTAACTGACCACTGACAAACCAAACCATACTGCAATGTTGGTAGCTTGTAGGTAGCTAGCCATATGCTACCTAAGCCTGACTCACCACTTGCTCTTCTGCTCTCTCTCACTCTTATGCTTAGCTGCGGCATACCTATCAACTCCTTAAGATTAGTCACGTGATTCCCTAATACTTTGCGTGAGGTAGCATGGAAACTGCTAACTACAGACTCAAGTGACCACACTCTGAATTCAAAACTACAATGTTCAGATCGTAAAAGGTGTAAAAAGCAACTCAGTACGGACATTTTAATAACATTAAACATAGGTATATAAATTGAGTATTTGCGATCGTATAACAAAAATACTTTATATTTTCTTTATATCTCAGAATTTCTGGAGGTAGTGCTAGTAGCCTCCTATAGAAACCGCTCCTGGTATCCAGTCTGTAAGATATTAAATAAACAAAGCAAAACAAATAATTAGATCATTGAATGGGATTCCATGGACCACATAAATTTGAAAAGAAATGAAGAAAAGCATGTTGATGTACGGATCCGAAACATGGAGAATAAAGGAACAGGTAACATGAAAATTAGAAGCTGCAGAAATGGATGCTTGAGGCGGGCTGCTAGAACTTCAAGGCTAGAACGAATACGAAATGAAACGATCAAAGAAGAAATAGGCGTACAAAGGACAATCATCGACTGCGCTGAAGAAAACAACTAGTATGGTACGGACACGTACAAAGAATGGGACAATACCGACTACTACCAAAGAAAACAATGAGATGGATACCTAGAGAGCACAGAAAGAAAGGAAGACCCAAGAAAACATGGATAGAGGGCATAAGAAAATCAATGAGCGATAGAGGACTAAACGATGAAAACTGCAACGACAGACAACAATGGAGGTTGGGCATCGGACAACGTCATAGGACGTTTTGACACCGAATTAAAAAAAAATTAAGATATTATATATTGGAATTAATCATTTATGCAGCTTCATTCTTGAAGAGATCAATCAGGATAATCGGCAGTGTACTGTAGTTTGATGATTTTTGCCTGTTGAAAGACGTTTTATCTGGCACGACTTCGTGGCTGCTACTTCCTTTATCCTGGAAGTACAGTGTCACGCTGGCTTGCGACAAGCGGCAACCGCTTATTTGCCGTAGGTGACTAGACGTAACCAATTCCGACAGCTTTCGAAAGTACACACTTAGAAGACCCAGACCAGGTGTAAGCGGCCTAGCGGGACCATGCATTTTACTCTCTAATTGGCTGCCTGGTTGCACCGCTACGGAGGTCACATGCCTGAGGTGACGATGTCATGGCGACCCGTTTCTTTATCCAGGGATAGTAGAGCTGTCGGCTATGAGTGAGAGGCTTAGGGTAGGGCGTCAACTGCGTTTACTTGAGAAGCAGAAAACAGATTTTCGAGAGGAGACAATTACTCAACTCTCGGAAGCCCTGCCCTACATTTCAGCTACGGTCCATCATACAGATTTGCATTGTTGCTCATAAGTCTGATACAGCGGATCTCTGGCTCCACTTACCTTTATCCAGAGTACATACAGGCCTGCTGGCTTGGACGAGAGACCGTAGCCTCCGTGATTTTATACACGTCACTGTGAATCGCTCCAGTAATTTTGTTGACTCGACTGGTTCTAAGATTCGAGTTCTAATTTCTCATCCTTCCGAGAATATTCCTATATTTTCAGTGTTTGTCAGTGAGCTGTAAGCAACTAAAATTTAAATATATAAACGACTTAAACATTTAAATTAATGAAACTTTCTTCAAATCTTAAGATTGGATTTCAAAAGACGAGACTAAAAGAAAATTACGGGGGTATTCAAGATATTGACTGATTATATACTACTTTATGCAACTTTTATAGCGATCCATCGATTCTAAATGAACTCTTTAGAATTTAGAGTAACATATTCATTTTTAAGTTCTCTGTTTAGCTGTTCCTCGTTTTGTACTAATCCTTTTACGTTCCAAGCCGCCATTTTTAATCTTTCTCAAATACCAAATCTTGGACGATGATGAGAAATGATGAACGAAGAATACAAACAAGTGAAATGAAGTTCTTGAGGGAAACCTAAGGTTGCACCCTTAAAGATCAAATACGAAATGAACTGAGCTAAACTTGCATTCTATGGCCAGCAGAATAAGGGAAGGACAAATAAAATGGAGACAGTATATCGAAAGAATGGAAGATATGAGGCTACCTAAACAATTAATACGATACAGACGTCAGGGAAGACGTTATATAGGTAGACCAAGGAAGAGATGGCTTCAGTAAAGTCGTTGTAAGTCTATACCTTGACGTGGAGAAGAAGAAGAAGAAGAATATTGATTTTTGAGGATGTGCATTCGCAAACTTTCTTCCACTGTTCACGAGAGGACATATCTAAAAGTTGATGAGACGCATAGGATGCAAGATCTGGTCTTAAATCCCGCATACTCTACGTCCTAATCTAGTCCTCCCACCCGCGAACTAGCAGCGAAACGAGTATGTTACACAAGCTCTGGGATTTCTACAGGCCACAAGTCGATGTTTTTCGAGAGTCCCCCTCGTAAGTTAACAATATTAAGTCCTCTGCGTTAAACTGTATTCTAATGATGTCCAACCGGCGGAGTAATTTTCGATAGACAAAACTAAAGTATTTCATACTCTTCTTTTTTCCACTGGCACCAGATTCCCCCTCGTAAGTTAACAATATTAAGTCCTCTGCGTTAAACTGTATTCTAATGATGTCCAACCGGCGGAGTAATTTTCGATAGACAAAACTAAAGCATTTCATACTCTTCTTCTTTCCACTGGCACCAGATGTTAATGTGGTACCTAAAGGTTAATGCCTTTCTGTTCCCGTGTTAATTTGACCACAGGTATACTTGCTCAAAACATTGTTTTGCAGACATTTTCTTCGCCATTTCACGTCTACACCGCGGGTTTTCTTACAACACCGCGTAAAAAGTATTTTTATTGTCCACGTTAAAAGTTCGCTCACTCCTGTTACAAGAAAATTGGCGTAGGTACGTGTAATTGTAAGGAGCAGAACACGTTCCGAGCGAGACGCTCTTGCGCCTGCGCCGACTGTCACTGACTACGATAATTATGCGCAACTCTAATTGTATATAATTTACTAGAAATTTCAAAATTTTTGTCGTAACACTGCTTTTATCTGATCTGGAACTGCACACACGTATACACCGTCGCAAACAAAATTACACCAGTTTTAAAAGTAATTAACTGCCTTAGGCCTTAGGCAGGCGGGTTAATTGGAATTGCGTGATTGTTTTTATATTAAACTGCAAAATTTGGGGAAACTTCGACGGCGCGGACACGTATCGAGAAAGCGAGAGAGAAGGAGAGAGAGCGAGAGAGAGAGAGAGAAGGAATTGCTATCGCAGCCGTACTAAACGAAATGGCGACCGGGTCCAGGTGGTCAGGACAATAGGTACACCTTGACCGCATTTCGTGTCCGCAGATAGACCGGCTAAAGATCACAACAGCGTTGACGGATAAGATGTAAAACAGCCACTAATACGGAACATCGTGTTGTCGTTGTTCCGAGCTACCCTTTGATTATCTAAACCAATTGCAACGATTTTACAGAAATAGGATATAGATAAAATTTATATATAGATCGACTGCGTAGGCATACCGAAAACTAAGGTCAGTATAGACAAAGAGTAAGAGACTAGAACTTCAAACATATAGAGAAAAGAGAGTGGAATTGACATAAAATAATGATAAACAAACACTGTTCTTCTTTTAATTTATTTCTTTTGTTTCTTTGGTTTATTCAGCAATCTGCCTCAATGAGATTATGAGTGTTACATTTGACAGCGTAAATATGAGAAGAACTGTCGGTTTTCGACAGGAAAAAACTGCGTAAAACGATTGCATGACTGAATTACATAATTGTACCCTAAATATATACGCCTACGTAACTATTGTAAGGGAATAACATTGTAAAAGAACAGGAATATAACGGAATAAGTGAAGCGGCGTCTCTAAAAGTGATTGAAAAACTGTTTTCTAAATCACAGAGTTTGAGTCTCTTCGGCCTTCATATTTCACGCGTGTCCGCCATGAGATCGCTACTTAGAACATTGGTATACCTGGACAGTCTCTCGGTACGTTTGGCACTGAACCTCTTGATTGTTCCTCTTAGTGAGGCATCAGAATGTCGCGCTGTATAATACTGATGGGGGTATATCAAGATACGTCGACAGCGGTTCTTGGTGTCTTGTTCTGAAAGCGTTGGATTACTCCAACGTTTGAATTCGCTGTTCAGTCCTAAATAGTTGTAAGTATGCTGTTATACACGAGTATTTTATTTTCCAAATGTTAGCTAAGAGCTTTAATAGGATGAATGACACTACCAAGCGTACGTTCAGGAATAAAGTTAGGCAAGAGACGTTATTAAAATTTTACAAGGTAATATCCATTCCAAGGTGTCTGTATGGTAGTAAAACGTGAACAATGACGAATGCACATCAAAGTCGACTGCAAAGTCCAGAGATGAGGTTCCTTAGATCAGTAGCTGGGTATACCAGGTTAGATAGGAAAAGGAATGAGGGCATCAGTCGTGTCCGACCATTGAATGGCATGGTGAAGGAATATAGTCAGAAATGGTCTGATCACGTAGAACGTATGAACCCATCAAGTATACCGCACCTATGTGCAAAATTATGCCTAAATGTAGATGACGTCTGGGACGGCCGATGGAAAGGTGGAGAGATCAGTTATAACGACGGAATACGTAATGTGCTTTGAGCCATATACTTGCAAAGAAGAAGAAGAAGAAGAAGAAGAAGAAGAAGAAGAAGAAGAAGAAGAAGAAGAAGAAGAAGAAGAAGAAGAAGAAGAAGAAGAAGAAGAAGAAGAAGAAGAAGAAGAAGATATTAGCTTTTTAAGAACAGTTTTCTTTGTTTCCGGAACTCCTGTTTTATTATTAATCTTCAAATACTGAAATGTTTGCTTCACTGAGTTAATGGAAGACTCCACACGAGAATAACGTATAATACGTGGGACAATATTTAGCAGTACAGTGAATGTAACACTCAAAAACGGGACATCATCTTAGCAAGGATTAAACCAAAAATGGTTCGTTGCGGACCAAGTACAGTATATAGACTAGAACCAGTCACTCGAACGGTTCTCTAACAGTCACTTCGACGTCCCTCATCTCTCCGTCCTTTCGACTTACAATTCCATAGTTGTTTGGGCATGCGGCAGTCATCCATTCGGTTACGATGGTCCAATCATTTTAGCTTATATTAGGCAATCCTGTCAGGTATACTTTTAATATTCAGTCCCTGCCGTACGTTGACATTTCTTTTGCGATCTTAAAAAGTATATGCTGCCGAGTGCCTGAGAAATCTCATTTCGGCCGTTTGAATACGACTGACCTGATATTTTTTTAAAGTATAATTCTCATATCCATAGAAAAGTATGGGGAAGGGCCATACCTTGTAGAACTTCAGGCGTGTTTCTTTCCTCGTTGACTGTAGAGTTCACCTGATGGTCCCACCTATATGGTTGAACTTGTGCAGTTTCTTCACCACATCATTGTTAGTGATGTAAGACACACTACAGCCCAGACATCCAAAATTAATGGCCTGCTCCAGAACAGTACCATCTACAACAGTTTTTTTGCTCGCATGGGATCGGCTGCATGTAAAGCCATCACCTTGGTCCTCAATGTGGAGATTTGTAAACAGAAATACTTACAGATTCGACTGAGTGAGTGTACAGCCATCTGCAAGGGATAGATGCTGCCTGGTCACCAGCAAATAATAATGTGTCAACTGCAGAGTTACTAATCATAAAAAGTTCTGGAAAATTCGTTTGCCGATTGTGTATGACATCGTCTTTTACATACATTAAAAACAGGAAGTATCAACTGACACCCTTGTCGTACTCCACACAACTGATCAGGCCCACGCTAGGAGTTGGGCTCCGTCTTCATGTCTCAGTTAAGATTTTGTTTTACGCATAAAGTCTCTGTATGGCTCTAATGAGGTGTTGTGGGATACCTTTCTTTGCCATTAAAAAGGAAGAAAAGGAGAATTCTTTAAAGTTCAAAACAACTGAAAATATAAATTTTTGACATCTTTCACGAACTGATCCCTTTAAAAGTAACAGAACGAAAAGAGCTGGGAATATTTTTGTAAATCGCCCAGATTCTACATAACTATTAAGGTAGCCTGAAATTTATAAACTTAATTTACTTAGACTTTACCTGTTCACAGGTCCACATCCAAAAGCGACAGTTTGCTTCGCAAAATGTGGAAGAAAAAAGATATGTAATGGTGATAATAACTAGTGTATATGACAATAGTATGAATGTCACAGTAAATTCTCTCTAGTAGTCAAACTCGTCGTACATTACTCATAAACGCGTACACACACGCGCGGGCGCATATACAACGTCACGCTGTTGCAATGAATACCAAATCCCTTTGCCTCATACGTCTTCTGTTATTTATCCCGTAACAAATGTAAAATTATTAAAAAGTAACAAATTAATCTTACAAATAATTCATTCCTTTATTTATGCAAATAGCGTTTAATGCGCATAAGATATGCAGATACGCACGCGCATGTAATTACTGTAAATACTTACAAATAAAATTTATTGAGACAAAATTTGTATTTAAATTAATTTATTTACTAACTTTTCAAGGAGGAGATGATAATTATTTTTATAGCCTGGAATACTTAAGGCTAGTACGACACAAAATATTTATCGCCCGGTTGCAGGGAATTTTTACAGAAGTGTGTGTGTGTGTGTGTGTGTGTGTGCTACGAAACACTAATTAGTGTGTAACTTATGAACAAAATTATAATATATAACTTGTAAGTGAAATAATAATTATTTATTACATACAAACCAGTATATATACATCTACACACACACACACACACACACACTTTATTTATTTATTTATATGAAGCGAAACTAAAGTGTTCCTTAAAGTTTAATGCCAATTGATGAGGTGAAAATATATAGCAAGATTCTGACAGCTGTGTATGAAGTTTAAAATAATTACAAACAGTTGAGTGCAATGACATAAAAAAGTCGATTAAATAAGATCTGCTCACACAGTGGCGTATCTAGAATTTGGCCTTGGAAGGGGGTACGAGGTCGGGTCGGCTTCTACAAAAGAAAAAACAAGTTAAGATTAACCAACATTACTATCTTTAAAGTGGCTGAAATCAGTCCCACAAAAGTAAACGGTATTGACCGTAAAAAATACGCGTTATTGAAGCAGTGCTTACAAGGTAGAGGCAGGACGATGTAAATTGAACACTCAGGTCTCGATGCGCAGTAGACAAACACCTCGTTGCGAGGCTAACAAAATTTTCATTTATTTCGCACATTCGCACAACAGTCTTGTACAGTGTTTCATAGCGTGAACATCGGCTGCAACAAGACTGGCGAGAACAACGGAAGCATGTGTGTGACAGAGAGGGAAATAATATGGAAGTGAGACAGTGAACGTTATAGCGACGTCTCCCCTCTCTTCTCTCTAGATAACTTAGCCATACTTGAAAGTGGGGGTATTACGCAAAATTACTAACTAGGCTACTTGGCCTAGAGGAAGCGAAAAGTGTGCTGGAGCCCAAACAGAGTGACAGGATTTGCAATCAACACTCTTGTAACAAGTAACAATTTTTATTAGTGCTAACATGTGACACACTGTTATAATCATACCATTTTCTTTAAGAACATTAATTTACGTTATTACAAAATATTCAGTTACAAGTTTTTTAAAACAGCTGGAGTTCTTGTACCATTTTCTTTAAGAGCATTAATTTACGTTATTACAAAATATTCAGTTACAAGTTTTTTAAAACAGCTGGAGTTCTGGTACCGTTTTCTTTAAGAGCATTAATAAGATGTTTAATGTGAACACCAGGGGGCCAGTCTATTGAGTTGTTGTTGGCTGAAGGATAATAATTAGAACGCTCCCACCTGTACTTTTGTTGAAGAACTCAAAGAGTACCATGCTGACCAGTGCTGCAGACTGTCCTTAGAGTGTGGTGAATCTCCAGCGAGTCTCATTCCGGGCAGATGTGGGTCCTTCGGTGTTCTGTTGGATGAGTATTCCTGGGCCTGACGGCTTCGGGGAGCATCGTGGTGGACTGCTCTGCGGATAGTGACCGGTGTTGATGTTACTACCTCTGCTTCCCCTTTCCTCCGTCTGGTGCGGGGACCCTGAAAACCTTTACTGGATTACGAAGTCATGTGGAAAGATCTACGAATCGCTTAACGCTGGGCAGTCAGACCATTGGACACTCTCCTTGAAGGTTGGCGAAGGAATGAGAATGAGGCCTGGATTAGTCGGTCCCACTATCCGGCATAAAAGCGACCTGTTCCGATTTGCCGATAATGACCTTTGGTAACTTCCCATTAACAACGTACAAGGAACAGCTGATACAGTTGACTAGGCCTGCTAGATTGCGTTGCCGTGGCGCAGACACGGCCTTGGCAATCACATCTTAATAACCGGGGTAGCTGTGGCGAGCACATCTGCTACGCGCGTTGGCGGCACTGATCGCTTTCAAACCGCGCCGGGAAAATTCAAATTCAACCCCGGCACAATTCATGCATTAGGTCGGCGCAGATGGCTGTTCAGGAAAGGCTGGCGGGCCTATAGGACCTACTTGTTCTCTGGATTGACTACCCTATACGTTTCATATTTCAAACGTATACGCTAATGCTGTGTAATAAACCCGTTTGTATACTTAAAAAAGAGGAACTACTATATTAGCGTAGCCTACACAGCTGAATAAAATGATAAACAGCCTAAGAATTAAGAGATTAACAAAATACGTCAACGTTTTCAATCCTCTGGGGGGGAGGGGGAATCTGATTCCGTTAGCCCCCCCCCCCCAGTAAATATGCCCTTTTTATCACAAAGTCAAGCTCATAAATAACGCATAACTAACCGGCGAACGAGACCAGAGAACTTTACGACTCGAGGCTACGCGATTAATTCCAGACGGACTGTATTAGAACTAGTAAGGAAAGACAGGAAAACGATTAAATACTGACATGTGACCCAAACATGTGACGTCGTTTACAAAATTGAGAAAATAAAAACGATAAAAGTTGGTGTAAAAACGGACAGTCACGAAATTTTCCAGATTTGGTGCCATTAGATATACAAAGACGGATGGCTCCTTTGCCAGACGGAAGGCTCCGTTGGCATCTTGATTAATTACGGTGACACAATAACTTCATCAAATTAGTTCGGGAAGTAAACACTGAAAAACCAATGGAATAGACTAAAAGCATTGGCTTATTTGCGTGCGCGCGCGCGCGTGTGTGTGTGTGTGTGTGCCATGGGGCTTATTATACCAGTGTGGCGCCTGGCTAATGTAATCTATAGGTTGGGTTGTTCGATTGCCGGGCGCACCATAATACCAAGGCGCGTTTTCAGCCCCCAAGTCGAGTCAGCCTGTGGAATTCAGTAGTCCCTATAACATCCTGGTGTATAATTGGGCGGCTGTAAAGCCGTTCGGGATTTGACCTAGTCTCCAGATTGTGCTAGCGCCTGTAAGTATGCAAATTATGCACGCCGTGCCACCCAGAAAATAGAAGATTATTCTGGAACCTCTGCGGGGTATATATAAGCGTCAGCGGCCAGCTTACTAGCTCAGTTACACCTGGCGATTTTAGGAGTGCGGTTCGAAGTTATCTTGGCGGTTGAGTGGGAAGTGATCATTGTGATAATTAATGCGAAAGTGAACTAAGGTGACATTTTATTGTAGCTGTTGGACTGGTTTAACTGGAATTATTGGATAATTGAGCCTTTGTTAAATTCTATCTGTTGTTTCTGTTAGTGACTTAATTGGTGTCACTTATTCTGTTTCTACTGTGCAACACGAAGATCTACGTTACCACCGTCGTAACAAGATTTACAAGGAGTAATGTAGATTGCTATATTATCATTCATCATCATATTATTGTTATTATTATTATTATTAATATCAATAACAATCTGGATCGTGTAGATTGCCGACTGTGTCGCTTCGCTGTAAGCGAAACTTGTGAAGATTTCGTCTTCAACAATTGGATTTGCGTGTCGTAGTGTATGGTCTACTTGCCGTCCAGACAAGTATGGTATACCGTGGGACGTCCAGAATAATTCGTAGAAGGTTCGATTAGAGCCTCTGTAGACGACCCATGGCGTTGGCCGGACGGGCACAACCGACAGCTGGTCTACGTGTAACCAGAGACGTTTGACGACGGCCTTAAGTATACGAAGTTTCGTCTCAACAGACAATCGCTACGGTAAAGTGTCAAGCCAAATATTAAATAAATTATCCGATCTATAAACCTAATATTGGATGATACATTACGACTGTGGATAGAATTAATTCGGACGTTAAACGTCGTTCAGTTTTAAGAAACAGAACGTTTTGTCACTTTGTGACAGAAAGTTTGTGACGCTTCGGGTGTTGCAAAAATTAATGTAACCTGAAGACGTTCACAGGTATACAGTGAACGAAACTTTGTTCTTGTTTAAACTGAACTATGGATAACGTCCGAGTCTAGAAGCCTAAATTAGTCCACAACCGTGGTTGTAAACTTCAAACGGTGTCAGTAATTGGTGTACCATGGCGTTTGGTATTGTCGAATCCGTTTGTATCAAATGAAGTAGAGACGAATGAAATCGGGTGGAGCAGCGTCGAACCTATAAATGTAAAAACAAGGAATATCAGAACAAAGAAATAAAATCTAATAATCGTGATGCGATGAGGTTGTAACTCGGTGCATTACGTATTTCCAACGAAGTTCGTTTTCGTAGAGTCTGTACCACGCACGTTGAAAAGGTCAGGTACGTTCATTTTACATGCTGGGCACTGAATGTTGGGTTCTACTCCGTGGATATCCAAGATCCCACGTCAACACGCATCTCTTCTGTCATAGGGCCCTCTCTTGAGTGCCTCGGGTTCCGTTCAACGGGATCCAGATGCTACAGTAACACAGCCGATTGTGACTACCATTTCTGAAACAGACAAATAAATAGGTATAAGTACAAAAAATAATATTTTGCTATTAGTAATTTATATATGTGCTGCGTGCGGATAACACTGAGATTTTACTCTGCAAAGACGTTGCAGTTGCCCACACGCGCCCGTGCGCACTCACACAAAGTTTACTAAGCCATTTAATAATTTATAAAAGAAATTCATATTTAAATTGCTTATTATCAAATAAAAATCCCTTACATATGTTTCAAATCCTAATTTCATTTCATAAATCATTTTATAGAATTGGCAAAACATATAGGCCTATTGTAATCTTTGACTGGGATACAATTTCAAATTCTGGTGTACAATTTTTTTCTGGAATACAATTTATTCTGAAAATATTCTGTAATACAATTTTTTTTCTTTTCTGGTGAGGGTCAAATTATCACAAAGAGATTTCTCATCCATGTTGAAAACTATTCATTGTGGCAAATAAATTATTTTCATCTGGAAATTTTTGTTTAAATTTTCAATGAGAATTTACTAAAACGTTTACTAAATTTTACACTTATATTAAATTTTTTACTATTTTTTTACTGATACCCCTCTTAATATAACGTAACAGGTGATATCTATTACCAGTTACGTTTGGTGTAATTTATTATTCTATAATGTATATTTTATTGTATTATTGTAAATTGTATTTATTATTGTGGGTATAATCACTATTACAAGTATGTAATACTGGCATATTAATCCATTAACGAAACAGAGAAGCACAAGCTTGCTATATTCTACACTTTCTTACCTACTTCATTCTCCCTACTTTTCCTAGGGCGCTCTACTCCCCCACTACCACTTTTGTCTAAATTTTGTGACATTGACAGATAGCCTTATGTAAAATTTGCAGTTATACTGGCCGAAATATCGTATTCAGGTTAACGGCATTTGACCAGGTTAATCACTTGCGAAATATTTTGCTCGTGTGCGCAAATTATCACTTTGTACGAAGTCTGTCCGTCACGCAGGAAGCCGACCGGTCTAGTTGCTTTGTCTCTCAACGACCAACACAATTTTTTAAAATAAAAACCGTTTATTATTATTTTATTATAAAGTACTTAACTAAATTAAAATATTCAATCATTTTTCGCTGCGATAATTTTAGGTGTCGAAGTTTTTGTACATTCTTCAGTATTTCCGCTGCTGCAGAAGAAAAATGTAAACGTGGTTATACTGAATTAACAGAACCCGACTCCCCCCCCCCCACACACACACACACACATATATATATATAAGGGCTCGCGTTTGTTGTCAGAGGTGCTCTGGGCATAATAGCATAAACTTGACGCAACCCCTTTCACATCCGTGAATTATGGAAGGTATCTTGCCTGTCACTTTGCAAATTCTCGCGTATTTATAGAAGACACGCCTAAATTCGTCCTTATTCCAGAGCTATCACTGTGATGAGTGATAAAGAGTCAAATTCAGTCAACAGGACAAGACATCCCAAACGCAAACAATCTGATAAAGATCTGAAACTTTATCAGGCTCTAAATTGGAGCCTCTGGTTTTTAAAATCTGACAGCTCCCGTTAGACCACTATTTCACTTCATTTTCATTGTTAAAGAACACTAAAGTTACGTCTAACTAAAGTTTCATATCTATATATTTTGACGGTGGTCGCCTAATTAGTTCTTGCCGTTTTACTAACTTTAAGGCGTAGCGTACTTCCAACCATTGAAGCTCTATGAAAAAAGTTGGTTTCTCTCTGTTGAAATAATAGACATATGTCACAAAAACATAGTCTGTTGAACTGAGTTAGAACAGCCAGTCTGTTTCAAACATTTTTGCATAATCCTTTTAACCAACACACACTGTTTTTCGTATCTTTATACTCACGCTCAGAGTTTGAAAAGTCAGGATGAAATTTCTTTGTCAGGATGTTTTGGATTACACGCACTTCTGGAATGTAACGGTTAGAAACATTTTCCAGCATAAATCACTTTTTGATACTTTCTTGAATACCAAGATTGTAGATCCAATAATGTAGAATCTAATGAGATGAATGCAGAAACTCCGTCTACTAACTTTAGTTATATGACAGCTAACAAGGCAAATATAATTTGTCTTGCAAGTAAAGATACAGTAAGTTAAGGTTCTTTGTTAATGTTTGTTCGCGGTGAATAATCAACACAGTTGTTTTTAACTACCGAATACCGCCCAAAATTCTCATAACAGTTAAAGACATACAACTCCCAATAACTAATACGTCTCATGAACGAAATTTTCAGCAGATATTAAGTTACGTTATACGAAAGTGTGACTGTTATTTTATTCAATATGTAAACCCGTTTGCCTCATAACAACTGCATCTGTCAGTGTACCTTTTACTAAGTTGTCCCCGTAAAATTGTTACTGGAGCTTTCCCATAATTTTATTTCAAAATGTTATTTAATTGGTAGTTTTACATTTGTTAATATCAGTGTAATATAGTCTACATTTTAAATTAACACTGGGGTTCATTAAAGAAACATAAATCCCATTATGACTCTATACCAACGTCCGCACCATTTTTTTTTTGCGCCCCTAGACAAATTCCAGTCTGTTCATTTATAATGTAGGCGTATTTGGTATTCGCGCGTGTGTGTATGTGTAAGGGGGAGCGAGACAGACAGACAGAACAAGTGAGAAATAAAGGAACAAAGTACTGTGAAAGAGAGAGAAAAAATAGTGCCTTTAATAAACATAACGTATCCGATATGCCTACCTGGAATATGCATTGGGAATTTTTAATACGTATTTCCAAATCGAAAATCGAAAACTGATGGTCAGATCACGAAAGGAAACGTTTCTGAAAATTAATTAACGTACGAAAATTTTTTTAACTTTTACACAGGTCTAGTAAAGAATTTTTTAAATTGTGTCATTAGGCCGCATCGAGTATTCTTTTTTTAACGTTGAAAATGTTTATAAGGACGTGTCGCACATTTGCGGCCGATCGCTGGTGCGTGATCGAAAATGGGAAGCGGTGAGTTTCCATAGAAACTACTGCTTTGTTGTCAATAACGTAGTACACATATAAAACTTCGCTTATGAATGCGACTACATTTAACTTATAATCTGTACATTGGTAAATGAAGAATTAATTCGTTGATTGGTGAATGAACATAAATATATATATATATATTTTTTTTAGATTTATTGAAGCATTTTCATTGCCCTTCTCTGTGCTTTGCCTGTAAATTTCTGTTTAGAATAGACTCTAGATACTAAAAGTAGTCCAATGTTAACACCGTTGGAACTAATTGCTAGGCCGTGTGTGTGCAGGACACACGTTTCGGCCCACCAGCTGAGGCCATCTTCAGTGTCAGAGTCTCTACCTCAGCACTGAGGTTGCCAATTGTTTCTGACCTGAAGACGGCCCCCGACGGTGGGGGCGAAACGTCTGTCCTGCACACACACGGCCCAGCAGTCCGGCAAATTATAGTTTCACGGTGTTGGCGCCGGCCGTGAGAGCTTAAGGAATTCTAGTCCAATGTTAGTTTGACAAGTTTAGTAATCTATATTGACATTCATAATACGTTCACTTTTATTTACAGCCGTATGTTAGACTATCTAACGTAAGTACATTACGTATTTAATGTAAAGATATAGGTCTGAACTGCATTCCTTTGCTACTGTAAGCGCGCGCGCGTGTGTAGCCTATGACATATAACAGTGCATAAAAGATTTACCGACCGTCGATTTGTTATCAACAATATATTAACCAAAGGATTTAAATGTATTACCTTTTCCTTATTAAGACCACGGCTTAGATTTAATAAAAGGTCCTTTGTCTTCCTTAGTCAGGAAGCGTCGCACACACTTTTATCATCCTATGTTGGCCACGTACGGACTATGTTACAAAGCACTTGATTTATTTGGTTATAAATATGACGTTACGACGTACATACAAACTAAATACAATACAGTGTTATACAATAGATGTGAATATCTACAATAATATGAACTGCTAAAATTAATAACCGTTAAGTTGGTACACATAGAAAGCACTAACTTACTTAGGACGAAATATTAAATGGCAAGGAACATAAACTCGTCGGCATCAAAGCAACAGTCTTCTTCTTCTTCTTCTTCTTCTTCTTCTTCTTCTTCTTCTTCTTCTTCTTCTTCTTCTACTTCTTCTTCTTCTTCTTCTTCTACTTCTTCTTCTTCTTCTTCTTCTTCTCCTCCTCCTCCTCCTCCTCCTCCTCCTCCTCTTTCTTCTTCTTCTTCTTCTTCTTCTTCTTCTTCTTCTTCTTCTTCTTCTTCTTCTTCTTCTTCTTCTTCAGCGGCGCGACAACCCATTACTGAGTCAAGGCCTCCTTTAACAGCCTCCGCCAGTTGTCCCGGTCAAGTGCAGACAACTGACTGGCTGAGAAACTGATAGGCTTCTGCAAATTAAAGAGTTTCACAGATGGGATATGTGAATTTTCCGATCCCCCCCCCAACCTGGAAACCAGGAACTTTAATTTCGGGGTGCTCTTCCCCTAAAGAGTTGCTTTCACCTCAGTTGACGAGCTCTCTCTGCCCGGTCGCAGTAGGCTAACTGACTCAGCACATGTGTGCAGCCGTTGGGCTACTATAGCCTCCACACTAGATGTGCACCTTCCTGCCAGGCCAGGGCCCAGGATACCCCCAGACTGCCCTGACAGAACCCCCTTCTCTCGTTTTCTTACCGATCCACTCCGCCGAAGGGATTGGTTACCACAACCTTGGAGTGGATTGCTCGGCATAACAGGGTCCACCGACGTGTAGGTGAGATTGGAGTTGGGATGGAGATGCTGGTGCATTTCTCTTCTGTGAAAGCATATGTTCGCGTCACACCCTCTTTTGACCCCAAAGCAACCGTTATCAGTGGTAATTAATTTGTTATCTGGCATCAGCGCAGTTTTTTTATAAACATGAAATCACTGCTACACCGACAGCAGTATGACGACACATTGAAGGTGATAAGCTGCGGTTGATGAATAGAAATTGTGGCAGCCTTACGTCAACGTGGACCAAAAACGGTAATCTCATCTTCCTAAAGGTGCAACCTGACTGGAGGAAAGGCCCAGTGACGGTAAGTGTCGCATAATTAAGAACATTTTTTACGTCAAAGGCTTCCGACTGTCATCCTTTTGGCCTTTTGGCCGAGGCAGTATTAACGCGTCTCCCGGGCTACGTACTACTACAGCCTATGGCGTTCATCACGTAATCAGCCGCAGCAAAAAGACCATGTTGTGTATTAGGATTTATTGAGAAAAGTTACTGTATGAAGAATATGCATGTACAGTATATGTGTACATTTTTGGGAGCTCCTGACCACAAAACGATGCTTCATCAAAGTATCTATCATATAAGACACAAAAAATTATGTGAATATGAAAAGGTATAACAATAAAAAAACGATCATAATATCTATGTGGAACATTGACAACTTTATTTTGTACGTAAATCTTCAATATTTCTTGCAGACTTTCTATGTTATGAATATTTCTTCAAATAATAAATACTTCCGCAAGTAACGTTTTATCGAATTAAGGTGAAATTATTATTAATTAAACATTTATAAGGTGAAAACACAATATTATAATTAAATAAAACTTTACTTGCAGAAGTATTTATTATTTGAAGAAATATTCATAACATTAACAACATATTTACTATAAAAATAAGTCTCCCCATTTACAATGTGTTTTTATTTAATTCCCAAATCCTTTCTCATTCTTAAATTCCTTATCCCTAATTCCTTCGTATCTTTTTTAAATCTTTTAAAAGGATTGCAGCTTCTTCAACTCTCATATCCTATGAACAGACTGAATACTGAAGGTAAATATTCAGTTTCTGAAGTATATAAAAAGTACGATTGTTCGTTATTGAACACATAAGAGTCGGCACAATACAGGAACTGTCAGATTCAGTTGCACCGCCCCCGACTTCTAACTTCCCGGTGTTACGTACACCTCCATTCCGACCGCCTCTCTATTAATATCGCGTGTGTGCCAACGGAAATAGAAACGCAGACAAATTTAGTTTGGATCGGCTTTGAGAAAGAAAAAAATTGATTGATCGTTTAGCATGCAAAACCGAATTTAACCCATCGCCAGAACTGAAAATAACCGGTGTCGGACTGTGTTTTAACGGCAAATCGGGTGGAAGCGCAGCGTCGCGTATGCATGATTGATGGCTTTGTGAGAGTGTCGCTCGGCGGCGTTAGAACACAACACCGTTGTTTGTTATTATTAATAGACACATTGTACACACGAAGGCGCTTTATCACGGATACAGCCCGGCGTAAAGAGAAGACTCACTCACTCACTCATTCTCGCCCTGCGTGAATCAAATGACGTCATGTGCTTGTGTTCGTGTGTGTGGTCCTGTTATTTTTACACCGTAACAAATCGACTTTGAAAAAGAGGTTTCCTTTCGATGTCCACTGAAAATCGGAATTTCATGCGTACACGTCATTCGTGAATAATATCCGTATAGCATGAAATTATTATCACCACCGTCTGCGAGAAATTGCAACTTGGTGTCTTCAACGATTTAATCGGGTATTGCACACGTGAATTACACACACGCGCGGGCACGCATATATATATATATATATATATATATATATATATATATATATGAATGTTTCTAGTCTCCCACCACTGTACGTTAGTAACACTGATGGTACATCCCCTTGTTTTCGGTATTGTTTTTCTTTATCCACTGTGACCTTATTCACATGTTTGTTACACCTTTGAAATTTAACATTGTCTGCTTCTGTCTCTACCCTCCCTCTCTATATCTCTGTCTCTCTCTCTCTCTCTCTCTCTCTCTCTCTCTCTCTCTCTCTCTCTCTCTCTCTCACACACACACACACTTTCTCCTCTTTCTTTCTCCTCTCTCCTTTTCTCTCATTCTTGCTCCTCCCCCAATCATACTTTTACTTTTATTTTCACTGTTCATCTGTCCTAAGCACTCATTACCAAACTAATATCTTGTACGGAGGCTTACACGGCCGGTGTCATTTTGATTAAAATTAACTCCCGGGCTGTTTAGCCGTGGTCCAAAGTTTCTGACAAGACCAGACGTGGGATGTTGTACGTTAGGACCCAGCCTTAACCACAGTACTGTGGTCCTAACGTACAACATCCCACGTTAGCGTTGACTCATTTTCACTGAAGATGGCAGTCAGTGGTACTGCCGAAACTTCTGGTCTTGTTAGAAACTTTGGACCACGGCCAAACAGCTCGGGAGTTAATTTTAATCATTTTAAACTAAAATCTTCTCTAATTTTAACTATATATAGATCGTTTAGTACTCAATTCTGTTCTCAATCTTTTCACCCCAATATAATTATCTGAAAACTTATTATAGGGCTAAATGTTTTCTTACAGTATCTCTTCACGTTTTTACAGTAATAATAAACTATATTGTTCACAATTCTATCAGATTTCTTCTGCAAGTGTAAATTATTACTAATCAGACGTATGTAAAGTAAATCAGTAAATATTGTTACGACATCACAGAACAATCTATACTGTTTCCGTTCTTAGGTTAATCCTGATGTAAACCAAACCACGTGGCTCATCTGAAACGCTTTTGGTCAGGGGCGTTGACACTTTTCGCACAGTAATGTGTTACGCGCATGTGCAGAATGTGTGTATAGTCATGTGAGAGTACTCATTACTGCGACAAGTGGTTTTAATTACGTTTAATCATCTTTATGAATACATAGCACAACTTTATCGCCGCTAGCAAAATGAACATAAATTTAAAAAGTTTTAAAAAATTGATATTGCCGAAAAATTGGCCCATGCCGTTTTAAGACTTTTTCCTTATGATTGTGTTCTGAATCTCATTGAATTAATATGGACCAAGTTGGAAGGGTATGTTGTCCGACACAACACAACATATAAGCTGCATGATGTAAACCAACTGATAGAGCAGGCGGTAAATGAAATAACGATGAACAAGTGAAGTCGTTGTGTCGAGCATGTATTCAAGGAAAAAGATAAGCTTATGGGAATTCGATCAAATTACCTACGCCGTCGTGGACAATCTTATCATTAACACTGCTGACTCAAGTGATGATTCAAGTTCCGACACAGACGTGGAAGGCATTGAATTACTCTCTGACAGCACTGATAATACACAGTATATACTCTGGTAAGTAATTACCACAGCTTCTATTTTCACTTTGAACATAGGCCTACTTTCTTTTCTTATCTTGCGATATTCAAACAGTAAATAAAAAAGCCATTATAAAATACCGGTGTATCATTGTCGCTCTGACACAGTCACACAAATATTACTTTGGTCCGGAATGTAAAAATTATCACAATTTACATGTGTTTATACAGTATCAACATTATATATACCCTGTCTGTACTACTTCTGTCAGTGTGACTCGCCTCTAATTCAAGCAGCAAATAGCGTTTCAGATGTGCCACGCCTGTTTGTTTACATCAGGATTAAGCTAAGAACGGAAGAAGTATACGTGTTTATCGAATGTTCCAAAGGGATCCGGAAGGTAATGCGTATGGCGTACATGATTCTCGACGCATTTGCTAGACTGTATCAGAATTCGCGCAACCGCACGCACTGTACCAAGGGCTCAATTAATTACGTCGTACACACTGGCCCTAACGCGCAGCTTGAAATGTTCTGGTCTGTGAGAGGGGGTATAAATACAAGGCGGCAGCGGCCTTAGTTGAGTTATAGTTGCGATATATTTACAGTGCGGTTCGAGTTATTATCGGGCGATATTACTGTGTGCGTTCAAGTGGTTATTAGTGAAATATTGTGTTTTATAATCGGGTGGTATAATTGTAATACAATTGTGTTTTATATTAGTTGACATTTTATTGCGTGTGAACAATTTTTATTTGATTTGTTGTAAGAGACTGTGTTGTTGATTACGAACTCCTTAACTGTGAAAATTAAAGCTGGTGATTAGTGACTTAATTGGTGTCTTGTATTTTGTTTTCCACTGTACCTACGACGATCAAGTAGACCGTCGTAACATATATTTGCGGAAGAAATCTGATATAAATTTTTAACAATAGCATTGTGTGTGTGTGTGTGTGTGACGGGAAAGAACTGTCTGGAAAGAGCAGATGTGGCGAAAGATAAATCCAAAAGGCCTACGCTTACCGTCGCGTCGTTTGAGAAGAAGAGCCACGTCCTCCTAGAGGCCCCTTCCGTCTTGTAAAACATGAACGATCTAAACTAGAGAACGTCGATAAAAATCCAATCGACCTAGCTCGCTACCCATACTAGATGGTTTTTAATTTTTAAGCATTCACAACGCAAAAAAAAGTCAATAAAGCGGATGACTCTAATATTAAAAATTGTTCTATGTAGCCCAACAGAGAAAAGGCGTACAGGGCTTTCAAAGAAGAGAAAACCCGCAGTAAGGTACAGAGCATATTCTAATTCAACGACGACGAGTATATCTTATAATTTGAGATTTGGAAGTGAAGTATGTTGTGTGGGAATCAGTGAAAATCCAGCGAGCATGAAATGATGATTAGAGAAGTGAAAAGTGATAAAGTCTGGTATGAGACCAAATGCGGAAAAGACCAAATTCTTATAAACTTAACGTTTCGATAGCAAACGTTTATTTGGCTCAAATAGTAATAAAGAATGGATATGTCAACGCCGGAAATTGTCGATCTAGTACGAAGTAGAATAAAGTAGTATCTTAAAAAATTATTATTATTACTAATCCGGTTGTACCATGTTTACACATTTTCGGGAACAAAAATAACAGAAGTGATTAAATTCTCATCCTCCACTTCTGCTTGTCCATCCAAAGATCTTCTTCAATTTCTCATTCCCTCAATATGGTCTGCATTTCTTCTATCCAGGTGATAGGTGGTCTTCCTCTTTTCCTTCTTCCTGGTGGGGTCCATTCCATAACTCTCCTTGGCAATCTTTCCTGTGTAATTCGTTTCGTGTGTCCATACCATTGGAATTTTTTTTGTTTAGATAAAATCAACAATTGAATTTTTCACATTTATTCTGTCCTTAATAACTTCATTTCTATTTTTCTCACGTCTGGATACTCTTGCTGAACATCTCCAAAAGTCCATCTCTGCTGTCATTATTTTGTTCTTGTGTGTTTATTGGTAGTCCAAACTTCTGAGCCGTAAGTTATGAGACTTCTAACAATGGTTTTAAATATTTTGGTTTTAGTTTCTGCTGTAATTTGCTTACCCCACAAGATTCCATTTCATGTAGATATAGCCATCTTTCCCAAATTAATTCTGTATTGTATTTCTTTGTCTTCCCTCCCACTAGCCGTAATTTTCACCCCTAAATACTTGTATTCCTCTGTATATGAAATATTCCCCATGTCTTCCTCTAATATCAAGTATTGATGAAGGTCACATATTGCCATGTATTTTTTGTTTATTCATATTTACCTTTAGTCCCCATTTCTGATAATCCTGTATAAATTTTCTAGTCGTGTTCTCTATGTCTTCAAAATCTTGTGCCAAAAATCATCAACAAACTGTGATGAATAAACTGTATCACCTCAAGTGGAATTCCCATGTTCCTGCACTTGTTCTATTACTTTCTACGAATAAATTATGAAAAGCGTGGGTGATACCCTGGCGTAAACCTTTGCTCACTTGAAACCCTGGTGACTTGATTCTTTCCTACTTTTAATCTCGATATTGAATTGTTATAGAAATTATCTTAAAAAATAATATCACGCAAAAAACTATCACCGTGTGAAAAAAATTTTTAATCATTGTATGATTCCTACTACGGCTTAAAAAGAGTTTTAACATGTGAGTTGGGTTCTAAAGATTGTTCACGTGAACAATTGACACCAAATGATACAAAAACTGCCTAATGCCCAGAAAAGCACGGAAAGGTCTACACAAGGAATGATAAGGCGCGACTTGAAACAATTGAATGAATAAAAATCCCATATTTAACTAGATGAAACCGTTCACAAGAGCGGAGCAATCAAACTGAGGTGGGAAGAATGAACGGTTAAGGAAAATATATTAAAACCCTTGAAGATAATTGACCAAGCGAAGAGAATGCGTGTCCGTATATTACATACACAGACTCCTACAGTTTTTGAGTTCTGCACCCCGGGGAGCTTACTAGTCGATAAATGTTCGAGCATATTCTTTTTTTATCCGAGCCTGTGTTCCAGAATTCGATTATAGGGAATTCTTGCACAATGATTTGACGTTCTGTTTTCTTTTTCTGTTTTTGTTTCAGCACTGCCTCTTCTCAACGTCTGTCTCCATTTTAATTTATACTTTTGTATATAAATTATAGATATTCATTATCATATTCCAGACCACTCGAAAATATTCCTTAAAATTAATTTTTTTTAATTTATTGATATATTTCTTAAATTTTTATGTTTTTCGGAATTCTGCGGAAATATTTCAGTTCAGCGAACAATTTTACTCAATTCGTGCCGTCATCATTTCTACATTTGAATTCTTCGACTTGTTTTATTATTTCGGAAACCAACTAATTTTATGTAGCGCATGTAGCTATAACAAACTACTGATCGATTTATTGTGTTTTCAAGACTTTTCCCTTCAAACATTCAAAATAAACGGTAAAATGATTAAGATTTGTTTAGAAGAAATGAAGTAGATAATGGTTTTATTTCGAGATGATAGCGATATCTGTGGTCAGTGGAGAAAAATCTTAGATGGAAGCTATTGCTTCCGATTCCTCCACCTTTCTATTGGACAAACCGCCTACTAATAAATACAGTGTAGCCTATGTATTTGTACGTGTATGAATCTTAAACAAATTTGTGTGTGTGTGTGTGTGTGTGTGTGTGTACACAGGTTTTCCATTATATAATATTTTATATTTTTCGTTATTTTTAATTGATGCGTTTCGGCTAATTTAGTTGGAACATGTATGACTATTTCATTTATGAATTTATTTCCATCCACAGACTGTGTGGCCGTGTGGAATTTATTTCTTTTCTTTCTTTGTTATCATTGATTGCAAAATTTATTATTAAATAAGTAACATTTCACAAATATCGAGGTTTCAGATGATGTGTAGTGTCATACGTAGGACGTTGAGAAAAAGACAAGGAAAGTAACAAGGCTTAAATTTTATAAAAAATGGCAGTGTCTGTTTTACTATATGGATCTGAAACATGGGTTCCTACAAAGAAGATCAAAAACCAGACTCAAACTTCTGATATGAAGTTTCTGAGAAGAACGAAGGGTTGCACGAGACAGAGCCGTTTGCACAATGAGGATATTAGAGAACAGCTACAGGTATTCTCCATAAATGATAAGATCCAGACGTATCGCAGGAAGTGGTTACACCTATGGACAGAATGGAGGATGGACAACTACCTAAGATTGCGTTTCAATATAGACCCTTTGGTACAAGAGATGTAGGAAGACCGAGAGTGAGATGGAGAGATACTCTGTGAAGACGGAACAGGCAAAGGCCTAGTCCGTGAGAAGGAGAAGAAGATACAATCATTTTGGAAGTAAGCCTACGTATTTTTCTTCATAAGTGGATCTATACGCAGGGGCGATTTTACGAGGGACCCCTCGCAGAGGGTGGCAAAAATTGACAAGAAATTTTGTTAATCTCTTAATTTTTAGTTTTTTTTTTAATTATTTCTTCAGCTGTTTACGCTAATACAGTAGTAAGTCTATTTTAAGTATACAGACTTATAACACAGCATTTGCGTATATGTTTGAAATATGAAAATCAATTCATTGACCCCGGAAGAATTTGTTAATAAAATATCAAAAAAAATCAAGTCGAATTAAACTCGAAAACAATTTCAAGTATTGTATATTTTTTGTGTATACAAATTTCCTTTCTTTCTTTACCTTTTCTCCAATTAAAACTGTAGTTATCATTTCCGAATGTAAAACGACAAAACTATCTTGTAAACAATTTTTCAATAAAACGTATTTTTATTGTGTTATTACCCTTTACTAATAGAATTGTTTTCAGGATGTTATCATACGTTTTTCAGCCATTTTAAAAATTGTCTTCTTCTTCTTCTTCTTCTTCTTCTTCTTCTTCTTCTTCTTCTTCTTCTTCTTCTTCTTCTTCTTCTTCTTCTTCTTCCTCTTCTTCTCTTCAACGATTAGGTTATATCAACCTGTTCCGTCACCCGTCTCATTATAATATTGCTTATTCTTAACATGTTTTTTTCTTTTACATGAAGCCGACACGACCGGACCCCCCCCCCCAGACCAAATTCTAGATACGCCACTGTCTATACGCTCTTATCCCCCTTGGACGCGCCCCTAATGATTTGATATTCGTGTACTGAATTGCCCTTTAGAAATACTATCTAAACGGTTCTGAGTGGTCAACGATTTAAAAAAAAGTGTTCATCCGTATTGTGGACATCGCAATAACTATCCCAAAAGCCGGAATTCTGACGAATCTATTTGAAAGAATAAACGGGCGGACAGAAATAAATCGCAAGGCGACCGTTTGTCTGCAGCAGAACTTATTTATATATGAGTCATTTGTTACACAACTAAATTGATAATAGTAATAATAATAAATATCTCATTAGTTGATTGCGATTGCTAACAAGTGTTGTCTAACACCTGACTAACTAACGACATGCATGCATGTGTGTGTTTTCTTGCGGTTTTTGTAATAAAAAAAAAACACATCGCCTTGGCATTTATTTACCTCATGACTACCTGGTGTGCGTGTGTGTGTGTGTGTGTGTGTGTGCGTGAACTATAACGCAGCGGCCGTTCAAAGGGATCCCATATGAGTAGAAACAAATTGGTGAAAACAACTGCAAGTGATTGCACATTGTGTATCAACGCAGGAACAAAGTCACTCTGTCGTCGTTAAATTTAACCGCTGCCACAACGTTACAAATGTGTGTGTGTGTGTGTGTGTGTGTGTGTTCGTCATAGGTCTACGTACTAAATAAGGCAACGTTAACATTTCAATTATGGAACGGTTAGCCGACTGTTGCGTTTACTTATAGTGAACAGGCTTGTATATACATGTGTGTGTGTGTGTGTGTGTGTGTGTGTGTGTGTGTGTGTGTGTGTGTGTGTGTGTGTGTGTGTGTGTGTGTGTGTGTGTGTGTAAAGTCGCAGACACACGTGCGTATTTGTTTAAGCGCGTAACGTAAATATTTATAATTAGCTAAATTATAGGCATACGATTAAAAAAAAAATCTATCCGTAACCTTAGCTAGGAACACCTGCGGTCACATGTAAATCCAAAAACGGCAACGTTTTATTATATAAATAACTCGGCAAGTATTGCGCTTAATTGTTGTATCCGATAATGTTATTATCTCGTAAACATTCTTACACTTCCTTTGTTCCACCGCGCCCATTTCTCTCTCTCTCTTAACTAACATAACTTTCGTACTTATGTTTGATCTTTCTCCAGTTAATTCCAGTCGGTCTGTTTCCAGACTGTGACCATCACTTTGCTTTAGCTTTCCTACTGTTTTTCTACACAATAATAATTATTGTTATTAATTTCACGAAGATTGGAGGATGGCAAAGGTAGTCCCTATATTGAAGAATGGAAATCGTAATGACTATGGTAAGTAAAGAGTAAAGAGGGGTCAGCGTGCTTAATACGTCTTACAAAATGTATGCGTCTGCCCTACCAAAACGACTGAATGCAACAACGGAGGCCCGGCATGGTTTCAGCAAGTACAGATTATGTTTAGACTGCATCTTCACAATAGTCATTGAAAAGCCCAGAGAATATCAATTGCCCAATAGCTTTCATCGACTTTGGAAAGCAGTTGGCACAGCGAATAGGGGCAGGCTGTGGGCAATAATGGCATAGTAAATGCCGCAACACCTCTTTTGGGCCCATAAAAACTTTTTATATGAATAACAAAATCTTAATTGATAAAGGAAGACCGAGTCCAACTCTAATGTGGTCGTGGTCAAGTGTGGAGTAGCACAAGGTTGTCCTTTGTCACCTTCTCTTTTTAATTTAAATATAAACGACGTGATACGCAATCAGGAGATGAAACTTCAGGACCATTTTTTGATTTGTTCACTTTCCACTTGATACGATGTTGTTTGCCGAGTCCAGGTTGTCCTGTCCAACTCGGAAAGCAGGTTCCCGCCTGTAATGGCTGTACACTCACAGAATCTGTAAGGCTTCCGGATAACATTTTTCCACATTGAAGACTAAAGCGATGTCTTTATGTCTTTTCACGGAGCTGATACAAGAATTTTTAATTAAGTCAGTTGTGTTACTGGTTATAATCACAAACAGAATTATCACTGTTGCACACCACTATAGAAAAATTATTCCGACTAGCGCTTTCAAGCTTCACAGCTCATCGTCGAATCGGAAATAATACCGGAAGAATATTATTTCCGATCTGACGATGAGCTGTGAAGCTTGAAACCGCTAATCGGAATAATTTTTCTATAGTGGTGTGCAACAGTGATAATTATTTTTCTGATACAAGAATTGTAGATAGTTCTGTTTTGAATCAGATTAGCAGTTTTGAATATCTGGCCTATAATGGGTCTGTATTACAGATAACGACGTAGTGAATAAGCTACATACATTCGACCATATTTGCAGCACCATCAGGAGAACTCTAAAATCAGCTAGTTAAGAAACTCACTTTACCTTCTATAAGATGATGGCCCTCCCACACTCCTCAGTGGGACTAAATCCCAAGCCAGTCGCGTTGAAGCGGCGAAATGAGTTTTCTCAGGCACGTGGCAGGGTATGTCTTAACCGAATGAATGACAGGCGCATTCCCAAACAACTACCGAATTATAAGCCGTAAAGACATAGAAGCGTGGGACCTGCGAAGAAATGTTGAAGTGGCCAGTTCTACTCTGTTTGGTACCGGAACAAACCGTTTTTAGTATATCCTTGTAGATGACGACGACGACGACGTCGATGTCGATTACGATGACGATGACTGTTGTTGTTGATGATGATGATGATGATGATGGTGGTGGTGGTGGTGGTGAGCAATAATAATAATTAATATTGTATAAATCTATAATCAAGACGCTTTTGAAACAAAACTCGAGCGTCAAATTGATCGTAAACAGTGTTGGTTCGCTGCGTTTTGAAGTATTGGTTTTGGTTTATTATTTCTGTTAAACGTTGTCGGCTTTTGTTCGGTTTTTGGTTATTGGAATTGTTTTGGTTTCACTGTTTACGACTGTGATTGGTTCCGGTGAATAATTTTGTTTTGTGTTGCCAATATTTGGTGTTTTAAAAATTGCGTCATGTTTCGCATTCATTTGCACGCGTTGAGATATTAATTTGTTTTGTGTTTTACAGTTGTGTATGTGCAGGTTTTCCAAATTTTCATTACAGTGCCTTTGTGCGGTACATATTTTTTATTAATGTCATGTTGTTCTTAATGAGAATTCACGTCCTGTAGGAGTATTTATGGAGTCTGTTGCGAAGTTAGATTTGTAAATGTTTGGTTTTGTGTGCACGCTTACATGTTCAAAGAGATGTTTTTCTAATCATTTTTTGTCCGACTCCTTAAATTGAATTAACGTAAAAAACTTCCTATATCTTAAAATAATATCTTTTAGCGGAAAATACAACCGTGCTCAAAATCATAACAGAGCTGGATTACCGATTTACGTTAAAAATTAACGTTGAAGGAGATACATTTAAGTGCGAGAAAATGTTTTGAGTTACTGCTATGTTAGGTAAAACCAGGTTCCTGAGCACCATCAGAAGCCTGAATACTCTCCAAGCCTGGATACCCAGACGAACCGGGATATCAGCGCAAACCTGGGAACCCTACAACCTGAGTAGTTATGTAAATTGGCGTACTTACACAAACATCGATGACAGTCTAAACCAGCGAAAACATCCGTCTTATATGGTTACAACGACAGTGACATGTTTACGTAAAAAGCGTCATTCGGACGGAGAATATTATCAAGAATTCAGTGTACGTAGGGGCAGGAAAATACGATGTACTTAGTAAAGTACTTGGAATCCCGGCGAGTTACAACGACGGTGTCATAAATGCTTTAGCCTGCTTCAGTTTCGGTTGCTAGATTTTAGTATATTATAGAAATAGGCATATTTACCAGACCATGATGGTGGTGGTAGCGATAATATTATGATGATTTAAAATATCAACAACAATTTTTGTTGTTGTTGTTGTTGTTGTTGTTCTTCTTCTTCTTCTTCTTCTTCTTCTTCTTCTTCTTCTTCTTCTTCTTCTTCTTCTTCTTCTTCCGGTGGTGGTGGTAGTGATGATGATGATGATGAGGATGGAGATGGCGGCGGCGGCGGCGGCGACGATGATGATGATGATGATGATGATGACGACGACGACGACGACGACGACGACGACGACGACGACGACGACGACGACGATGACGACGACAAATGTAGACGTATCCTGATACTGAGTTTCCCAATCAGGCTAGACCTACGAGTCAGTTTTCTTGTTCGAAAGCAAATCGCAGGAACGCAGAAGAAACTACTAGTAAAAGTTCGGAATGCATGGTCCGAGTGACCGGGAACGACAAAAGAAGTTACATAATCTCTAAGAATTTGTGTATACATACTTTTATTTGCCATGAACATTCTTTTTATGCAGATGGGTCTGTTTTCAGCTTGGACATCTCGGACACAATAACTTAGATTCAGACAATGCTGTAACAACGACACGTTTTATTAATGATACGGTTTTACTTGCACAAATCGGCTAAGTTATGACATACCTAGTAGTATATGGTCATACCTACTACGTATTAAAATTAATAAAATGCCGAAGAACAGCTTTTAAAGATTAAAATTTTACACTTCTGGCTAGACCCGCTTGATCACGATTCACGGTTCAAGGCAATTACAGTCGGGTGACTAATCCTTGTCACAAGCAAATACTAAAATTCATAATATACGAGTTGGTTCTTTCAACAGTTGTTTTGTTCACTCGGTACGGTTAATAGGTTTATTTCAACGCTTTCTTCGAGGCACGTTGTTGAGGGTTTCTCTACAAAACAACTGTCCACATTAAGTTCTGCAAACTTGCAGAGGAAGGACGACTACGTTTTGAACATATTCTTTTTTTTAGTTCCCTGTGAAACAATTCATAAAACGGAGTCAGTTCGTTCAAAACCAAACTCGTTTTGTAGAAACGCAAGTTCCGCTGATGGAAACGTGTACGTTTGTAACGCTTAAGAAAACAGCGATGTTCGAACACAAAATTCTTCTTCTTCTTCTTCCTCTGCCGCTACAACTCCACGATGAGCCTTGGCCTCCCCGACTAGTCGCCTCCAAACACCTCGGTCCTCCAACCACCACCTCCAATCCCCGATAGCCATTCTCCTGAGGTCATCTTCTACGTCCTGTAGCCACTTTCTTCTAGGTCACAGAATAACGCAAAATAAGGGACAATAATTCGCATTTGCCTGGCTCTCCTCTTGATTTGAACACATATGTGAACAGCGGACTAAATTTAAAACAGCAACAGTACTAAGAGTACAAACAGCGCACAGCTAGCAAAACAACTAAATGTAGAATGCGACAACTTGTCGGTTAATCTAGAGGTTTTGTGTACACGCAAAACAAACGCTATAAACGGACTAAATGGATTGTTTATATGATTATTGCGACTTTCGTCTCACCAGTGATACGTGTTGTATCGTGAAGAACATCTTCACTTGCAGAACGATGTTAATAAGCTTAAACACGAGACATAATATTCAAAGGAGTAACTAGAGGCTCGGGGGTCCCTGGCAAAGTTTCGAGGTGTGCTCCCTTCGAGTTCAAAAGTCTATAGAAGTTCAAAGCTTTGACACCGTTATCGTGCCGTTTTTTTTTCTTGAACCCGCATTGAAGTTCGAAAACTCGATGCTGTTTGTTTTGAATAGTGCAAGGCACGTAGAAATAAGTACCGTGTAGTTGGTCTAATTTATAGTCAGTGTACTGTTACGACACCAATCTTACTAAATAACTAAATATATAACTATGAAGTTTACTGAGAAAATTTTTCTAATAAAAATTATCAAGTCGCTTTGCAATAGAGTGAGAAGAACTCGAACTTGAGGCTAATTAAAACGCCTTCGTATAAATTTTGCTAGGCCAACCTAATAAAAATTTTAAAACTTCTTGGAAATGGCACCAATTCTTCAAATTTCACCAGATCAATACGTAATTTTTGCTTAGTTAGCCAAGTACAATTTGCACAAAATCTTTTAATTACTCCCAAGTTCGACTTTTTGTCTCGTTATTACAAATAACCTGGTACTTCTTCTTCTTCTTCTTTACTACACGGCTTGGGCTATAGCCCGCTCCGACTTCACAGAGTCTCTGACCATTTTTTCTAGGGCCTTCCACGATCTCTCGTCCCCACTGGCCTATATATTCAAACCCTTGTTTAGCAATACGCGTTTCTACCAGGCGACTTCAAATTCTGCCTTGCCTTTCCAATCTTTATTCTCTCCACAACCGACTGTAACTTCAGGTCTTTCCTTATGTCGTCGTTTCGTAGACGACCTCTCAAACTACATCCCTTAACTGCTCCTAAAAATTTCATTTCCGAGGCTTGTATTTTTGATATATCTTTTTGCAGGAGAGTCCACGTTTCACATTCATACATTGACGTCATCACAGCCACGACCTTACAGAACTTTAATTGTGTCTCCCTCTGCGTTTTATTTTTCAATAATCGTCTTATTGTTCCACAGGTATAACTAAATTTATTTAACTTTCTCTCGATATCGTTGTCCTTCCTATATGAGATGTCACATCCCAAATAATCCAAATGTGACACCTGCTCCAAAACACTATTATTAATTACAATTTTTGCTCTTACATGGTTCTTCCCTAGGAAGGCCATTACTTTTGTCTTAGTATTTGAGATCTTAAAATTGTGTTTCTGGCAGATTGCAATAACTTGGTACTTTTTGTTAAAATAGTTTCTCAGTGTAAAAAAGGAAGAGGGTGGGTTCCTAAACCTAGTGGGTCCCTGGACATTTGCCAGTCTAGCAATCCGGAAGTTCCGCCTGTGATAACATTCGAGGATGGTCTGATAGTCTGTTGTAAACACTGCAATCAGAATGTTACGCAAGGCCATAGAATAACTAAATAAGTAGTTGGAAAGCCTTCTCTGTCATCACGTAACTGTTTACCTTACCACCATCCTGTATGAAGACGCAACGAAAAAGAAAGAGTTGGTTACTTTTTACAGCGATTAGTGCACTCCGTATTTAGCGACTGTTAATTTTTTAATAATTTAAGAGAAGTAGCTTTATAGTTTGAGGGTTTTTATAATATGCTGAGTAAAAGAGCTTGGCGGATTCTTTGTGTTTAGTGGGAATTTTACGATAACTATTTTAGGAGAGTGAATTTTTAAAAATAGTAGGCCTAATAAAACGTGTGCTGTTGTTTAATAATCAAGTACGCTGTACGTACTAGAAGTGCACTACTTGCACTAACCTGATAACAGCAGTATATTACAGTAATGGTCACACCTTATTTCTTTGCACGGCTTAAGATTCGATTGTTGCTTATTTCGCTACAAATACCCATCACAGTAACGTTCACAACAACAAGCTTAGGATCAAGATGTCTCTGCTTATCATGTCTTAAATTTTATGCCGTTTTCTGTTACAGTCACAGATAAGACAGAATGTTCGGCATTAAAGTTATGAAAGTCCCTGACAACTCTGCAATACCAGTATTTCTTCAAAGGCGACGTATACTAATCGTGGCACATCTATTGCAAGAGTGTTTTATAAGAGTTGCAAAACAGTTGCCTTGATAAACTCCGATATTTGACGTAACGATTGAATTGTTGTAGTAATTTTCAACGGCCATAAATCTGCTGTTGCCGTAGGCGGATCTTTGAATGTTAACTTTTTTTTTTTTTTTGTGGGGATTGGGCTTTCCTGTACGTTCTACGTAATAGTATTTGCAGTTGCTGCAGCCTATACAATACCATTGTTGAGTTTAATTTTGTTAAATGTTATAAAATCTCAATCTATATGCATTATTTATAGACAATATTGTACGGTCTGATAAATCAGTCTTCCTTCGTCATCATCATGACACAGTTCTTTTCATCTTCTTCTCCTTATTTTCCTCTTTTACCTCTTCTTCTCATTCTTCTTCTTCTTTCACTCCTCCTCCTCATCCTCCTCCTCACCCTTCTTCTTCTTCTTTCTCTTCTTCTCCTTCTTCTTTTTCCTCTTCTCCTCCTACTTCTTCTTTTGTTGTTGTTGTTGTTGTTGTTATTGTTGTTGTTGTTGTTGTTGTTCATCTTCATCTTCTTCTTCTTCTTCTTCTTCTTCTTTTTATTCTTCTTCTTCTTATTATTATTATTATTAATTTTAATATTATTCCATATAACGATTAACATCTACTGTTAACATTCACCTGGCCAATAGATTTCAGTTGAAATTTTGTCTACAGTAACAATAAAAAATCAAAATTAGAGTAAAATACTGAATCTATGTACTTGTCATTTTACATCTAAAGACTCTCAGGCACAGTATTAGTTCACTAGCAATTGTTTTCTATTATGTTAATAAAGATTACCATGAGCATGAAGAGATGGTAGTAACAGGAAATTATGGCCAAAGTGGTAGCGTATTGGTAAGTAGGCCTATAAGTGTAGTAGAATAAATGCATTGGCGCTCGTCCATAAGGTCCACAGTCCATTTGGTTCAGTGAACCCCCCCCCCCCTAAATAATTTAAATATGTTTAAGGGTTTGTTGAGATAATGGTTTCATATTTAAATAACAAGATTTGCGGCATTAATCTTGTTGACTGAACAGTAATGGATTCGCGTAGTAGGCGAATCGCTCACTACTATTGTTTGGAAGTGCAAAACAGCTCTCAGCACCTCCTGGACTGCGTAGACAACGTTGGAGAGGGAACTCTCAGTATACGCAAAATTACATTCAACAGTCGCTAAACCCGAATGTTAGCGATAGAGACGAATAGTTCCGATGAGGGCCGAACTGCACTGACCGGGAATTTTAACATTTTCATAATACCGCTATTCGCCATTATTATGATTTTTACCACATGATTTGTCAGTTTACCGTCAATTTTGTTTCAGATTTCTCTATTTCATTTAGAATGCAATGAAAATGTGTGCAGTAAAGTCTTAAAATCAAATTAAAATAGTGACTTAATTGTATTGCGAAAATAAATTGTGTTTAATGTAGTCATTAAATAATTGTATTAGCGTTAAACTCATCGAAGCGTGTATAACCTTCAAAGTGTTTGCTGGTATTTTTGTGCGTTAAGTGTTAGGTATTTTTTTATTTTTGTGTTCAGTTCATTGATTTGGTAAAACGAATACTCTTCAGTCTACTTTATAAACAAATGTTTCTTCTCTTCTCTCTCTCTCTCTCTCTCTCTCTCTCTCTCTCTCTCTCTCTCTCTCTCTCTCTCTCTCTCTCTCTCTCTCTCTCTATTAAAGATAAATGCAAAATTAAGTAACTCAGTAGGCCGCTTCCCGTTTTAAATATTAAACAGAAATATTTATAACTATCTTTTTATTTTAACTATATATTTTTAGAATAATTTACAAACAGCATAAACACAACTTAACATTAGGGCTACTGAAAGTTGTCAATAGTTACGTCTTCATGTTAAGACCCACCCTGTGTGTTATTTGGAATGGGATAATTGCTCTTATCTTAATAGAAATATTCAAACATTGAACCCCTAACTGTCAGAACCACGAGCCGCCACTGACGTAAATGCCCATTACTATATCTTAAAACCACACGGTTATTTCGAAGAACGATTGTGTGTGTGCGAGAGGATAAATACCGAAACCAGTGTACGTGTTTGCCAGTGTAAGTGGAATCTTAGCGATGTGGAAACACCCCCGTCGCAGATCTGTCAGAACCACCGAAGTGTAAGTCTTTTCAGCAAACAGGAATGTAAAACATATAAGGTTAAACACCATGTTGAAAATTTCATCAAAACGATCGATAAATTTGGTCTGTGATTTCTACATCTATAACCAGAACAGTTCGTATGAACTATTACCAAGGACACAGATCTCCAAAGTCTGGGTTGCTCAAATTACTCTTATTTGGTGCACAACAATGTTACTAAAATATATATACCAAAAGTAGTGGAAAATATTGAGTCTACGTAGTCTGCAGGAAATAAATAATTGCAGTCGATTGTGAACGAAAATGCTGTCAACAATTATTATTTGTTCATTGGTTAGCTTTGGTGAAAATAAATGTGTCTCCTACAATACGTCGCACGAAATAATATAACTTATAACTTGATATTAAAATATACTTTTTTTAAATTCAGATGTAAGCATGTTGTTGGCTAAAAACGATTCATAGTGTGCTACTTAAATAATATAATAGACGCCATGTTTCTATATTATAGAAAACTTTGTAATCACGTGGGTAATAATAATCTTATTATAAAATTTTTGTTATAGCAATAATGTCTGTGTTTAATGTTGTTAATTTTGTTACGTATGATTAATAATTTATATTTAATTTCCCTTTATATGATTTTATTTGGATTGAAATGGTATTGATGAACCATTCTATTTCCTTACAAAATAAAATCTCTTTTTTTTTCAAAAAGTTCATTCTCTACTACTTCTTCAGTCTGTTTAACTAATTGACAACTCGCTATCTGGTTTTGGGACACCAAAATTAACAGTTCTCTTAATTTCTGAGTACCTTGTTACTCCTGCTTCTTTTGTGATTTGCTTTAATAAACCAATCTTCTCAATGCTGTTTTTCTTTGGGCTACAACAGATTTCTTGTTATATAGTCGTAACCTATTATTTGTAATCATCCGTTGGCAGAATTAAGTAGACAACCATGTCTATCCTTAGTATGTATTTTTGGATAGTAATTTTATCTATCTAGTCCAGTTAGTGTGCGTCTCCAGCACCGTGTCAAAAGCTTTTGGGATTTTATTTCTTTTACCTCTAACATCCATGTTTCTGAATCACAGTGAAATCGAAATCGAAATATTCTTCAAAAGCAACTACTGATTGATTTTTCCCGCCTTCAAAGCTGATATTATCTGATCATGACGACTAGCGACTTTTTTACCTTTAGCTCCTATTGGACCGTTTTCTATTGGACCGTACAAGTACCTCTGCCTCTGTTTTTGACCTATTGAACTCTGTATGATGGGAAGATTATATACTACTAGACGTAGAGGCAGGCCAAGGATGAGATGGTTGGATGGCGTAATAGAAGATCTTGCTAGCACGGGAATCAGACGATGGAAAGGAAGGGCGGAGAACAGGGAAGCATGGAGGAGTATTGTTGATGAGGCTAAAGCCCACCAAAGGCTGTAACGCCAGATAAGAAGAACTCTATGTGAAGCTAACATTTGAGTATCATGTCTATACATTTTAAATTTATTTTATACGGTCTCTCGTTCGACGCTAGAAGAGAATATCAGAATATCACCGTCCGAACTAAGCGACTGTATCCGATCAATAATAATTTTAATTCCTGCACCAATTTCTTTGCAATCATTTATTGCCTTCTCAGTGTACACCTTAAAGAGGGTGGTGGTAGATGGCCCGTCTGTACACTAAAGAATTTTAGCCTCTCTTTCAAAGTACTTAACGTCCGTGAAGAAACTGTGCAAATAATTGTGTAAATAACTGTGCAAATACTTATGGGATAATAAACGGGTCCCTTCTGTTAGTCACAAAAAAAAAGTTCACGCCTGTCGATGGGCCCCATTTAATTGAAGACTGGAACGTGGGAAAGTTGGGAATTAATGATAAGTTAAATGAAGATCGAGAACTGGTGACATCGTAGTATAACAAGGTAGTCTGCATAATATGGAACGACTATAATATGTAGAGACTGTAAGAATGCAGCCTTTCAAACTTGATAATGGGTTGCAGATTACGTAGTAAAGACATCTGAGGATGTCAGACATAAGCTGAGCCATACAACAGATTTGCGAACATCAAACCGAACGACCGGTAGTTTGCGGCTAAGAAACATAGGTATAACAGCTGACCAAACGGCTGAGAGGAACGACTGCCAATTCATACGGCCGTAACCGTTTAGCAAACGCCGTTGCTAATTTTTATTAAGGAGAAATTTTTTGATGTTGATTTATTACATCGCTGCCGAAAGCGGTAATTACCCAATTAAGCACTGATAGTCGAGCACACGGGCACCGAATAACACGGTATAATTTAGTTTCGATACACTGACAGGCCAGCAATAAAGTTATTCAGAATGTTATTATTGTTGGTGCTGCGAAGGGGAGAAAAGGTTTATAATTTATGTTTCGTGAATTTCAAAACCGCAACGTCTAAATAATATATATAGCTTTTGAGCCGAGCTTGCGTATAGCATTTATCAAACGAAAGGCTGGCTTCGGGTAGTCTTTGGATGGAAAATGCACCACGTGCGTCCGCACGAACATGCGGGTACGCGCGAAACCCCGCACGATCACAAAATTCTATTTTACTTTTGCCCCTCTTCCACATAATAAAACTTTTCTTTTTAACTCCCCCCCCCCAGACCCACTTCATATACTCTTCCTGAGTTACCTATTTTTCTTTTTTTAATCAATACAGTCTTCATGTACATTCTTCCTACCTTACTAAATAGGTCTTCTCTCACTTTATCTCTCTCTTTCTCATTCTATCTCTCCATTACTCCTCTAAAATTTGATTGTACCTCTTTGATGTTTCATTCACAGCTGAGTTCACGTATGTACAATATCTCTCTCTCCGACTTTCTCGTCTTCACTCTCTCCCTCTTTCTCCAACTCTCTGTTTTATTCACCCGGTCATGCTTCAACGGTTAATAATGGTATGTAAACCGCAAAACGTGTTTTACGTATATAATTATAAAACACACACACGTATCTCATTAACATAATTATACGTTATGTATTTTGATACTTATTGCTTTTGCGACAGGCCTTGACATCGCATAAGGCGAGAAGAACTTCCCAATTTATTGCACTGGCAGTAAAAAAATGAATCAAACACCTGCCAATCATACGAAATACGCGCGCTCGCTCGCACACGCAACGTAAGCGTCAAAATTACATCGAAAACGTTCAGCTAATGTGTGGCTCACGTCAGATCAAATGATGCGTATCTTTCGCTCGGTATAATTGCTACAATTTTTTACAATTTTGTTAATTAAAATATTAAAATTAGTATGATTAATAATATATAAATTGAGTTTATGCTGGAGGCTTTTGCTGTTTACCTAATAATTTTACTAAAGTGAGAAAGACGCGTGTTCCGAAATGATGAAATTTCTTCTCGCTTCAGGCTGATTACGTCAGTTTCCTAACAGTCCGTACTTTGGCTTCTCCTGTTTTACATAATATTATAAATCTTCAAAAAAAACTATTTTCATGCCTGTTTTCGTGGCAGACTGAAATTTAATGTATACGTTTCTAACATACATCGTGATATTGTAGACCACTCGGAACTTCAAACAGGAACGTGTCCTTCGAGTTTGGTCAGGAAAATATCAGAGCTTCGAGGAATGGGCAAAAATGAATTCTGTTCTGCTTAACAAAGCCCGTGTGCCGGTGTCAGCAGTACTGGTAGGGCCGTCTCTTGCATCCGTCTCATCGTGGGATTTATTCCGCTCAGCACATGAGAGTTAGAACGACGGGAAAATGTGAATATTACCTATAAAAGATGAAACTTTAGAAACGTTAGCTAGTCGAAGGAAAGTGATCAGCTGTCGCAAGTCTTTGTCACCTCTCTAGGCCTGGGAGACAATGGACGAAACATGGCTTCATTCTTTACACTGGAGATCAAGGTTGTGCCGTGCCGTCGCTCCAAATTTTCAAACCGACGACTGAAAAGATCCACACTGTATGTGGGATTCTTCAGATATAACGCTGAACACTAGTCATTACTCCCGGAAAGCCCAATCAAAACTACCATCAAGAGCAGTGGCGTAATAGAATTTGGCCTGGGGGGAGGGAATTCGGTCGAGTCGGCTTCATACAAAAGAAATACCAATTAATTTATTTATTATCAAAATACCCTTATACCATATTGGTGTCGGGTTACATCAATATATGATAAGTACATCAACTACACTCTACATACAAATTTTTTCCATCTTACTCTACCCGTTGACAATGTCTTCGCTTCCCTACAGCCCAAGCCTTTTTCTCTCAAAATGTTTCCCATCATTCCATCCCAAGTCAGTCGCGGTCTTCCTCTCTTCTTTCTCCCCCCTGATTTTGCCTCCCAAACCTGTTTTACCATTCTATCACTATCCATTCTCTGCATGTGTCCCCACCAGCATAGTTGTCTCTGTTCAATAAAATCCAGAATCGATATCACTTCCAGATCCTCTCTTATTTGTGTATTCCTAACTCTGTTCTTCCTTGTTACTCCCACTACTCTCCTAAGATATTTCATTCCTGCCGCCTGGATTTTACTTTTTTGGCTTTTGGATAGCACCCACGTCTCACAGCCGTATGTTAAAACCGGTCTATATACTGTTTTATACACACTCATTTTCGTTTTTCTTGATATCTCCTTCTTATTTATAAATCTACTGTTTAATGCATAGTATACTTTTATTGCCTTTTCAATTCTTTCATTTAATGTGGCTTCTTGTTTCCCATTACTGTCTATTATAACCCCTAGATATTTGAATTGTTTGACTTGTTCTACTTCCACTCCTCCAATCTCTATATTTATTATTTTCTCCCCCATTACCATTACCTTTGTTTTGGTCTTATTTATTTTCATCCCTTTTTCCTGGAGAACTTCATTCCATATATTCAAATTACCCTGTAACGCCCTTTCACTTGTAGCCATTAGCACTACATCATCCGCAAAAGCCCCTTCTGCTACTTCTATACTTCGCAAGTTCCTGTATCCAACATGCATTTTCTTAACCTTCAGTGAACACTTCTTAATAATGTCGTCCATATACAAGTTGAATAATGTCGGACTCAGTCCACCTCCTTGTCTTAATCCATAGTTTGTTGTAAATCCTAACGACTTCATATTTTTACCAATTACATAATTAACATTATTTTTGTATAACCTCTGTACTACCTTAATTATTTTACTCCTTATTCCTCTATTTTTTAAACTTTCCCATATTTTTGTTCTAGGCACACTATCGAAAGCCTTCTCAAGATCAATAAAAGCCAAACATACCAATTTATCTTGCTGTATCGACTTCTCAGCTATCTGTTGCAGAGTAAAAATGTGATCCTGCACACTTCTCCCTGATCTAAAGCCACTATGTGATTCCTCCAAACAATTTTCTAAAATTGGGACCAATTTATTATTAATCATCTGCTCATAAACCTTAACAATTGTATTTAACAGATTGATACCCCTATAATTATTACAATCTCTTGCGTTACCTTTCTTAAAAATAGGAACTATCAATGCTTCCTCCCATTCTCTTGGTATGTCTACACTTGTCCACGCTTTATTGATAATTTCTAGAAGTATTTCTTTCCCCTTTTTCACCTTATTCTTTATCATTTCTGCTGTACCAATTAAGATTAATCAGCATTACTGTCTTTAAAGTAATTGAAAGACGTGTGATAACATCATGAAATCAGTCCCATTAAAGTAATAGTACAATCAGTGGTAATTAGTGGTAATAGTACAATCAGAGTAGGCGTTATTGAAATGTTATTCAGAAGACACTTATTGACTGAATCGATTTTCCTATATATTTCATATTTCAAACGTATAGGCAAGTGCTGTATAATAATAAAACAGAGTATATTTGTACAACTCAGCCTATATGTATATTTAAAAAAGACTTACTACTATATTAGAATACACAGCTGAAAAAATAATAAAATAACCTACAAATTAAGAGATTAACAAGAGTCGTCAACTTTTTTCTACCCTCTGGAGGGGGGTCTGGTCCCGTTCGTTCCCCCTGTAAATACGCCCTTAATCAAGAGAAAACTGATAGATCTTCCTCCCAACGTATAGTACTTCTGTCTATTCGGTCGAACGAAGACTTTTTGATAGTGACGAATTTCAGATGCAATGGTGAGCTATCTGTTCAGGATGTGTGCAGAAGACTTCCTAAGGAGATTCAGCTGGTCCGGAACATCGTTTGGTGGCCGCGACAACGTTTCGAACTGAGGTGGAGCGCGTTTAGTTATTCCTAAATTATGAACGCTAAGTAATACCAACTGTTGTGTTAATAGTGAAATTCTTTAAAACAGAGATTTCAGAGGCTTTCTGCAATTATGATGTATTCATGCTCCCGTAGCAAACATCCGGTTCAGCACTTTTGCCTGTACGAATTGCCTTGTGTAAGTACGTAAGATTCATGCGTCGTTGTGGTTGTCATTCCTGCCATTTGGGTAAAAATATTTTTAATACGTTTTTATTTTTAGTACATTGCCCCCAAGAATAGAAAATTGGCAAGTGAAACGCTTCTTCTTCACTGCTCGTATTAGGCAGTTGATTGTACACAAACAATGATAATGTGATACAGTAATATTTATGATACAGTGATAACCTTTGTGTGTCCGTACAGTTTGCCTAGGCGATACAGAGGATACGGGGATTTTGAACAGAGGTCGGTCGAAAAGACAACCCGGCAGCTTCAAAATCTGGCCACTCGCGAATCCCGGGTTGAGGTTGCAAAAACAAAAGAAAAGCTTGTAATCCATCAAACCACACTTTCTCTCAAATAGGATGTTTCTTAAAAGTTATGATGGTTAGAATCGACAACGTTTACATGTTGAGTTTATTAGAAGTTCTCGTACTGTTCGAGAAAGACTTATATTTTATAAAATTTGTGTCCATGCTTTTCAAATTAGTCTTAATTTAAATTAGACGTTTACCTAAAAATGTTGTTACTGGTGTTTTTTAATGCTTTTGTTCTATGTCATATTCACCATAGATTTTTTTGAAGGATTCTCACTCGTAAATGATTCTCGTATTTCAGTTTCAGTGTGACGTTTTTAGTTTATAGGGACTAAATAAATTTTGAATTATTTTTTTACGTGATAAACACAAAGTGTCACATATCTAGATGTAGTTTATTTTTAAATCTTATTTCATTCCAGTTTATCTTAAAAGTTTCAGAAGCTAAAGCCGTCTTGCTGCCTTTGTTCATTATCAGTAAATAAAAGTAATATTTTATTATTTGGCTCCAAACGAATTTTAAATGATTCTCTATAAGCTGGTTTTTTGAATGGTTTATAGAAAGGGACGTAGTGAAATCATTATTGTTGTAAATGTTTTTGGAATTAAAGTCGCTCAGTGCAGTTCTTCTGACCTTGTAACGTCAGTGTGTTAATGGTGAGTCATGGGGATTGAGATGGTGAGATCCATTTCCATTCTTCTGCCCATTTGCCATGTCCCCTTCCTTCATCCACAGTCTACCTCCATTCTTTCTTATTCTTCATTATTCCTTAGTAACACTTAGTCTTTTGTCTTCAATTACCTGATCCTTCCATATTTCCCTTGGCCTTCCTCTGGATCTACTTTCCTGTGGCCTCCATTTCATGAATACTTCTTTCTACATTTACGTTCGTATCATTTCAGTCTCTGTGCGTACTCCAAGAATCTTAGATACCCTTCCATTTATCTGTCATTTATCGTCGACTCTTTCATTATTTATTTAATTTTCTATAAGTTTCTTCACTTATTTCCTATGGTGAATTTCCAGTGACACAAATCCAGTGATGAACAGATTTGAGGTACGTCGTAGGGCACTTAAAATCTACAACTTATATTAACTGACTTAAATATCTTCAGTTTGTTATTGTATCTTGAATTGTCATTACTTAATTGTCAGATGCACTAGGATAACTAAAAATTGAGAATTATTATAGTTCTTGATCTCTCCTCAGATCTCTCCTCTTTGAAATTTTGAAATCTTGTACAATTATTAGACGGAAACATACATACCACGGTCCTATTACAAATGGATCTGAGGCCTCTATTTTGGAATATCTGCAGTAAGTCGAGATCAGATTAATTGCTCGTCCCTTAAAGTTGGATGGCGTAAGATTCTTTCCTTTAAATTACAACTTTGCAAATAAGAAGTTTGATTTCGCCCAAAAGTCGATATTTTCTTTCAGTTAGCCAATATATTTTGTAAAATTAAAATTTAATTTGTTTTTCGAAGATGTTAGGTTTACGACTGGTCAACCTACGAGAATTAAACAAAACAAATTTTTTTAAATACACTTGCTGGAAAACGAAGGTACAGACTGCCTTCCGGGAACGAGGAAGTTTCAGATGCTGCACGCAGATTTGGCTATAAACAACCCAATTATTTGAAGAATTCTGTTTGAATACTTGGGACGTTTGCAGCGGTAATGAGAAGGGCGCGCAGGCACCCACGAGAGAAGACATGCCATACGGCGGAATGGAAATCGTATACTGCACTTGTTACACGCACGGTATAATCCTGTAATCTCGCGCAGATTGCACTTAACCGCGATCAGCTGGCAGTTACACTCGGATGCAGAGATGCCGCGGATTCCGTTCGACCTCTGTTTATAATGTATCATGTTTTTAATGTTCATTCAGAATCAATAAATACCGCCAGTCTGGAGCTAATTTCTAGACAACGCGCGCATAAACGCAAGCCGTGTCACTTTTTGTCAGCAACTCAGCTATCCGATACGTCTAACGAGGAGAGATACTACATCTGCTTGGAAGTTTGTAATGTTTCCGGTTGTTGTTCTTTTGCATTCGCAAAACAACGCACAAGCAACATCTGTTTTTACAGAATCTAGAGGAATGATTACTGGGTAACAGGTGTAGCTGTGTTATTGTGTTCCTATCCAGCAGAAACTGAACTTTGCGGTTATCAATAATTATCGGTGGCAGCCACGGTTCTACACGAGTTCCTCGTTTAATAACTCTCACCTTCGAAATTATAATTTTAATCTTATTAAGTATACTCACTTCTCTCTCTCTCTCTCTCTCTCTCTCTCTCTCTCTCTCTTCACTTCTCCCTTCCCTCTTTTACCTCATTTTAAGATCATTTTCTCTGTCTTTGTGTTTGTATTTTTCTGTAATATTTTTCATACTATTCAGGCACGGTTATAAAAAGCATTAACGCTTTTAATAACTTTTATATCAATACGGCCTTAGCATCTATAGCAACACTAAAAACAATAGATTGCAGGTGAATGATAGATCTTTCTGTAGCCAAGCCAAACGGATGAATCTGGCTTGCAAAAATTACTGAAGTTCCCCAATCCTACGTAACTTCTAATCTATATTTCCATGTTTTCTGTATGTTAATTTCGATAAAAATGTTAATTTTTTAAATACCACGTCAGTCCTTCTCCGCAAACGTCGAATAGGTCCTCTCTCTCTCTCTCTCTCTCTCTCTCTCTCTCTCTCTCTCTCTCTCTCTCTCTCTCTCTCTCTCTCACTCTCTCTCTCTATCTCTCTCTCTCTCTCTCTCTCTCTCTCTCTCTCTCTCTCTCTCTCTCTCTCTCTCTCTCTCTCTCTCTCTCTCTCTCTCTCTTACATTCAAACGGTCAAGAAGATACCGAAAATTAATAAAAATGTTATAAATGATTATTTTCACTTATAAATATTTTCTGACTTTAATGTCGAATCTAAACAGTTATTTTAGTAGTACAGTAGTTTCATTTCTTGCTACAGAGCAATATATTAAGGTATAATAGACATTACTGTAATCAGTATCTAAACGTAACCGTATAGCCTAAGTATTCAGAACAAATGATAACTCATAAAAGAAAATCATACAAGTTATTAATCTTCGAATCCTAAAATCTCTTGTGGGTATCCTTAACACACAGCCCTCCCCCTTTACTTAACGAATGAGATACTTCAATTAATACATTTTTTCAAAACTGGGAATCGAATACAAAAAAAGAGTCGTATTTGATGATTAAAATAATATTCTGTCAACCTGCAGGATACATTTCTGTTGTGTAAACTGATTTTAAGCCATAAAATCAAGGTGTGTTTATTTTGTCCCCCAGGCCGTTGAGCCTACGGAAACAAGTATCTTGGATAATACTGTAAGGTAACGATGAGCGGCTACACTACCTTTCTTGTACGCCGTTCAGGATAGGCTACAAATATGAATTTGTAGCCTATCCTGCCTCATTCACCTTATCTACTTCAGAACTACAAAAAGGAGCCATTACCTTCACCTTCTTGACACGAATAGGTTTTACACCTTGAATGAACTTATAATACGTAACTTAGAATTGCATAAAAAACAATACAAATTTTTATTGTTCGTAGGCTTTCACGGCCGACGTCAGTTGAATTTAAACTATCTGCCCGGCTGTCTGGCCGTGGTCCAAGGTTTTCATTAAAACCAAACGTTTCAGCAGCACCACTGGCTACCATCTTCAGTGGATGTATCGATTCAACCTAACGCGGGGTGTCGTACGTTAGGCCCACAGCACTGTGCCCGTGGTGCTGCTGAAACGTTTGGTTTTAACGAAAACCTTGGATCACGGCCAAAAAACAGCCCGGCAGATAGTTTAAATTCAATACAAATTTTTATTGCTCCAAAATCAAATTCTAAGAAACATCGATGATACGCTTTAGTCCATTGTAATTAGGGTCCAGGTCGGAAAAGGGAACTCGTGATTAACGATAATACAAATATTTGTAGAAAAAAACGTAAAAGACCACATCAGCGTTTAACATTGAAGTCACTTAACCGGTAGTCAACAAGGGACAGATGCAAGGGTCAATTAAAGAAAAATTGTCGAGTTGGTTGTAAGTAGTTACAGCAGAGTAGTGGAGCAGAATTTCACAAGATAAAGATTAAGGCGTACAAGACATTTATAAATTAATTTTAATAAAGGCCAAAAACAAAATATTTGGTGTAAAGTCACAAGCAATAATTTAGCATAGTTTAATTAGTTGAAAGCGTAATTCCCAAAGAGGACGCCGCGAAATGTTACTGTTAAAGTATTTAAATGTTAATATTGTAAGTAACAGTGTTTGCAGTAGGATACACTTTGCGTCATTTAAAAGCAAATCTAACTTAATATTGTGCAGTACAATTATGTCTTACAATTTATCGATCTATTGCTGAAGCCATAGGCCTAGGTCTAATTTACAGCTGGTCCAGTATTCAGGAGTGTCGAGGGTGTCAGACAATTTCTGAAATGTGTCGGGATGCCAAACAGTTAAAAAGTCAATGGACTAAACATTGAAGTGCAATTACATAAAGTACGGATTTTAAACCCACAACCGAGCTGAGCTGTAGACTGTAGACAAGGCCAAATTAACAACGTTGATGCTGTCCCTTGAAACTGGGTAATTCTAAGCTGTCCCTTAGTTATAAGTAATTCAATTGCAACCAAAATGTTACACGTACACATTATGCAACAGTAGTTGCGTTGAAGCCGTGTGCCACCGTAGGAGCTCGTGAACCGTCCGATGGGCCTCCATCCCAACTGGGACGCTCCGAGTCTTACAGGTATATTGCTGAGTGAAATAATAATGAACGATCTGTTGTATAGTTATGAAAATCTTTTGCTGCTTCCTATAATGCTTCCTCACGTTTCTTTCTCATAATACAGTGCAAAACATTTAACACGAAATGACGGGGATCATCTGTTTTTCTCGTGTTAACCAAATTTTGTGTTAAACGGACAAATAGTGAAACAAAATGAGATAATTGAACAAATACTGTATAGATTACTGAATGTATTGTGTAGCAGAGTAAAGCAATAAACAATATTCAGAGGGTACTTATATACAAACGTTTTATTTCTCCACCTGGATAATTTCTGGTTAATTTTTGGAAGAAATTGCTTAATTTTTCTTAAAACTTAGTATACACACAGGTTTTCTGTATAGTAAGGTAGTATGACTTTTAAAGTTTCTATAGTGACAATATTCCTATATGTTTTTAAAATAGTTCGTTATTTTCTATTCTACACACTTCTGCACTACTTTATTTTCAACAAATAGTTTTAAGTTATCATTGTGGCGAAACATTTCATCTTCCAAGTTGGCTTCTAAATATCGACAAACACAACGGAAAGCATATCGGTAGCGGTAAGAACTGGTAAATTTTCACTGTAATTTTCCGCGTCATGTTTCTCGGCATTGTCATAATTTTCACAGTTTTAAACTTGCACTATTTTGAGGCGTGCATGTACGGATTTATTTATTATGCAGCTATTGAAGAGCCAGCAAAAAAATTATTTTTAAAAGAAGTTTTTCGTATTAACCGATATTTTGTACGTAAAACTTTCGTGTCAACCATACAAACTATAACAGTAAAATATAAGCAGCGATCGGAACCTGAGACATATATTTCGTGTTAACCAATATTGTGTGTTAACCGTTTTCGTGTTAAACGTTTTCCATTGTATATCGTTCGGTATTGATGGTCGACAGGCGCGTGAGGAAATTCATGTTGGACTTACAAACACAGAGAATCCATTACTTCGGTCCAGTCATGCAGTTCATGACTCGTTTCTTTTTAAGTTTTCCACATTGACATCAGATTGAGTAAAAGGCAGACTTTATGATCAGATTATTTTATTGAAAATATTAGTTTTATCAGTTTTAATTTGTTGTACCTTATTATAAATAAATTAAGTACCAGATATTGGAGCAGTAAATGGCGTTTCAATGCATAATACTAAGGTTAAAATTTCATTTTTAATTTTACTTCTATATACTGTCAACAATAAAGCATCACACGAGGATGCGGTTTTCCTCAGTCACTAAACAATTACAAATCATTGATGATTAAAAAAATATATTAAATTCATAAATTCATTATTAACATTTTAAGTTGATCATAGGTGTATAATTGGTCGGTTCTAAATTTATTTCAAACTTACTCAAAATTCTTTCAGTTCATTATGCTGATGATGATATCCTAAAATTAGCACAAAATATTGATTAAGAAATGAGAAATCATGAATTAAATAAATTTATAGTATTGCCACGTAAAGTATGAGACATCGGTGCCGTTTTGTCAATCGAAAATTTCAATATCAATGGTTTGCAAAAGTCATAAATTTGTACATTTTATTATTAAACTTTAAGACAAACATAGGAGTATCAAGTAAACGGTTTAAATGAATTCTAAATTCATTTACTTCTTTTATGCCGATCACGTGATAACAAAATCAGATAAGAAATTCATGAGCAAAGAGAATTTGTGTATTTAAAAAGCTTACAGTGCTTTCAAATTCGAAGGTATGCTTTCTGTCGAAATAACTCCTGTTTACACTGAAACAGAGCGTCTACCCTGTTCTGAGAAGTCTAACCGCTAAGTGTAGGCGTTTCTCCTTTTACCAGATACAAAGCCATTAATACCCACTGCAAATCGTGAACCGTTAAACTGTTTAAGAAATGTTTTAAATCTTCGTAAAACAAAACTGGTACTTTTTAGTACCAGCTGCTATTAGGCCCACGTAATTTGTTAATCGAAGTGAATTTATTGTGTACCTATATGCGCTGCTAACATATAGAACATGCAGCCTAATCACAGGATTTGCAGAGGCATCAGCCTATGCGTCAAGTATCAACCACCAATATTAATAATTTTTGTTTGCACCTACAGAGGAGGCCGTGCATTCCTCTGGTGTGTAGGACACTCACCCACTAAAAACCCACTTCTAATTCAGGCATTAATATTCATCCTGAAACCACTTAGCGTATTACTTCAGGATGGAGCCATTGCGCTCTTATCGGGCTCCTTCTAATTGTTCATCTTCTACTGCCCGTTGTGTGCAAGTTGGGCCTGTCTTTTCTTTTCTAGTAGAACTCACTGAATAAATGCATTGATGCGGTCCCATTCCCCCTTACCACGAAGCATAGGTGCAACTACGCTCTGGGCGTGAAGTTCCCGGGCTCCATTCCAGTACCATCCTCTGTCTTGCGAATCTGCAGGCATCTTCATGGGGAGAGTCTCCGTATTGGCATGCTGATTTTTGCACCTTTCCCATTCTGTGGACGTAGGCATTAAAATTCCCGGGGCCACTGAGCAACTGGGTCAGAATATTAATAATAATAATAAGCACCATCATTAAAATAGATCGTTTTACAACGTTCTTTCACATTGTAACTTTTTCCGATTGCTACTCTACAAATTAATCTCTCCCTCCTATCCTTGTCTGTGCTACTTCTTCGTTATTTACGTTGTCTGCCTAGTCTCTTTCTGCGTTTGGCTGACAATACTTGTTTTGGACTCTGTGCTTGGTCATTTATTGGATGTGCCCACGCTAAAAAAACTCATTATTTTTTATTTCCTCTATGATCGACATCAAATGAACACACGTGGTTTTGTTTTTGATAGGTTATGTAAAAATAAATCGTTGGATATTTTAATATGTAGAAGGTTTCCACTCCACCTTTTCCGAGTAGTTCAGAGCCTACATTCAGGGGCAATTATTCATATAGATTCAGGTAAGGGAAGATTATCATATGAAGTGGCCACAAAACAAGGTGTCAAACAAGACTTTACCTTCTCTCCAAGTGTACTTAATATGTATATAGACAAAAGGTTGCAAGAAACCATGACCGTTTGTCACACAGGTATAGGAATCTCACAGAAAGTGTCTACAATTGACACTTTGTTGTTTGCAGACGATCAGGCTATTCTGTCGGACTCGGAAAACAGGTTGCAGATGGGTATAAACTTGTTAAATTGAATCTGCAAAGACTCTGGATTACAGATATCCACATTCAAGACCAAGGTGATGGCTTTTCGTGGAACTGATCCCATACGGGCAAAAATTGTTATAGATGCTACTGTCCTGGAACAAGTCAGCAATTTTGAATACCTGGGCTACAGTGTGTCTTATAATACAAGCATAAGTTGTGAATATGTTGCATAAGTTCAACTTTAAGTGCGGGACCGTCAGGCGAACCCTTAAGTCAGCAAGTAAAGAACACGCCCAAAATTCTACAATGTGATGGCCCTTCCCACACTTCTTTATGGGTCTGAGAATTGGACTTTAACGAAAGGTGTCAAACAAGACTGTACCCTCTCTCCAAATTTACTTAATATGTATGGCCTACGGACAAATACGCAAAAACGCATGACAGTTTATCACACGGGTATAGGAATCCCACAGAAAGGCACAATTGACACACTACTATATGCATATGACCAAATAATCATAGGCAAAAGGAAATTGAGTTACAATGGTCTATTTACATTTTGATTTTTAACATGCCAGAAATACAAATTTAAAATTTATAATTGTAGGCCTACAACGAAAACAATGACTTTCCTAGGAAAGAATTCTGTAAGAACAAAAATTGTAGTTGATAATAATGTTTTGGACCAGGCTTCACACTTTAATTATTTGAGTTACGATGCCCCATATAGGAACAACAAAGATATTGAGAGAAAATTAAATAGACTTAGTAGAACAAATAGACGACTACGAAGAATAAGACACAGAGGGAGACTGAGGTAACGTTTGTAAGGTCATGACAGTGCTAACTTTAATGTATGGATGGGAAACATGAACTCTATGTTACAAAAAGATATTTGTAAAACACAGGCCTCTGAAATAAAATTTTTAAAGCGTGTTAGAGGATGTAGTTTGAGAGACCATCTTAGAAACAAGGGTAGAGGAAAAACCTCAAAGTACCATCAGTTACTGACAGAATAAACGAATACAAGGCAAGATTGGAAGTCTCGTGTGCAACGCGTGGTGGACACGCGAATTCCTAAACAGGCGCTGAAATGTAGACTGGTAAGAGGGATAGTGGAAGATCGTGGAAAAAATGGTCAGAGATTCTATGAAGTCGGAAGGCACCATAGCCCAATCCATGGAGTGAATAATAATAAGATCTATCATCAAACGAATAATTTCCATACTTTTTCTTATTCGGGCGCTTGCTTTTTTCTCTTCAGAACTACCGCCTGCTTATCTCCAAAAGTGCATTTCACTCCATATAGTGATTCCATCACCAATTCTATTCTTAAAATATGATTGAAATCTATAAACCCATCGTCCAAACTGAGAGGAGAGGACTATAAAGCCACACAATGTAAGTATCTGCTTGTTTGAATGGAATAAAACGAATTTCTTGAATAAACGTGGATGGAATTCAGTGTAACACGGTCAGCTCGAGATATTTTTCCGCCCTAGGAGAGAAATAAAAGTAACGCCATCATCCTTCAAATAAAAGTGGCAAAAATATTATACCGTGACTGAAATTAGTGGAAGTGAAATTATTATTACTTATGTTAACTGTAACTGTATTAAACTCTCAACTTGTTAACACCTACGATTGAACCAAACAGTTTATGTTATAATTGCAGCCCAATTCGTCAACTAAAAGTCAACTGTTCAATTATTCTTCAACTATTTTTCAAGTGTTAAAACCAAACGACAAATTATTTCAAATTATAATGCGAACACTATTAGAAAATTACAAATTATCTCTTGGTAAATAGAAAAGTAAAATTATGATCAGTCTGTAAACATCGTTTATTATTAAGACTACTATATCACTAAGTGAATAACGTGATAAAATAAAAATATTTTAAAAAACGCTTTCAAAATTTAATAGATAATATTAAAAATTAAGGTTAATAGATGTGTGCAGTTGAAATAGTAAGTGGAACTTGGTAAGCAAAATATCAAGAAAAGTACTAATTACTTAAATAGTTTTTTTTTTCACTTTAAGTAGAGTGCTTTGATCTTGACAAATTCTCGAATCAGTTTTTAGTTCAACTTTCTGGGCAAATTCGCTTTTAGTTGATACTCTGGCCGGTCCAACAAGTCTTCCTTGATTCACTAAACTGCGAATATAAGATTTTATAAATTTAAGTTCAGATAAATTTTTCTCAGTACTTGCGACGGACATTGGCAACTTTAAAATAATTCGTATAAAAATACGTAGTTGCTTTTTTCCAAATTCATGAAGATTCTTTTCCGATTGACAAATACGAGTACGGTCAAAGATGTCATTCGGTTTTCTCCGAACACGATACCTAAAGTTAAAAGTAAAAGTATAAGATTTCCACGCTAATTAAATTAACCTAATGTTACTGCTTGAAACCCAAAAATTAGCTTCCTATCGGAGTTAATTTACCCAAATACTATAATACTTTTTACCTATAACTTTTGTTTTTACTGTTTTAAAATTTCCCCCCCCCCTCCAAACTGTATTCCCCTCGGCGACTGCCTACATCACCTAGTTCTAGGACCGCCCCTGAAGTATAATAAATTGGTAGTTAGAAGTTATGATGTTACTAACGTACAAAAAGTTAAAATATAACTTCTTGAACAGGAGTACTCTCTACTAAGCTTGTAATTCAACCACGAGACAGATTTTATTATCAGTTGCTTCAAAAACATTTAGTGAATTATGTTGAAATGTCTAAGAATACAGAAGATTTAAAGATGTAAAATGTGTTTGGTCCAACATTTAAAGGGAAATTGAAAAGACTTTGGATAGATATCTCATTCTCAACGATGAAACGACAGAGAAAAGAATCGCCATGATGAAGACTTTGTTGTTCAATAAAAGCTGTAATAAAGCCATGTCTGGGATAGTTTGCTGTGCCTGTGGATAGCGCTTGGCGGTAAGACCAAGTCTATATTAACTCATTCACAATGATATTGTTGCTTGTAATGTTCAATAAAAGTACAAAACAAGTTGTAAGCGCAATGAAAGGCTGCATTTAACGCTGGGTGGGCACCGACCAGGTCCTCTTGGTATCGCAAAGCCAATCTGCCGCCGGCCATCTCATCCAGATCTTCCTTCGTTACCGCTTCATTAACTTGTTCGCATGAAATCTTCATAAGACGCCGCGCTGCTGCTCTTCTTTCACCCCGGTCGCCACCGACATGTAAGGTCGGCTAGCATCGCGCTGCACTTTGATTTGATATCCCGATGCAGCGTGTAATGTTGTAATTATTGTTATTTTATGTACCAGTTATGAGCTCCGTTATGAGCTATATACGTCGTCCGTCATGTTGAAGCTATGAAAAGTAAACACTCTTGTTATCGTGTTGTACAATTTTATTACCGGTGTCAGAAAAGAAGAAGAGGAACATAATTTATCTTCCAACAGGTGTACTTTCTACTTCTTGGAAAGCGATTTTGTTTTTATAGTTTCTTTCGAGTTCTTACGCCTTTTAAGACTTTTAAAAGAACTGTCTAAGTACTTAAAAATATGCGTATTTATGTATACGGCGAGTTTATTGAAATGCACGAGGGGCTGCAATTGTTGGCCAGAACAATGAAATAGTAAATGTTGTTGAATTCGTCGTCTCCTCCTCCTTCTCTGCCTTTACTTTCTTCTTCTTCTTCTTCTTCTTCTTCTTCTTCTTCTTCTTCTTCTTCTTCTTCTTCTTCTTCTTCTTCTTCTTCTTTTGATTTTCCTTCTTCTATGAATTTATTGTTTTCCTAACTTTATTCTTCTTTTGCCTATATATTAGACCAGTCATTGGGCGAGTTTGTGACTTCTTTGTTTACAAAGAAGAAAAGAGAGGTTACCAGTCACGATGTACAGCTCTTATCCCAACTTAAATTTAAGCAGAAGAAGAGATTAGCGGAATGGAGAAGTGTCCTGTAAATCCTGGAAGATTTTATTTGAGCTAAAGAGACAACGAGTCGTTAGGAAGTCTCGAGCATCACAACTAAGCAGTTTGTCTTTTCCCCAAAGTTTTCTGTTCTGTGAAACGTACAAAAGAAAGTATTATTGTGCGGTCACCTTTTAAGTCAGCTGCACAACCCTCTCCCCACGGTAAGCAATTTATAGCCAAACTTTTTTGTTTACTTAGGTTTTGGTAAGACCAATATAAAACTACAAATAACAGATTTCGTCTTTACATAATTTCTAGCTTTTTTTTCTACATTGGTTGTTACATTTATGATTATTTTCTGCTCTCTTATTTATTGAGATAGTTTAGTGTTGTTATTAGTCCCCTTCTCTTATCCAATTTTTTTTACCTCCTATTCATTTCAATATTTTATTTTTTAATTATTTTTATTCGTACGTTCCTTATTTCTCGTAATTTTCGTACTCATTTTTTTACAGTTTCTCAATTAATTAATGTCGTTTATTTCCTACTCTTTATCACCATTTTGCATACGTTATCGAATCAATGATTCTTTTCTCTTCTTCTTTCTACCATGCTTGTTCCACGTCCTTGATGATACGCATTCTTTTTCGAAATTCTCAACTCTGTCTTTTTTCTAACGTGAGTAGACTTCTTCCAAGAATATTCTTCTCTTCTCTGCACTTTCAGAACTTTTTGTATTCCATTTGTATGCTAACACTCTTCTTTTAAGAAGTTCCTTAAACCATCTGTGCTGTCACTAGTTAACGAATGCGATGGTCAGTATCCCACACTTATTGTTCGCATGTTCGCTGTATCATCTTCTCTCTTTTCTTCTAATTAAGAAATGAAATATTTCATATCTTATTGTTTTCCCTGGTAGAACCGAATTAACAACTTACCAAAAAAATTTTACGAGTAATGGAAAATTTTCAGCTTAACGAAGATCGTCCTCGCTCTACGGGGCAAACGTGATGAAGGTACTTCATGGTGTGACGATCCTGTATTACTGCTACAGTCAAAAGGTATACATTTCGGTTTATATCTGATATAATAAAGTGTCCTTAAACCTGCGCCACTGCGTCTTTGCGCCATTTGTAATGACATGGTCATATTCAGTCCACGTGAGCGCGGCGTTGCCACAGTTAGTACTCATCAGCTGCAGCTTATCACCTTCAATGAAGCCGACCCATCGTCTTGTAGTCATACCGCTATCGTTGCATCACTCAGTTTAAGCGACAAACAGAAACGTGTCAACAATGCAACTACGAAAAATTGCATTCATACGTGAAGCTAAAAAATGATTTACGACTGTAAACGGTTGCTTTGATAGCCACAGTTAAAGGTTGTTTATTTTAACGAGGAGGTAATACATACTGTTACGACAATCGTATCGAACCGCGTAGAATAGCCGAAAGCATTCTCCACCCATCCCCTGCCGTGTGTGGCAGGTGTGCCTTAGTCAAGGCCGCGTTCAAGTATGTTCCAGAGTATTCTACAGAACACTTGAATGCGAATTAAGTGGCGTGAGTTAAGGATGGAACGTTAGTTCTAGAACTCTACGCGACCTATAAAAGCAGAGCGTCTGGCGTTGTCAAGGCAGTTACGAGAGCGATTTTCCTTAGCGCGGGTCGAGTGTTTGTAGAAGTGTTGTAGCGAAGTGTTGTTATTAGTGCGGAATTCTTTATAGTTGACGTTATTATTTGTGTGAACAGATTAACTTGAATTGTTATAAGAGGCTATCTTGTTGATTACAAATTATTAATCGTGATAATTAAAATTGGTTTTTATTTACTTTATTGGTGTCTTGTATTTTGTTTTCCACTGTACCATACGACGATCAAGGAGAACGTCGTAACAATACTTTTAAAGCATGAGTTTACATAATATTGACGGACATGGCAAATTTGTAGCTTTATTTGTGTTCCTCATATCATAAAAAGCAGAAAACTGGGCTGGAAATGATTTTGTCGGGTTAGTTTTGTAGTAAGCCTAATGTATTAACAGTGGCTCGACTGAGCCAGTCACGAACACGGTGGGAGCCTCATCATAGTACGGGTGGAAGGTTTTCTTTTAAGAGTCGTGTGTTAAACAGAAAAAACAGTGTTGGTGGTACTGAGGATACAACTACTCAGATGGAGCACACAAATCTGAAGATAGTGGAAACTGTCTTCTTCTTCTTTATTCCAGGAATAAGCGACACCACCTGTTCCGGTCTCTATTTTCAAGCCATCTTTTGCGTGGTCTTCCCACATCTCTTTTCCCTTTAGCCGCATACTTTAAATCTTGATGAGGTAGTCTTTTCACTTCCATTCTACGTATATGTTCAATTCATATCAGCTTACATTCCTCGATTCTCGCATATACAGAGAATATACCCAATTCATGTCTTATCACATCGTTTCTAATTCTATCGTTTCGTGTACATCTTTTTACATACATAAATCCTTTGCTCTAAAGCCCAGATCGACCCTTGGCCTGCAAAATAAATTGTCTCCACTTATTCCTGTCCTCAGCCATCCGCCACCAATTCACTGCGCCCAGCTTCCTCGCATCACTGCCGACCTGGTCCAACCATCTGTTCTTTAGTCTTCCAATCTTCCTTTTTCCTATTGGCTTGTGTTTCATAATTCTTTTTGTCGTACGTTCGTCACCATTCTCTGAAAGTGTCCTGCCCATCTTAATCTATTAATTTTGGCAAATCGGATAACAGTAATGCCATTGTACTTAGCATAAAATTAATTATTATTCCTCTTCTCCAGACTCCGTCCTGTTGAATTGACCCATAAATCCTTCTCAGTATCTTCCTTGCAAACTTGCAAACACAGTCAGCCTCTGTTCATCAATTTTCTTGAGTACCCAATATGTCAATACAGCCCTTACCAATGTCTTATAAAGCGTGTCTTTAGTTTCTATGGTTTAGTCTTGATTTAAAACATTTATTCAGCCCGTAATTGCTTCTATTAGCAGCCAGAATTCTTCTTTCAATTGCTTTTGTGCAGTTATTCTTAGTATGCACATATGTCCCCAGATATACGAAGCCTTTTACTCTTTCAAAATTATAACCATCTAGGCATATTAGTATATTTAAAATATTATCATGATTGCTTCCCACAGCCATAAACTTTGATTTATTTTCATTTATAACAAGCCCCATACTCTTAGCCGATGGTTCAAGTCCTCTAAAGGCATTCTTCAGATTATTTTAATTTCTGCTGATAATATCTGTTTCATCTGCATATGCTATGAGCTGGACTCCTTTATTAAAAATATCTACGTACATCTCTATACGTATCTCAAGAAATTCATCTCTGCAGCTTGTACATGATTTGTATCTTGTTTAGGTAATACGTATGCTTCAGAACCGTATTGAAGAGTAGTTACTGCCATAACCTTATAGAACTTCATTTGAGCTTCCTTTCTCCGTGAAGTCCTTTTAATAGTGCCACAAATCGCCTGAAGTCTGTGTATCTTTCTCTCGATGTCCTCGTCAGATTGATATGTAATATAACATCCTAGGTGTTGAAAGTGGGATGAATATTTGCCCCAGCACTTTATCAAGAGTGGAAACTGTAAACAAGATAACAAGGAGAATAGTGAAGAACGTAGTTAGAATCACGAATGCACGACGGTGAATCTGATTCGACCGAGTAACGGAAATCTTAGTTATTCTATACTTATTCTCATTCACCGCGTTAAAAGATTATTCTAGTGGATTCCACCGTGGGAAAGAATTACACGGAACAATCGTGTACGTGGAAGAGTAATAAGTTGTGCGCGCGGTTTACGCGAATGTCGACAACAAAGCCAGGTTAACGCAAACGTGATCAATTCCGGTTACGTCGGCTTGTGACGTAACCGAGGAGACGCAAACGTTGTATCGTAAAGTGTCGCAGTTGATTACGCGACGCGATCCGCAGGCAACGCGCAACTTTTGATTGTGTATTACACGTGTCGAACAGACGATAAAGCCGCGACCTCACAGTTGCGCCGCTATCGCCTGCGACAAGCCTCCACCCTACTACTACAATACTCTCTGTCGGCCGCTTTCAATACGACCATTAACGGTAAAAAGGAGAAGAATTCATAAATAGTCTCAACGGGATTTCATAGTCACCAGAAGAGCTGCAGTGGAATGTACGTGTGCTGTTTGCTGCATAATAAGTGCCGTTTAGGCGGTGAGCAGCGTTAAGGCGTACTAACAAATCTGATAATTTATCCGTCACCCTTGCCCGAAATGCACTACGACCGTCAATTTTATTTTCAATTTCTAACTGAAAGAAGAGTTTCTAACACATCTGGACTGCCCAATAAGTTTCCTGACTCTCCCGTAGACAGCGTTTTGTTTTACCTTTGAACATTTCTATACGTAAATGCAAGTCACTGTGTAATGAGTTAAACTACGTGAGTTCAGAGTATTTATACAATGGAAAAGTTGTACAGACTGCCAAAAATTTGACAAAATTGTTTGTAACAGCTGGTACAACGAAAATTCAATGGATACCATTTATCCGTGGGGCCTAAGAAGTGGATGCGATTACATGCTTTTCAATGAAGAGAAAAGCACTAGCCTCTCCACCCCAACTCCACTCTCACCTACAAGGCGGTAAGCCCTGTTACGCCGAGCAACGCATTCCAACGTTGTGATAACCAACCTCTTCGGCGAAATGGGTCGGCAAGCAGAAGAGAGAAGGGGGTCCTGCCAGGGCAGTCCGGGGGTAACCTGGATCATGGCCTGGCAGGATGGTGTACACCGACAGCAGGGTGTGCATCTAGTAGGTCAACGGCTGCTCACATGGGCTGAGTTAGTTAGCCTACTGCGACCGGGCAGAGAGCGCTCGGCAGCCGAGGTGAAAGCATCTCTCTAGGGGAAGAACAGCCCGAAATCAAAGTTCCTGATCCTCCTGGTAGGGGATTGGGCATAAGGCTAACAACCTTATACTGTAAAACAAATATGTTGTGGGTACAGAAAGATTACCTCGATTCTGGAGGACAGGGCTCTTCATGAGTTGTAGCGCCGTTGAGTAGTAGTTCATTCATCATTCATTTATGCGTATTTTTATAGGTATTATTATGGGTGAAAATTGGTGGACATTATTTTTTTCAATTTTCAAGAGTTCACACAATATCGATCATTGAAAAATAAGATTAGACAGGATACCACGTTAAAATAGTACAAGACAATGCAAGTACCTGCATTACGGTTGTGAAAACTGGGCCCACTTTCATAAAGATAAATCGATGATAAAGGAACCTGAAATGAAGTTTCTACAGAACGTCAAAGGCTGCACTCGATTGGATAAACTAAGCAACGAGAACGTAAGACATGATTTTGATGTATACGTGCTGAACGACAAAACCCAAGAACATAGACAGCCGTCTATGGAGAAATAGACATACTATGCACTACGACGAGAAGTATAAGACGACCTAGCAGAAGATGGGATGAAGTGTGAAGTCGCAACCGGCAGCCGCGTAATCCTTGAAGTGCAGGTGACATCATCATCATCATACCAATATCAGCGGCGTATCTAGAATTTGGCCTGGGGGGGTCTGATCGAGTCGGCTTCACACAAAACAAAAAATAATTTAAGACTAATCAACACTTCTATCTTTAAAGTGGTTGAAAACCGTGTGATAACATCGTGAATTCAATCCCATTAAAGTAAATTGTAGTAACACGATAAAAATACGCGTTATTGAAAACTGTTTACCAGATACTTATTGACTGAAATAATTTTCCTAAATTTCATATTTCAAACCTGTACGCAAACGCTGTGTAACAATTTTGTTTGTACACTTAAAAAGAGTTGCTATTACATTAGCGTACACAGCTTAAAAAATAAAAAGTAGCCTAAAAATTAAGACATTAACAAATGTGTGGTGAGGGTTCGTCCCCCCCCTCGTAAATACGTCCCTGGACAATATAATCAGTAAATTCTCTTTGAATTCCACCAAACAATGGCTGCATGAAGTGGCGGGTAGGCAAAATTAAATAATATTTATAAAAATAAAATAATCTTTCTACAATAGAAGAAAGTTCATAAAATGGAAAGAGCATATGGTGTAGCTAAGATAATTACAATAAAAAGTGCATAGCCTATATAAAAATGCGAAAATAAGGCATTACAGTACAGTAATGAAGCCAGAATGCCTACATGCAAGCATTTAATTATAATTTAGACAAAATAGAAATATTGGAAGACGAATTATTAGGAAAATGTTAGGCCCACGAAAAACATCAGAAGGTTGGAAATTAAGAAGTAATGATGAAATATATCAAAGTGTATAAAATATAACAGAAACAATGATAAAAAGAAGACTATTACTTTTTGGACATTTATATAGAATGGACGACAATAGGTTGACAAAGCAAATCTTCAAATATCTGTGGGGGAAGAAGTCAACATCAAGTTGGATTAAAGAAGTCCAAAAGGATTTAGAAAAAATAATATAGACCCAGAAGAAGCAATTGATAGAGAATTTTTTCGGGCAAAAGTGTTAAAATGGAAGGAGTCCAGGGTAGGAGAAGAAAAACGCAGGTTCAAAGTAGGCTGAAGACAGGAAGAATAGACGCAGAGAAAAGATGAAAGAATAATGGAAAACAAGAAAAGAACAAAGTGTATAGAATTGAAATTGGTATGTGGTCCTTAGATGGCCGATACAAAGAAAAAAAAATCTTTTATCATATATGCTAACAGTAATTTTTATTATTTAACAGAGTTCAACAGAAGCTAATGCTGTCCTTCTCTGTAGCTCTCTCGTCTCTGATCAAAACGAGTCTTCGGTTTATTTCTATTTACGCATCAACACTGCACTTGTCGATTCTGGAGACTCCCTGTCAATGTGTGATAAAAAATCGCAAAACGTAAACATGCGACGACGACAACAAATTTCCTTCGCCAGATTCATTCGTTGTACGTAATAATAAATTATTATAAGAAACGCATTTAATTAAAGAACGTTTTCTGCTCAAAGAAAAAGACATTACAATTAGTACCAATTAATGTTTCCGTCTAATTGCGTAATTAGATACTGAGAGGACTGATTTTATTTTACCTACAGTCGCTCGAAAGAATTCATATTAATTTACGACTACAAGTACACACACACACACACCATCGTTATAACACATAATACGGAAAAAATTGTTAAGAAAAACAGCAGTCGCTTGCCCTATCTATGCAAATATGCTATCAGCAGTCGCACATACAGTACGTTCGCCTGAACACAATCACCACCGTACATGTTAACGATTTTTTCACAGACTCGCTCGGTACACAGTATTCGTTGCGCGCAGTAATGTCAATAAGCTCTTTATTTTAATCGCCGCAAGAAGTGCATTTACTATTGAAAACAGAATATTGAAAACAGAAAGCCTTCCATAAACGTATAGCTTAATACATTAATTTTTATTTATAGCCGTAAGCTAGGCTGTCTGACGTAAGTAAAGTACTTATTTAATGCGAAGGTATAATGTCTGAGCTGCATTCCTCTTTCACTTTGTGTGTGTGTGTGTGTGTGTGTGTGTGTGTGTGTGTGTGTGTCCTGATGCATACTGTGTGGTGTCTGCTGGTAACAGGTGGCCGGTAAAAACATTCCACACACACACACACACACACACACACGCACACACAAATCCATGTGTGAAGCTAAACTACAAGTGTGATGCTGAAAGTATAACGAAAGACTATGTGATTTATGTCTTATCAGTGTAAGGAATGTGAGTGATGAACGTCGTGTCCCTTAAATTCAGATATATTTGTTTCACGGGATATTTTCGTTTTACGATTTTCGTTTGGTTTCCTTTTTGATATTATCCTTACGTACTATAAACTCCGGCAACAGCTGGGGCGTTTATAATCGTCTCCTTCGTCCCCTCCCCGTGATTGTACGCTACATGAAGTCAAGGTACGGGCCACAACTCTGCATCGCTCGAGCTGGCAAAGAGTCGACGCTTGGAGAGGTTTGGAAGCGGTGGTTAGGGGACAGAATGAATGAACGACTTCTGAGATTTTCAACTTTTTTCGAATATCAAAAACGAACTGTTGTTTCAGTGAGAATATAAAATAGGAATGTAGACAAGACATTCGATTAAGCAAGAACTTCGGCGTCCAAGAAGCGTGAAGACCATGATCTGCCAACTGGAATGACAGAATGCTGTTGGAGAAAATTTTGAGAGCATATATTTTCTCTGGAGATATATAGCTTTGTGTGTGTCTGGAGGGGGAGGACTTTGCTCAGCATAAATTAGACATAATGATTTTGATATACTCTACATAAACGAGGAGAGAGATTTAAATTTTACTCTCCCCCTGGTATTCCTATACAGTTGTGTAACTCAAATTCTAGTGCCAAAACGCCTTAGTGAATACTAGTAGACTATACAAGCGGGGGAGATGAGGATCTTGCGATCTTTAAAAGCCTGCACACGAAGGGGTAGACTTTACAATGACGACTATCTTCGTCAAGAGTTAAAAATGTTCGATATTCAATACTGTATCGTGAAGGATACACGAAGATCTACTGCTCGTCCGAGTAGCATGCCAGGACAGGTTGGCCAAGAAAGTTTGGCAATACAAGAAAGCTTCGACGAATAGTCGTAGGAACACCTAGGAAGCGTTGGTGACATCAGTGGCGTATGTATAATTAGACCTTGGGGAGGGGTTCCGGTCGAGTCGGGTTCATATAAAAGAAAAAACAAGTAATCAACATTACTATCTTTAAAGTGATTGAAAAATGTGTGATAACGTTCGAAAGACAATCCCATTAAAGTAAATAGTAAAACCACAATGAAAATACGCGTTCTTGAAACGTTGTTTACAAGATACTGATTTACAAAATACATTGTTTACAAGGACTGACTGAATTGATTTCCCTGTACAGTATTTCAGATTACAAATATATACGCAAATCCTGTTTAATAAACCTGATTGTATATTTAAAAAATGGTTAATACCTACTATATTAGAGTAAACAGCTGAAAAAAATAATCAAATAGCCTAAACATTACAAGATTAACAAAATTCGTCGACTTTGTCGACCCTGGGGAGGAATCCGATCCTCTTCGTGCCCCCCCCCCCCTGTAAATACGCCACTGGGTGACGTAGATGGAATTCCTTTGGGACCGGACCAGGCGAGTCGCGTACTTACTGATAGAAGAAGATGAGTATTTTTATATTCACGAATATTCTTCAAAACGTCATGATGTAACACTAGTCGTAATTACACAGTTGTCTACCATACGAGACTGTGTCATACATAACATCGATTTTCTTATTTTTAAGGAAGTGGTATTGTGAAGGATGGACCAACGTCCCTGTATTACTACATATTTTGGGGGGGAGTTTAATTAGTGCATCACGATCATCATGATACTGACTTCACGGCAACGGCCAGTAATCGTATTGTCGTTTTAGTAAACGTAGGAATATTATGTTGCCTGGTGCGCATGACGTTACAGCTGTCTCTATGTTGCGTTGGCTGGAAACCCGGAATGTCCACTGAGTGTCCAGACCAGATGCTGTACCGCCCAGAATGGCAGCCAATTAGGTAGTTAATCTACAAGTCCTAGAGTCCGGGTGATTGAACGCAACCTCCTCATAGTCCCGCTGGGCAATACCCGACCGCTTCCACAGGACGGGAAATGCATTTCTCAGCCTTTAACATTTCCTGGCACATGTTGGTGGTGTGGGGGTTTCAATCGTTTCGTAAGACGCTTTAGTGGTACCTTTACGATAGGGCAATTTTCACTTTCCATATATTAGGGGCTGGGTTTTTGAATCTGACAGGTTCACCTACCTCTCCGGTAGAAACGATTTTGTCCCTCTTGAAACGTAATGTGTTATTTGACATTATTGTGTGTGTGATTCTCACACATAGATAAATAAGACGTCATACTAACTTTTTATGAAATTAAATGCGTCCTAATCGTAACCCTAAAGAAGAAGCTAGAGAATGATTTTCAGTCATCAGGAAACGGAAAGGCTAAAAATCTTTTCACCAGCTAGCAAAACTAGACTGCATAGCATGAAAACCAGTAGATACGATGAAAATTGTCCGTCGTCAGGCTTACCAAGCCAGTATTAATGATAAAATCAATCCCGCAAGTGTTAAGCAGACAGCAGTTGTCTATCGACAAATAAATAAGTAAGCAGTAGGCCTATAACAAAATAAATTTATGTTTTTTCTATATAAAAGAATAAACAACGAATTTTTCGCCGAATTCGACGAGGTGCAGACACTGTTAGCACGCTTTACGATACATATTAGTTTCACAGGGTGCTCCAAGGATACCGATAGTAATTGTTGGCTATACCCATCTTTCTGAAAAAAAAATGTATATATATATATATATATATGTATGTATGTATGTATTTAAATTGTTATATTGTATTGTTGTTTCTTATATTGTTTCAAGGAAAACCGAAACATGTAAACAACAAAATCACGATGAATAAAATAACCAAGCGGTTAACTTATTTTCTTGAATGTTTTGAAGAAATTTAATATTAAAAATAATACATTTACTCTTTCTGTCGTGGCACAGCCTACGTTGGCGATTTACGCAAACAAACGTCCCGATGCCCACACGACCGCCACAAAGCGACTTCTTAAATATTACTCTCTGAATGCCACAAATTTAAAATTCTTTATTTGCTCGACTTAGATCTCTGAATGATGCTTGGGAAAGCGCGGGCGTATGCATAATTTCATTTCGGGGATGAGGGGGAGGTCAACAAACATTGGAGGCACAAATATTTAGGCACCCAATTCATAATACGATTTCTTCACAGAATTAAATATTATTGTTTATTATGGCATCACACTAACGTTTTGACAGTTTGTGCTGTCTTTAAAATTGTATTGTGTTTGTTTATTTTTATTTCAGTTTGTTATTTCAAATGAATGACAAGAATCGATTCCGTAGTTGTTAGTGGCCGTGTGGAGTGGTCGATTTATTTATCCATACTATTTCAGAAGCTTTGTATAATATCATAAACAACATTTAGACCGATCTTAAAAGAAAAATAATATGACGCAATATTACGGGTTTTTCCTGAATGGGAAATTTTGTGGGGGAGAGTTTCAATACCTCCTTCAGTCTAATCCTCTGTGGAAAAGGTTATGACACACTTTTAATGTAGTGACCTGAGATTACATGCGCGTGCAGACACACACAAAGGCTCTCTCTCTCTCTCTCTCTCTCTCTCTCTCTCTCTCTCTCTCTCTCTCTCTCTCTCTCTCTAAGTTCTTTCAATAAGTGTTGATGATAACTACGATAATAAACTAATATATTTTCTACTGCAGTCACTTATGTGACATTATGTAAGCTATAATGTGATGAATATAATAAGATGTGACTAGTGATGAATACAAAGACTAAGATGGTCCTAAAATCTAAGAACAATTACGTTAAGTATCCAGTTAATCAAGAGACTATTAACAGCTTTCTACCTTAGGGGTATTCCTTGCTTAAAAATAAAGCACAAGATTTTGATATCCAGAAACAAATCAATGTGTCTATTAGGACATAATTAACATTAACTAGTATTTTTAACTCTGAGATCATCCTTTGGAACATCATTAAAATCACTTTGTGTTCCACTATCAGCTATTGAAGGGACTTAAAGATTATGAGTTCAGATAAAATAATTTTTATTCTTGATTTTTAATAAAAAAAAAAAAACACGTAAAATATATCGCCAATGTAAGGAGCCATCACTATCAGTGAACGTGCAATGCCTAGGATTGGCCGACTATATGGCTAGAACGAAAGAAGGCAGAACGTCAAGGAAAACCAAAAACTTAATGCCTTAATGCAAAGAGAAGTATGGGAAGCGAAAATGCAGATGAGAAGATGCTGTTGATGAGAAGCTCTAAAACTTAGTTATGAATTAAATTATACGTAGGCTACATACTTGTTGGTACTTAGTCAATCGATTTGGTAATATTTCTAGCGACATCTGCCTTATGAAAAGTAAGGTGGGGGAGGTGTAAAACTACTCTCACATTAGATTTCCTGTATAACCCCCAGTAGCAAATGTAGACTATAAAAAGAAAATTGTTTCTTTTTAATTATTATTTCGTTTTCTTTTTAATTATTATTTCGTTTTCTTTTTAATTATTATTTCTTTACGAAATAATAATCGTCGCTGAGTTTAACGATTTGCCCAGAAAAAACGTTTGAGGTAAACTATGGTAACAACCTGACGTAACAAGCTTAAGAAACTCTGGTGACATAAAACTTTATCTTTCAGAATCACAGAATTCCATTTAGTAGTTAAGTTTCTTAACTAAACGTTATCCAATTTCGTCTGAAGTATTATTTGTGTTCGTCTAATTAAACGAACTGATATTAGGAAACTATTTCAAATTCGGTAATCCTGTAAAATTTTTTTTTAAGAATTTAAAAACGCTTTTGTCGGACTCTGTTTCGCCCATTACAAGATTTGTGTAGCCATTCAGTGGGCAATCTTAAGCCTCAAAACCCCGAGGGGGGTCTAAGTCCTAAGAAGGTTGCCTTCTGAGACCCATTAAACTACGACTCGAAGGCCAAAAATTCAATTTGTACTTGTATTCTTCTTCTTCTTCTTCTTCTTCTTCTTCTTCTTCTTCTGCTCCTGCTTCTGCTTCTGGTTCTGCTCCCCCTCCTCCTCATCCCCTCATCCCACTCCTGTTTTCTCTTAAATCTTACTTAGACTTAAAGATTATTAAGAATTTTATAAACACCTAGTACGCAACATGAACCTGACGCCATGCGATGTTCTAAGATCTCAGCAATACGATTTTTACCTAAAAAAGTACCGGCTAAGAAAAACATCATTCGAGGTTAGAACCTCACATCCAATTCTCTCGCACGCCAATCCTTTCATCCAACCACTTGTGCAAGAACAACACACCAAAATATTGAAAAGAAATTGGCCAGTGTACTTGACACAGGTTAACACATGACTTCTCTCTGGAGAAGCCTCATCACGTCAGAAGAGGAGTTTAACCGCTAGTTCCTAAACCAGCAAAACAGCTTATAGAAATTATTGTAATTTTTTGTTATTTTTAACAAATTACAAAAAAATATTACCGACGTCATCTAGGCTAATATGCATAACAGTTCTGGCGCGCTTTGTTCACTGACCCGCTATTCTGAGTAGGTTATAAAACATAATATTTTTACAACTCTTTTCTTATCACTTATATAAAAAAACAGCTCGTTTATAGTGTTATTAGCAAATGAAAACAACAGATTTTGCAACTTGCATACGTTTCTGTCAAAACATCCATGTAAACGATATCTTAGTAAACTCTACCTACACAATGAGATAACGTTACAATCTCAGGTGTTCAGACAAATTATTAAATCAAATTTAGTTGTTACAATTAAAAAATTATGACTTACGTTTCAGAATATTCAAAACTTTTACAATATAACGAATTATTGTGTAATTTACATCTGTAAAATATAAATTTTCTTGTTAAACACCTTTCAGTAAATTTTCTCAAATTACAATTACCTGCCTAAGAGACGTAACGCAAAAGAGATTTATCGTCAGTCAGTTATTTCCATTATACATAAAACAGACTTATATAGCACACGACTCCAGAACAAACTAAAATGTAAAGACCTCCAGTAGTAACTGAACCTAACCTAACCCAACCCAACTTAACCTAACCTAACCTAACCCAACCTAACCAGTTTCTTCAGCTTGTTGAAAGTCCAAAAATTATCCCCAAGAATAATCAGAGAACATTGATTCTCAATAAACAAATAAAAAATTGTTAATTACGTTTTACATTATTGCCACTGGAGAATTCGGTTTATTTACTAAGAAAAAACTGAATTAAAGTGTATCTACAGCTAAGGTTCTATTAAACGCTTGTTTAGCTCACGATGGAAAGTTTCACACTTATTAGGAACCAACACAGATCCTCAACGATTAGTAACTATGAAAACGCGCAACACAAAATACTGAACTTAAGCAACGTGACAATACACATAGTGATTATTTATATGACTCCTTCGCAGATTGTATTGTATGTTCTTTACATTGTTCTTTCTGAGTGACCCGTAAACACCGAATGGGAAAGGTATTAAATTAATGTATATCAGTTATGAGGTTAATATGTTTAATGTACTACCAAAAGAGTAAAAACACGTATTATATGGCAGTGATGTATCTCGAATTTGGACTGGGGGGGGGGGTTGAGTCGGCTTCATACAAAAGGAAAGTAAGTAAAGACTAATCAACATTACTGCATTTAAAGTGGTTGAAAAACGTGTGATAACATCCTGAAATCAATCCCATTAAAGTAGACTGCAACAACACAATAAAGATACGCTTTATTGAAACATTGTTTAGAAGAGACTTATTGCCTGAATTGTTTTTCCTAAAGTTCATATTTCGAACCTGTTTGTATATTCAAAAAGAGTCACTCATATATTAGCGTACACAGTGAACAAATAATAAAACGCCTAAAAGTTAAGAGATTAATAAAATTCCTCAATTTTTTCGAACCTCCGAGGGGGGTCCGGTCCCGTTCGTCCCCCCACGTGAAAACGCCCCTGTTATATGTTTATAATTACTATAAAAAATCATATACGTCTGTATATTTTGGTAATGCTTCTAAATTTTGTAAAAATAGGAAATGTTTTATTACAAAAGGACCGGATTTAACTTACTTGTAGGCCTATTTAGTTCATTTTCAGTCTTCACGGGAAAAAAAAATTCTTCCCATTTAGTAGCCTACATTAAATTTTGCGGAGCCGTTGTTCGCCTGCATGTTAGGGCCGCCTCTTCAGGCTGAAATATTTACTCTATACACAACACATAATTACTCAGCGTTGTCTTACATCCTGAAATAATCAAAACTTTATCTTAGCTTTGACGACCTAACTTCTACAAAAACTTTAAGAAAGTCTCATAAGCTATACATTAATTTAAAATATATACTTGCAATTAAAAAAAATATTATAAAGGATATAACATTCTCTAACTGTGTGTGTGTGTGTGTGTGTGTGTGTGTGTGTGTGTTGGGAGAGCATCTTCCCTCAGGATACCTTCGCATCTGTAAAGCGTTGGCTTGAATACAATCGATAAATCTCCTCCCCCGCGTTACGTAACTCAATATTTGCTTACGTAACTCTCGTCTGATGTTTTTTACACACAGTTCAAAACAATGGGGGTTTTTCTTGAAAGCGACATCAGGGGGAGGGGTTAGCGGGTTTGTTGTGAACAAAAATACTGTAAATCTGCAAGGACCCGTTGGTTTTAATAAGACGACAAACAACATTAAAAACTCCCACTCTAATCCGTTAAAAACGCACGGATTCAGATTTGAATTTTATAAACGTGTTACGAATTATAAACACATACTTTACATAATGGCCAAAATATACTTCGTACGCTTACACGGCAGGAGTCAATGTTACTGAAATTCATTCCCGGACTGTTTGGCCGTGGTCCAGTGTTTCTAACTGGAACAGACGTTTCAACAGTGATACCATCGACTCCCATGGTACTGTGGTTAAGGCACACACACACACACACACACACACACACACACACACACACGGTACTGTGGTCTCTAACGTGTACCATCCTACGTTAGTTTAGCTCGAATTTTTACACTGATGATGCCATAATAATACATAATACCAATGGCTAAAATATTTTAAAATATTTTTTTGAAATAAGTATATAAAATATTTTTATTGTCACATAGGGTGCTAATTTACTCGCCAATAAATTTCAACGATGTATTTTGAACAACCTGTTTGATTTACTGAGCGTTTAGTTAATTTGTATTTAAACACAGTAACTTGTATTTGTATAGTAGTTAAACCTACGTATTGTATTGGCGTGTATCCTTTATTACCTCTAAAATTTGCCACACACCTCACGATTGTATTCGTGCCCCAACTGAGAAGAGAATGAACGTACATGACGGTAACTCTGAACACAGCGGCAAACGACAGTGAAAATATTTTTATTTCTGAATACTTGATTTTTATATATTGGAGTAGTCGCTGTTAATGAGTATACTATTGTTTTTACAATTGAATATCACGCGAGATGCAAGAATTAATTGTTTTACATATTCATTGTGATTTTTTTGTATATCCCCCTCTCTCTAAAAAAAAACATAATCAAACGCACTTAAAGAACAAGTGTGGTAATTTGAAATAGTTTTCGCTTCACAAAAATCCAGCGAGCTTTACAAATGTTTTTTCATAGACACACTTCGCACGCGCAACGGTCGTGACCAAAATATTTTAAAATATTTGTTCAAAATAAGTATAAAAAAGTACAAAAAAGTTTTAATTTCTTATAACGTGTAAACTTATTTGGCTACAAATATCGGCGATGTATTTTGAACAACTTTCACTGTTACTTTTTTTAAAGATCTCAGCTCCTTATTCTGTAAAGAACTGTAGGGTTGTGTTTTGTATTTTAACACTGTAATTAAGTTACTCTCCGCGTAAATGTACTGACTTAAGATTTTGTTAGTATTCCAGAAAATACTCACCAGTAGTGAATTTATTTATCGCTAATCTTAACATACCATGTTTATACAGTAGCCTATAACATTTTTTTGATAGTAGTTGGATGTAACAATTTGGTCTCTGACAACCACGAAGTTTAAAAAACCCCCGTTACTTGTATTTCTAAATGCGCTACAGATCTAAAAAGTGCAAAAATCCGCTGTTTTCATTCACACGTTGTAAAAAACAAATATGTGCATAACAAAGTTTGTGAATCAGCAAAACTGATTTCTCTGTATAGTTTTCAGACGCTCGGATAGAATATACATGTTGTATATTCATACAACTTTTAACGACGGAAGCTGTAGCGAGGATCGGTCAATAAGTAGGCCTATAACAAAAATTTTACATTATTTGTGTCTACGTTTCAAAAATATTTATTGTCATCATCAGGACCTTTGTACGGGTATCTACCTTAGAGAAAATATCAAACACAACAAGATCAATTATTTGTGTGTGTGTGTGTGTGTGTGTGTGTGCACGAGTGCGCGCGCGTGTTTGAGGGAGTAGAGACATTTTGTTTTACATCGTCAAAATGACAACATTCGTTACATATTGTTTTACTTAAATACATAGACAAAATTATAATACTCCAGAACATAATTAATTATTTATTTGTTATTTGAATATAGCCTAATTATTAATTCATTGTGTATCGATTATGTTCTAGACTATTGTCTATGCATTTAAGTAAAACAGTATGTTAGCAATTAAGGAATGTAATTACTTTGATGATGTAAAACAAACTGTCTCTACTCCCTCTCACACACACGCGCGCGCGCGCGCACACGAACACACACATACACAATTCACTCAATTGTGTTTGATATTTTCTCTTGTACGCGTACATAGTTCCTGATGATGGCAGTAAATATTGTTTAAATGTCAACACAAATGATGTAAAATTTGTGTTATAGACCCTACTTATTGATCGATCCTCGCTAGACCAACCTTCATTGAAACTAATTGATCGACGGTCACTGCTTAATTTAAATTAAGGTTTGTAAATAACAGTATTTTTTCACAAAAAATACTCAAAATTTTTCATAATAACCTGTATTAAACTTAGATAATCTATTATTTTTGTATAATTTAGAAACAATATATTATATTATATTATAATGGTATAGGCCTAAAATATAAAAATATTACTTTTTTTTGTTACTAAGTTTTTCTTTAAAACTACTAAAAAAATTCAATAACTGGCCATACTATACTTACCTATCGTTTTCTCGTTTTTTGTACACACTTTTTTCTAATTACTAACGCTCTGAAGATCGAGTCTAAAAGTTCCACAACTAATCACATCCAGTCACACATAACCTCTATTGTTTTCCTATTAAAATTTAAAATATCTTTTTTTTGTAGGTAACCTAGCAAAAAAAAAAATATTATTAGCACAGAAAATTAGTAGTTAATGCCAATATGTATCGAATTAGGATAACGTAATACATTATGTAAGATAGTTTTTTCTTTATAATTTACTGCAGTAGGCCTAATACGATGTAAAATAATGCATTATGAGAACAAAAACGGCGAATATTTCGAAGCCAGGCTGTTTAGGCAGGTAGTAAAAGTAGAGATACAGAAACTGCGGTTTCTGTCAGTGACCTGATAATGATATGGAAACTATTTCTTTCGCAGGTATCAATTATACAAAATACAAAATGCTTTGAGAAGATTGTCGTACACAATCTTTTTTTTTCAAAACTGTCATGTAGTGTGTGTGTGTGTGTGTGTGTGTGTGTGTGTGTGTGTGTGTGTGTGTGTGTGTGTGTGTGTGTGTGTGTGTGTGTGTGTGTGTGTGTGTGTGTGTGTGTGTGTGTGTGTGTGTGTGTGTGTGTGTGTGTGTGTGTGTGTGTGAACTATCTTTTTTTTTACTTTTCTGTTTTTAATGTTACTGTTGTTTGCTGATGCAGGCTTGCTGCGTTTATACCCGCATTTTCCTTCTGAACTTGCTGGTATCTTGCCGACACGATACAGCGTGTGTAAAGAATGCGTGTTACACTTGATAATATAAATATCAGCTGTGTATTTGTCAAAAACGTACATGTTATAACGAAATATTACTGGTGTCTTAAGCGCATTCGCTTTAGCCTTGTCTGGATTACACTTGAACGAATTCATTAATTTTAATTCTCGCTTTTAGTATTCACAACGTAACAAGATTTTATTTCACTCTTATGCGTTATATTACATTTATTTTTTTCACCTTTTTATCGTCTTATGCGTATTTACTATTACAAAATCAAGTATGGGTACAGAAATCAAGAACTCTACGGAAATATTTTGTCATATTACTTAGGCGAAGTATTATTGCCTGAAATTTCCTACTGGTTTACTGTGACGTCTTATCTGTTGTGGTAAAATTAAATATGTTTGTTAAATTTTTGATAGGCACAATTTCCATTTTAAGCAATAGACAAATTACGATGTTTTGTGCATATTCCGTCACTACGGCTTAAAATAATTTTTATTTTTGAATTTATCAACTGATTACCTGACACACTCGAGTTTCCAAAACATGCGAAAAGACTGTTCGATACACCTAAAAAAACTCTGAATTTTTTTCTTACTGTATTGTAAAACTAATCGTGTAAAAATTATTTCGAGTCACACAATATTTTTATTAGGAATTTACTGGATAGAAAAAAAACTACTATTTCATTCCTTAATACTTATAAGGTTAAAAATATATCAACACAACGAGAAGAGGATTTTAAATTTTGTGTTAACATTATTTATATTTCTTTGTGCTTAAACATAGATCATAAAATATATTTTATAAAATATTGATTCGTTCAGATGTTGTTGCTTACAGTATATACTCCAAAGCAGTAATCCAGTTTTACCTCTTACAACAACAATACGATTCTGAAAACATTTATTCACTGGACAATAAAAAGAAAACAATGCACGTGTCGCAGACCACAATTAATGATATCGATACTATTCTTTTTATTACGGCCAATCAACCATCACCGGTGCTGCTGTGTAAATAATCGAATTTATAGACAATCGTCATTACCCAAGGCCTTCGGAATCGAACAATTCCATATCAACGTCAACAATTATTAAAGCGACGGGATGTACGAAAATGCGTAATCAGCTGAGCGCACCTAATAATAACTGGCGGACGTTAATCTATAACAGCCCGTATGACGTCATTCGGTATTGTTCGGGAAATTCCGAGGAATTCCGACTGAAAACCCTCTGTACTGTTTTACTCATTCACCGAGAGATCTCTCGTATTTAACGATGTATGGCATCAATATTTGACGCGATCGTGGAGAAATATAACACACAGCGTACGTAATAATCCATAAGCGAGACGTTTATAGCGATAATCGCCGGGTATATTTTAGTTTCTGCACTTATCTCGAACAAAATATAAACGGCTCACTACATTTTTATATTTGACTGTGTTTTTATACTTATACATATTTCTAGCATTATTTTTTATTATTGCTCACACACACACACACACCACGGGGGGGCATATCATGTGGGAAGAAGGAGTAAAAGCCCCCAGGAGCCCCAATTGAGGGTACTAACTCAGGGACCAAATATACATAAGCCTACATGATTTTATTAGTAAGCTTCCTGAGCTGCAAAACTCGCTCACTGTTTTGAACAAAATGCATTTATCATCAGATAAATTTCAATAACAGATAATTCAGTTGTCAAAAAAGTCAAGAAAAAACCGATTACTCTACTATATTTCTAGTAAAATAACAATTCTAAAGTAGCCAATCATGCAATAAACACAAAAAATTAAAGACTTCTGCAATAGTTTTTTAGTTACATTCTTAATTATAATGATTTAATGCCATTTAATTTAGCCATATCTTTTAAGTTTATGTATGTACATAGATGTCTATAGGCTTTAATGCTTTTCACAAATATACGTAACTGATAACTCTGTGTGTGTGTTTGTAAACATAGCTTACAAACCTTTTGAAGACGATCCAAAATTTGGAAGGAATGTTGAATATGTGTTTCAAACAAAATAACATGATACCCACATAGACTTTTTTCAAATTTTGAGTTTCATTTTTGGCCCATGGTGCTCCTAAAGTTAAAAATTTTTTACAAGGAAGGCCATATTTTTTATTTGGGTAAAAATTCCCTTCGGTCTTACATTCGGCTAGATTTTTAGAATTTCTTGAAATTTGTTAGCCTCTTTTTTGGGCCCCGGACTCCTAAATAAAGTTTTTGAAATTTCCTAAATCGTACACTATATTTAGTTTTAAGTTAAAATTTCATTTAATTTGATCCCCATTTGGATTTTTGCGATTTTATCAAATTTTGACCTATTTTGAGGCCCAGCGTCCCAAAAGGTATTAATTTTAAAAATAAATACTATATTCATACTCTGGTTGAAATTCCCTTTAATTTGATACTTCACACGAACTTTCGCGATTCTTTCACAATTTTGCCCCCCCCCCCCCACTTGTGTGCCTCCCGCACCTAACAACAGAGAAATACGAACAACACCTAGGTTAAACGAATGGACACGCATGCCAAGTTTTACGAAAGTCGGTTGATGCATTCAAAATTTATCGTGGAACATATCCCAAATAGATAGACAGACAAACGGCCAAGTTAAACTGAGAACTCGCTTCGCTCGTCCAAAAAAAATGTTGATGTGAAGTTAACAATAACAGTCTGAACAGCTAAATATGATCGTAGTAATTACACAAAAGTCTCTCAGCATTTTAGGTTTTTAGAAAGATCGTGATTAACATATAAGAAACTGTACAGAAGATGTACAGTAAACGTATAGCTGATAGAAAAGTGGATAAAGTTAATATCACATAATCTAATTCTGCAATCACATCACCATCAGATTTGTGATGATGGTTTGGAGCAAAGGAAGCCTCTCGGTGTTCGTCTTCCACGGTGCGCAACAGTGGTTGTCTCATTTGGAACGCTCACTCGACTACTTACTGTTTCATCAGATTTTTCTATCTCGGTCCCGTCATTCTCAAGAATTTTCACTTCGTTCCTTGTGTTATTTTCCTTTATTGTGTCATTCTTTGTTATGCGTCTTTATTTCTTCAGCATTCATAGTTCTCTTCCATGTTGTCTTAGATCTTCCAGGTTTTCGACTTTCCAATACGTCACGGTCACTGAACGTTTGACATGGCGTGGTACCTACCTTTCTTCCAAGTACCAAACACAATCTCGACAATTTCTTAGCGTGTGTAAGACAGTGCAGTGTCTTGCATTACTTTGAGATGGAGAAAAATTACACTAGATTTGTATCTGATTTTACTTTAGCGAAGTATACTTTTCATCATATTCACATTTCGTCCTGAGAGAGTTTCCTCAACGACAACATGAGCAAAGACGACTTTGTCACTGAAAAATAACCATTACTAACAATATATAGAAAAACCATTGACATGTCACAAGAAGTTTTCCATATTTTTGGTAAATTCTTTACTTACAGTTCGCCTTTCCTCGTGGTCAAATCTTTCAGCGGCTTAGACGATGGTAATGAGTCATCATTGGCCAGTGATTCAACGACAGGCATTAAAAAACACATTTATTTCCTTCGTTTTTCTATGACAAGAGGAAGTCATGTTATATTTATGTGTAAGTATTGTATTGTAATTATGTTTGAGTAAAGTATATTATGAGATTTTATTTAATTAGTTAAGTAATTACATTATGTCATAATTGAAAAATTATCGTCACTGTTCTCTTCGAAACTACATGATAAAACTAAACGCGTTGCTTGATAAATTGCCGTAGTTTTTGATAAGGTTAACACACTTTGGCAATTGTGCTGTAGCTCTCAGTCTCCGCTTTTATTAACCATCATCGTCATCTTCTTCTTCTTCTTCTTCTTCTTCTTCTTCTTCTTCTTCTTCTTCTTCTTCTTCTTCTCCTTCTCCTTCTCCTTATTATTATTATTATTATTATTATTATCATCATCATCTCTTCTTCTCCTCTTCAAGCATTAGGTTATATAAACCTGTTCCGGCATCCATCTCATCTCGGACGACCCACGTCTCTTCTACCAACGATTTTATAGTTTAGTGCCGCTTTCGGTAATCGATCCTCTGTCATCCTTTGCAGATGATCCCACCATACTCCACAGCCGAGATATTTGAAACGGCTCACTTGTTCTAAAATGCTGTTATAACTCTCTTATTCCTCACTGGATAATTACCTTTAAAGCCATGGTTTTGGTTTTTCTTACTGAAATTGTCAGTAAGTACACTCTTGCCACTTCTTGTAATTGATACATAGCTACTCATGAATAAGAACTATGTCACCGCATATAGCAGGGAACCCATACAAATTGATTTGTTAAGCTGTATTTCTGAAGTACCTCTGTATTGCCATCCTCTCAACATGTCGTCAATGTATATATCCTATTAAACAAGGTTGGGGAAACACAGCATCTTTGCCTAACTCTCTTATTTATTGGAACGTCACCTGAGAGCCTACCATTCAGATCCAGGACTACAGATGTACTTTTGTAAAGGGTCTTAACTGAATTTATTAAATGCTGTGGATATCCTCTTATATCCATAATATTCCATAACTTCTGACGGTCTACATTATCAAATGCTTTTTTCCAGATCAACAAAAGCGATATGCGTTTTTTTGTTATACTCCCGCCTTTTCTCTATTACCTGTCGTAATACAAACAATGTATCCACAGTCGGACCTACCCTTTCTAAAACCCATTTGCTTCTTCTTCTTCTTCTTCTTCTTCTTCTTCTTCTTCTTCTTCTTCTTCTTCTTCTTCTTCTTCTTCTTCTTCTTCTTCTTCTTCTTCTTCTTCTTCTTCTTCTTCTTCTTCTTCTTCTTCTTCTTCTTCTTCTTCTTGTTATTGTTATTATTATTATTATTATTATTATTATTATTCCTTTTCTTTTTCTTCTCCAATTTAAAGAATTATATTGACCTGGTCTGTTTCCATATCCACCGTTTCCTCTCCCTGTCGACATCTCTTCCTCCTTCAGATCTATATTATAGTGCACTGGTAATCTACGCAGTATGAGGCATCCTTCCTTATACACGCAGTTAGCTGTTGCAGCTCCTTTTATTGTTTCATGCAGAGATATAAATTATTCAATTCTTTCCCTATACCAGTAGTCTTTACCTATCTAACAGCGTGCACGCTAAGCTATCGCTGATGATGCTTACATTCTACTCATTTGTCTTCAAGGCATTCTACAGGTAAATGTATCAAAATCTCTGCGTCGACAACAGCTTTCATTATCGAAGAATCTGTACGTTCATCCTGTTTTGTGAAATCATTTTAAAGCAGTAGTCGTTATTATTTTCGCTATGCAACGAAGACTAAATGATAAAAATTTGATAACAGATCTTGCTTTAAAAATCACGTCATATTTTCCATGCACTCCGGACCCCCCGCTTCCCCTTCGCGACATGTACATAGTTGATACGCAGGCCTATCCACGGTTTGTACTCACTGACTGCGTCGGAGATGGAGAAAACATCTTTCTAAATATGACCATAAGGTCTCGTTTGTAACAGAGGCGTATCTAGAATTTGGCCTTGGGAGAGGGGGAGGTCCGCAAGAAAACAAGACTAATCAACATTACTATCTTTAAAGTGGCTCGAAAACGTGTTTTAACATTCTGAAATCAATACCATTAAGGTAAACGGTAACAACGTAATAAAAATACTTGTTACTGAGACATTGTTTAGCAGATCGATTACTGACCGCATTGATTTTCCTATATATTTCATATTTAAAACGTATACGCAAATGCTGTGTAACAAACCTGTTTGAATATTTAAAAAAGAGTTGCTAGTTGAAAAACACAGCTGAAAAAATAATAAAAGAGCCTAAAAAATAATAAGAGATTAACAAAATTTGTCAACTTTTTTCGACCTTTTGGGGGGGGAGGGGTCCCGTTCGTCCTCCCCGTAAATACGCTTCAGGGGCGAACACGGTTTAGGGCCCTTGTTTAGATTCTCAGACCATATGGGTAAAATGTTTGCGGCTCGGAAACCTCACCTCGGAATCGCTATGAAAGCGTCATGTCACGCATAAAGCTAATCTAATATGCGTTCCTAAAGACACTACACCACAGAGAGATGACACATGTATGATGAAGTCATGAGACCATTATGAACACAGGCGGCGTGGTTTCTACACGACGACTAAGTTCTTCTGAATCAAGACACTGACAGAGAAACCCTCACGAACGTACATAAAGTAACGTTAAAATAATCTTGGTACTTTCCCTAATTTTATTTAGCAAGCACACTAATTTTCGACATTTCGATTATGCGATTATTGGCATCGACAGTGAATATCGCATACGATTTTTGTTAGATAATACAAGTCGAGAAAATTATTTGTGTGTGTTATAAAATAGCTTGTTGACGATTTGCAATCGTGCTTCATTGTCATATTTTTTACAAAAAATGTTTCTGGCAATAATATAGCTCTGGTGTGTACCAGTGACACCAAAAGTTGACGTCGTTAGGTTAACCTGCAACTAAAATCACATATATAAACCAATATGCCTTTAAAACAATTACTGAGACGAGATATTGCCTCAGGAATTCGACTCAAGCAGAACTCAAGTTTGGATGTTTTATTGTATGCTGACGATGCAGTCTTTAAATCATCGTTTACATCATATCCGTAAACAATATGATTTCCAAATACCTAAGCAGAAAACAAAGTCATGGCTTTTGGGGGGAAGTTTCCAGTTAGATCAAAAATTGTTCTTGAGGGAACAGTTTTGGAACAAATCTCCGACTTCATTTACCTGGGTTGAACTATCAGTATTGGGAATGACACAGGCCGAGAGATCACTACAAAAATATCGAGGTTTCAGATGATGTGTGGCGTCATACATGGAACGTTGAAGAGAAAAAAAGGAAAGAGACAAGGCTTAAATTTTATAAAACAATGACAGTGCCTGTTTTACTATATGGGTTGCTACAAAGAAGATTAAAAATCAGATTCAAACTTCGGAAATGAAGTTTCTGAGCAGATCAAAGGGTTGGACGAGACAGGATCTTTTGGGCAATGAGGATATTAGAGAAGAGTACATGTATTCCCCATAAATTATAAGATCCAGGATATGGATCCTAAGGTTCCGTTTCGATATAGATCCTTTGGTACAAGTGATGTAGGAAGACCGAGAATAAGATGGAGACGGAAAAGGCAAAGTGCCTACTCCGTTAGGTGAATAAGAAGAAGAATAACAACAACAATACTAGTTGGTTTTACGAGTTGTGAAAACCATGTAAGAAATACCGCTCGAAGTAAGGCGAGTTACGTGTCTCCGTTTTTGTGGCAGATCCACAAATACTCGTCTTTTCAATAACACTCGGTTTTGTGCAGATCACTGGAAAAGTAAACAACTCGAAGTAAGGTAGGGCACTATATGCATGTCTTCAATTTTTTGTTTTGCACAACTTTCGTTTTGCTGTGAAATTTTCGAGATTTTACTGAAAAATATAAAGAATATTGGCTGCCTAACGAATAACAAATCTTGTTTTCATTTGCCAATATATTGTTTTTTTTTGTATTTTTACCATTCAGAAATAATTGTATTTTGCACATTCCATTTCCTGTTGCTTTCTTGTTAAAAAAAAAGTTATGTTCTTTATTTTAAATGTTACTGTGCTATGAGCACTGTATATACACATTAATGTTACATTTTTCCTAACCATGGCTTTTACTTCTTCAAACAGTAAACTGAAAACCAAAAACATTATTATCAAACTTCACAAATGAAAACATTGCGTATTTTCAACTTACATTAAGAAGTAGCATAATTTAAAATTAGTGCACTTTTTCTTCACATCGTGGTATATCGATGCTATCACATACTCAAAACATCGAAAATGTAGTGTACTGTAATCTGTAATATGTGAATTGAACTAAAGATCTCACATTAAACTACGTAATCGCAGTACATCTGTCATCAGAGAAACCAAGAATTTCGCTGAATCTTTTCTTCTTTCTTTAGCACCAGGAAGTGATTATGATTTTTCTCGATAACGTGTTTAATGTCTACCGCTACATAAATGGTTTATGTAGGCATGTACGTACGGCAGATTAATTACAACGCGGATCTCGGTGCTGTGACTCTTGTTTATGTTCGTACGCTTACATCAGCTATTGAGAAACACAAAGTGTTATTTTATTTTTCATTATTAGTCGCAACACGTCACGATGTTCCGTACGTAGGTACTGTAGAACTGTTCTCCACGTTTGGAATATTTATTCGCCCGTGTGAAAACAAAAACAGGACAGCCACCAATTTGAAGTCTACGAGCCCTGTCATTTCGAAGCCGATTTCGCTTTTAACATGTTATTTTCTCTCCTTAAATAACATTTATTGTGAATTATGGAAACGCAGAGTTAAAATACCAGTGGTTTAATAAATCTACAATCTCGGATATAGACGTTTCATTTCTTTGCCTTTACGGTTTTTAAAATCTAAGCATTTGTAACACCTTGTATAACAAGTAAACCAACAGACAACAAAAGTTATATAAGCAAGACAAAACATTGTAAACAAAACCCGCAATAAAAAAGAGCACAAGTTAAGCCATAGAGTTTTGTCAACTGAAGACAGTCCGATTACTCTTGACGGCCTTAGATTTTAAAGTCCCAAGGCGTCTTAAAACCTAAGCCAATTTTAAAGTAAGATTAAACGACGGAGGGGGAACATTTGTAGCCATTGACTATACAGAAAGATTCAACGTTGTAGCCACATTAGAATTCTAGAATTAGCCTATTTCAATAATCGGTTAGTTAGACTTTTTTTAGAGACCAGTGCTCTGTGCGTACGAAACTCATTGTTCCTTAATTTTCCAATGAAGTAAACGTATTGTATATCTTGACACTGGTGAAGCAATGTAGCATACAATAATATTAGCGTACAGTCTGTTTAAAGTAGGTCGGCTTAATCGTTTTCAAAGTCTCAGAGTCTCATTATATCAGTCGTGTGATTGGGGATGCTTCCTCCAGAGGACAGCGAAACGTTTTAAGAACACTCAACCGCGCGATGACCATAACGGTAGTGTGGATCTCAGTTATGTTTTATTGCATAGGGGGGAAATTGAAAAAACGATTTTACAACGAGTATAAGTATTTTTGTTAGAATACTTATAAAAAAGTATTGTTTTCTTATACAAAATGTAAGAAAAAAATGTCTAATTTGCTATTATAAAAATACACTTGTTAATTCAAAATGAATTATTATTATCATTTATTATTATTTTTTTATTAGCATAATTGTCATCGCCTTCTTCTTCTTCTTCTTCTTCTTCTTCTTCTTCTTCTTCTTCTTCTTCTTCTTCTTCTTCTTCTTCTTCTTCATCATCATCATCACCTTCATCGTCTCTTCTTCTCCTTATCCTCATCCTCCTCCTCCTGCCATCACACAACCTTCTCCAGCGATTCTTTTAGTTGTTCTGCTATCATCCAGTTATCTTACGTGACCCGGCCATTCTAATCTTCTGCACTTTATGAACCGGCCTATTTCAGCATTGATTCGTATCCTCATTAGTACTGATTCGTATTCATTTCCGACTGTTGGATTACCTGTTTTTTTTTTTTGTCGCGTTTCCCATACACTTGGTTTTACCCTCATTTACTTTCAGCTCCCTCTTTTGTGTCTCACTATCTAGTTTAACTACGTTCTCCTCTAATCCTGTTTTGTTTCTGCTAATAACACCCACCACCCAATTTTCTTAATTCTGTTATGGTATCATCTATTCTAATTTGGGTGTATATTCGTGCAAAAGCTATCCTGTTTCGCCTTGTTATTCATTGTATAACTTTATCTACGTTTCGTTATGTAATCCGCAGCTTTTTTTATCATTCTTAAGTTTTAAGCGTTTTATTATTTTATGTCAACGTTTGTGGCTCAGGACCACACGCAGATTAAGACTTATTTTAATCACAGTGGTAATTAACATTTTAAACACAGCGTCAACATTGTTGAAATTGCTATGTGCCGCGGGCTATTAGGCCGTGGCCTACTGCTTCTATTGATAACAGACGTTTCGGCCCCACCATCGGGGCCATCCTCAATGTAAAACGATTGACAAATCGGCACGGTGTTTGCCAATTTACCACAGTACTAAGGAACAGACTATGATGCCAATTTCTTCAAGTCGTTATTCCCCTTTCTAAAGGCAGAATGTTATTCAATCTTATCTCATCACATTTTCCATATGTGTTTTAGGACACAGGCTTTTCACCCACCAGGTTGACTTCGCTAATCGTTTTTTCAACTCCACTTCATTTAAAGATATATTCCACCCATCACAATTTCTGTGTTTTCCCATTCTAATCGCCTCCAATATGTAAGTTTATTTAACTGATATTCTCATGTGGTGTGTGAGAGCGGTCGGGCGTGTGTGTGTGTGTGTGTGTGTGTGTGTGTGTGTGTGCGTGTAAACGTAGTTCAAAAATTCAGTTACACATGCTACAACAGTTTGCCTCAAAAATTAATACTTGATTTTATGTGGACGTCATTAGGGCGGCACGAAAATAGCGGTTGCGTGCAGCGCGCCTTGTCAATCATGGAACGTTTTTAATATTTAACCGCCCCCATCCATCTCGTCAGCTGTTACGTTACCCCGGAGTCCTACGCAGACACGTACCTGTCTCTACACTCCAGTCAATAACCCCACACTAACCTACCGTATTATCTATTTATGTGTTGGTTATTGGGTTGAAGGTACTGAACACCGGCTATCCCATTACAGACTGTTTGAAGCACCTTCAAGGTCTCAGAGTCTCAGTATGTCAGTCGTGCGAATGAGGATGCCTCACTGCAGAAGATCTATTCAGAATTGGTTTTGAGAGAAAAAACGTGTACTGTACGTAAAGACGGTATCGATAATAGTAACAAAACCACGCAGGTTGAGTAAGAAATCATCTTCAGTGTCGACATCGTCATCGTCAACAGTTATCTCTTATAGACACCGACCGATACAAGAAAAAAATAGGAGAACCGAACAAAAAAGTGTGTATCCAACTCCTCCCTGCAAAACCAAAATGTTGGATAACTTTCTTATTTCATTCACTAGCTACTGGTGGGTGGGGTCAATGCACCATTGCTGTAACCGTCATGTCCATCGTCTTTATAATCTCCTCCTAATGTACTCAACGCCTTACAAAAAAGTCGTGATCTGACTAGCGTTTTCAGTACTTATACGATCTTCAACCAATCTTGACCGACGATTGGTTTTCACTTGAATATGGTATAAATACCGAAAGTCAGATTTCGACGTTTTCATATAGCGATGAGTGCATTAGGAGACCGCAAATTTTGTAACAATGAAGTCGCTAAAACTAATTGACGTTATGTTTACGTTTTATACAGAACAGAAATTAAAAACTGCCCCAAAAATATAGTTGGAAACATTATTTTCCGGGTTGTTGGGACGTGAACTATTGTTAGTGTGGATAGTTTCGGCCCCACATGTTCAGTGTCGGAAACAATGGGCACGGTGTCTGCCAATTCACCCCAGTGATGAGTTAGACACTGTGTATTTTTTCCTAAGAATAGTCTCTACGTCGTCACTGGGGTTTATAATAATATTATAAAAATTACGTGTTCTGTATATGTATAAACGCCACACTTTCATTGCTGTTTCTACAACTTTTTTTTAGCTAATCAGACTTCTTAAGCACATAAAAGAACATCAGCAACCAAACTACTAAAGGAGATGAGACATACTTGTTCTGCGTTTCGGGTAGAAAAATGTACATAAAATCCTTACTAAAAATGTGGCGTCCATGACAGAAGAGAATTAAAACAACGTATGAATCGTGAGCGGCAATATGCAACAACAAAAGAATGAAAACGAACATGCAGAGGACAGAAGAAGACAAAATTAAAGACATCAGTCCGCTTCGATTCCCACCGCCCCCACTGACGTCTCAGATGTGTTTATATGTATATCCTTGTCTATTCTAATACTTATTATAGCAGTTTGTAAATGTTTGAGATAGTTGATAACATTTTTCGGTGTTTACACCATAGTCAAAGGGGACGCGGAATCCTTCGCACATTATTCAGAACGAACGTTTAATCAATAAATTGGGTTGTTAACCGTGAAAAAATTGCGTCGATCTGTGCCCGGCGAAAGATAAATGTTGCCAAAAACGACGACAACAAAGCGCTTGCTTCTTAATAGCGGCATTCAGACGTCGCGATTATCTTTGTGGGGGAAGCCGACGACATTCTGAACACATTACTTTTGTGTCCTTTCCCAAACTGGCGGTAATAATAAATAATGGTCAACACATATTTTACGAATGCAGTGATCTTGTACATGATTGTTTTTTACCTAAACGTGCCATATTGTTTATAATTTGCTGATAACTTAATCATTATTAATACTCGTGTTAAGGAAGTTTTAGTCATTATCTTCAATTGTTAGATTTTCAGAATTTTTTCTTTACGTAAGATCAATTTTTTATTAGTACTGTATCTTCAGACGTTTAGAATATTGTCCGGTGATGTTTAGAAATTTTCAGCGGTAAAACTGGGACTGAACTAACGGTAGTTTTGCCTTATTAACATCCTTTATAATTTGTTTTTCTAATTTTTAAAAAATTGGAGAACCGAAGTCCCTAGCCTCGTTCTTTGTACTTCCCACATATATTGTTGTTGTTTTATTCTTAGTAATAGCAACGGATCCAGAGAGGAATCTTTCATGGGGAGGGAGATTTTATGGGATAACATTATGATTTGGATTATGATCACGAAATACGCCACATATGATAACGAATAAAAAATGCAATCATTAAATATCACCGTTATTCAAATCATTAGAAATCGGGCTGTTGGGCCGTAGTCGATTGCTTAATAATTATTTCTATACGTTTATGCCACACCTTCGGAGGCCACCTTCAGTAGTATATGGCAATCAAAGGACGTCACAGCCGAAATCACCTCACTGTGAGGAATAAGCTAATTTGGGTAAATTGAGTAAGTTTGCTTACTCCTCGAGAGTGAGGTGCGTTCGGCTGTGACATCCATTTAACGTTATTATATTCTACTGAAGATGGCCTCCGGAGGTGTGTCCGAAACGTATAGAAATAATGATTTAAGCGATCGAACATAGCCCAACAGCCCGGTTTCTAATGATTTTCATAATGCTTTCACGGTCGGCGTCAACATTGTTAAAATTATTGTTATTATAATACTCTACCTCAATAATCTACCAAGGTGAATTGGAGGACACTTTGTCAAACGTTTTTCGGACACTGAAGATGGCCTCCGATGATGGGACCGAAACGTTTGTCGTTAATAACAGTCGACCACGGCCTAACATCCCGACTAATAATAACAATAATTTTAACAAGATCTGAATAATGTTGATACCGGAAGCAACAGCTTACGAAATACATGGAAAATCATCGTTATTCGACATAATATAGGACCCAAATATGAAAAAACTATTTCTTTTTTAAATTAATTCTTTAAACAATTTCTGTAACACTCTTTTCGCGTATCATTCAATATTTTTATTTTTTAATTAGAAGCGATTCCCTTTATTTTAAAATGCATGTTGGTTCTTGGTATCCAAGTCACGTAGGAATATAGATTATAGATAAATAAATCACCTTGTATCCGTCGTGTGACTTCGTTACGTCGATTAAAATGATGCGTTTCGGAACAACGATCGGCTTCGCGGTGGTGCGCACCAGTTAGAAAGCGAGTGAGTTACACTGGTTGACAATTATGTGTAACATGTGATTTTAACTGTTAACGACCTCAATAGAGTGATTTAATCTGATATGGAGCAGATGTTCCGAAACGCATCATTTTAATCGACGTAACGAAGTCACACGACGGATACAAGGTGATTTATTTATCTATAATCCTTTATTTTGCCTAGTAAACTGTCGTTATTTGTTAACGGATACTGAAGAGATTATTAATTATTGTTTTATCAAATTTAACTTTTTAAGTGAAGTTATTCTTGTTAGCAGCCTTCGTAACTAAAATTGTTTGTTACTTGTTGCTACGTTCTTCGTACCGGATGAGGCCTGTTGAAGCCTCTACCATTATCAGGTTCTAAACAACGATCGAAGTCCTAATGAACCAAACAACTAGGTCGTTCTTCAAGACAGAAAGACCTTTGTTCGACACGAAGCAAATAGCACTTCCGTCAACATGTAACGGCAAAATGTGAATTACTAAATTTGTATGTCGTTAGATTGTCCAGAATTCTTAAGTCTCGTTCTTTAGTCGACTACGTTTAACAGTTCAGATTCCCAAACAACACTCAGCACTTAATTATTGACAATTTAATCCCCTATCTGCCGGATTGAATTTATTTGTTAAGTGGTGTAATTATTTAAACGTTCCGTAACGAAATTTAGTACGATTGATAAAATGAAAATACAAAGAATTTAATGAATAATATGCTGCCACAGTAGAACTAGCCTGAACGGGTTATCTTAATTGAATTAAATTTTCGCATCGTTAATCGTTAATTAACTGCTGATATTAATCACATTTAGTTTCGCCGTTTGGGCCACGCCCTTCGGCAGGTAGCAATGTTTGTTCAACGCGGTTTTCTACGGTAGAATAATTACCGTTATCTTTACTGTGGCTGCGTTAAAGATACTTCGGGCCCCGGTATAGCACTGCACGATTGTAGACGTATTTTGTCTCTAACACGTCTAACATGGTACGGACAGTCAGTCGAGCGTGTAACACAAGTGTAACACAGCCACGTTAAGGCCCGAAACAAACCACAAATAAATGAAAATAAATCTTGACTTATTTATCATTAACTCGTCCAGAAAAGTAGCATATTATGTTTTGGAAATCGGAATGCGGTGTGGACCGCATAAAAAATATCTTGTATGACAACGTTTCACTCATATTACAATGAGTATCCTTAGGTCAATGTATATCTTGTCCTCAGATCTATGTCTAGCCTCAGCTCTTTCTTGGTCACATAGACCTCAATGGATAACCATTGTAATATGAGCGAAACGTTGCCACACAAGAAATTTTTGACGTGGTCGATACCGGAAGCATACTTCAAAAACACAATGGATACCAGCCGCGGAAACTTACGTGAGAAAGTAGCGTATTGTTAAGGAAATAATATAAAAAAATACATGCATTTATAAACTTTTTTTGACTTCGGGAATACAGCTTAATAAATCATTTCGTATGGGTTCCCTGCTAATTGCGGATGACAGTTCTTATTCAAGAAAATGAGGGTGATTTACAAAGAGTTATGTTTCAATTACAAGAAGGGGCAAGAGAGTACTCACTGACAATTTCAGTAAGAAAGACCAAATCCATGGCCTTTAAAGGTAAATATTCAGTGAGGAATAAGGTGGTTGTAAACAACAGCACTTTAGAACAAGTGAGCCGTTTCAAATATCTCGGCCTTTGCACTAAGCTATGGATCTGAATATGATATAAGAGAGAAGTTAAATATATTTAGGAATATTTGTGGTACGATTCGTAGAAACCTTGGAAATAAAACAAGACACAGCCCAAGCATTAAATTTTGTACCCAAGGACAATTGCAATACCCACATTGATTTATGCGAACGAGGCATGGTCATGACAAAAAAAGAAAGCGGCAAGATTCAAAGTGCTGAAATGCAGTTTCTTCGAAATACTTTAAATTATACATTACAAGATAGAATAACGATTGAAGACATGGGAGCAGAACTCGAAGTAAAGGACATAAATGAAATTATTTCAATTTACAGAAGACAATGGTGAGATCATCTGCAAAGGATGACAGAGGATCGACTGCCGAAAGCGGCAAAGAACTATAAAGCCATTGGTAGAAGAGACGTGGCTCGTCCGAGGATGAGATGGGTGCCGGAAGAGGTTTATATAATCTAATCCTTGAAGAGTAGGAGAAGAAGAGGAAGAACATTTTGAATAATGTGTATATTTTTCTTCGGTCTTAGCTTTCGTATCTGACTCTATCCTTCCTTTTCATTCTTCTCTCTACGTTTCGACGTCTTCTTCTGATGTCGTCGGTATTCCGCTAGGTGTGTTTACATGCTTGCCATGTGCTACAGCAGCCTGTGAACACTGTCGGTGCCGTCTTCGGGTGATACCGTTATGGTTCCAGAAGCATTTTCCACATCACGTTAAAGCTGTCTTATTGCCGTCTTCTTTGTTGCTGAGGTAGTCCTCTCGCTTCTCTATTTCTATATCTTTGCTAATTATTGTTTTGTGACGTGTCAGTGATGCTCTGGTATGTTCGATTCTGATACTGTGTCCTGTAGTGTTGTAGCGTTATGAAAACTCAGAGGAATTGTCATCCTTCGTCGCCGATCTGACATAGAATCTTTCACACGCTCCTGGATCCTACTGTTTGAATCGACCGATGTACGTCCCGCTGCAGTTGATGGAAGGGATTCCGAACACGCCTTCTGTTTCCTGATAGATTTTCTTATTTCGTCTCGTGAATGTGTTATTGATTTTTCTGTTCGTGTTGAAAATGGTCCCCATGTTGTTAATCGAGTACTTTTCCGGCTTTGTCCGTGGTACCTTTGTTGTATGGTCCTGTTAATTGTTTTGTCTTCACTCACTTTACCGGGTGTGTATGTCTTGTGGCTGAGCTTTGTACTGATTTGCCCGACGGCTTACCCATTCTTCTGACAGGCTTGCTGTTTTAGGCTTATGGAGAGTTCTCTATTGATATTGTATGAGCCGTTGACGAAGACGGATCTGTGGGTTAAGGTTTTTAAGGTGTAATATGCCGGATAACAATCCGCGTGCACAATCCATCAGGAGTCTTTAATAGTCTGGATTTTCTGGAAAATTAGTGCTCTTGTATAAATTTGATGTTTTCCCATTAGTCCTTTAGAAAGGCTACGCTGTATTGTTACAACATACGAGTATATATGTATAAGAAGAGTTTACCGGGCTGTTTGGCCGTTCTCTACGTTTTAATGACAAACCAAACGTTTCGACATCACCACTGGCTGCCATCATAAGTGGAATTCAAAGAATTCACGACCTCCTGAACGTAGGTTGTTATCGTCAGGCCCACAGTACTGTGGTAAAGGCTCCACTGATGATGGCAGCCAGTGGTGCTGTCGAAACTCTTCTTATACAACTGACGCCGGCCGTCAAAGCCTGAGAACAATTATACGAGTATATATATTTCTTTTCGCGTCCTTCTTTCTTTCAGAATAGATGGAAAAACGTTTTCCCCAGTGACAAGCTTATTCTTGCCGTTCATATCCGACAGGTTCTGATCCTTTGAATGCCTTAACCTTGGTCTAATTGGTGGGTACCTCAAGTTATGTTTCTCATCCGTTTGTTAAATATACTGATCGACTATTGTAATTCGTCCACGTTTTGCTAATTAACTAAGAATAAAATGAATATTTAGTATCTAAGTCTGCAAGTATAACAGATTATAATGGTTACGACTACACAGTATTTACAAACAAGTCTACTGTTTTGTAATTCGACGGTAGACCAGACTGTAACAAAAACGAGGTAAGTATAACATTCAGTATCCTGCAACGTATAATTTCCGTCCCAATTGCTGTTGGAAAAGACACCGGACTAGCATTAAGGGTAGCAAAGTTGTAACTAGCTGTGTTTAACTGTCAAGGACGCTCCAGTGTATGCACGGTTGCAAGTTCAGTCTAGTGTTACTTGTACAGTATTGATTTCTGTGACTCTGCTGACTAACTCTCGCTTTCTTTTGGTGCTTTCCTGTGGACACCGGTAGTTCAACTGTATAAAACATGATTTACAGAACTCAAGTTTTCAGTAAAACATTGTATCAATTAATAAATAATATACTTATTCGTTTGCAAAACAAACAAATGAACCGCTTTACATATTCTATAGATATATGGGATTAAGAAAAGTGTGTAACAGAAATTCAAGAATTTAACATAAAACGTTTCTGTGTTCACTACATATTATCATATTACTTAATTTTCTTTCGTGATACCTCGCTGTCTTCATATTTTTACTCCTCTGCCGTGAACTTGTTATGCACCAGCGCTTTTACTCAGTCACCTGTCTACCTAATTCTTCAGCAACGTTGTTTTCCTATACGGCTTTTCTCTCGACCGTTTTTCTTTGTACTTTCCCTTCAACAGTCTCCAGTTTCATTGATGAGAACCACGGGTCCCAACCAATTACATCGAATTAACCTCATATTAATCGGTCGAGTGTTTTTGTTATTTTTAAGTATTCGTTAAGTTCTTCTTTTAGCCTACCAGAATATTTAGTCTACGCTTATATAGTATTATTTAACAAAATTTAAGTATTGTTAATGTGGATATTGCTTCGTACAGTTCTGTGCTGTCATTTTCAGCTCCTTCCTCAACGTTGAAGCTAATTTTTTTTGTAATAAAATTACATTGCATTTAGGTGTATTATATTTTTGTTTCTTAAGTCCTCGTCTACTTTTCGGTCTCTGTTAATCACTAATTCTTTAATTTCTTGTTTCCTTTCTTTAGTCGTTAGTTTCTTTTGGCATTGTCGTCCGTTTGTTGCAGTAAAGATTTTCGTCCCAATGTAAACGGTCTTGCGGCAAAACTGGATTTAAACTCCAATATCATATGCAGGTGTCTCTGACAATTTAGTTTCAAAGATTGTATGTATTTAGAGGTGTAGTTTATATTAAAACTATGAGCATTTCCCTTGGTATAGCTTATATTTCTAGCCGTTGAATCGTCTCTTTTTTTCTATTTGTATCGGCCACGTGAGGACCACATGCGAATTTCAATTCTTTATTCCTTGTTCTTTTCTCTTTCATCTTTTCATTATGACTCTTCTTCCTGTCTTCAGTCCACTTTCAACCTTCGTTTTTCTCTCTCCTGCCCTGGACTCCTTCCATTTTTAACACTTTGCCTGAAAAGCTTCTCTTTCAGTTGCTTCTTCTGTGTTTATATTGTTTTTTTCTAAATCCTTTTGGACTTCTTTAATTCTACTTGATGTTGATTTCTTTCCCCACAGATATTTGAAGATCTGTTTTGTTAACTTTTGTCGTCCATTCTATATAAATGTCCAAAAAATACTAGTCTTCTTTTTCTCACTGTTTTTGTTATATTTTCTATACTTTGATATATTTCATCATTACGTCTTAATTTCCAACCTTCTAAAGTTTTTCGTGGGCCTAATATTTTCCTAATAATTCGTCTTTCCAATATTTCTAGTTTTTCTAAATTATAATTCAATGCTAGACTCACTTGGATATAGGCATCCTGGCCTCACTACTGTACTGCGATGCCTTATTTTCGCATTTTTAGATATGCATTTTTTATTGTAAATATTTTTAGTTATACCGTATGCTCTTTCCATATTTTTTCTGCTCCTTTTTTCTGCTTCACCCCCTCAAAATTGCTTAAGCAAAATTGAAATCTACTGGTTAAAAAATATTGCTCTTTCTTATGTGTGGAGTCTCCGGATCTGCTAATTGATTTATAACAATATAGTCTGATATGATAGTCTTGCACTTTACAATAATTTTAAATGTAAGATCTTTTCGTCGCTTGTGAAAATGAGATTTTCTTTCCAACGTCCACAGCTTCTTAAGCTTTAACCTACAGGTCTCAGGAATTACTCCTAACCTCCTAACTGCATCCGTATTACTCCTAACCTGCGCACCCATATATTTAAGGCCAGGGTTGGAGATAATGTGACAGTGTTTTCTCCATAGAATCACGTACGACTATAAAATCATTCGATTTTCCATTATCTCTACGATGTAACGTAACAGTCTGTTCTGCGGCAAATATTTTCGTCATTTTTATCTAACACACGTGGTCTGTTTATACTTCTCCTTCCCTTCCGATGACACCGGTAGCTTAACCTATAGTAGAAGCATTCTGGCTGCATTCTTTTGACGTTTTCTTCCCAAACTCAATTTAATAGTTTCCATTACCATCAGTTTTAAATTTCAATATTCTTGAGTTTTCTATTCCCTTGTATTTTATACTTATTTAATTGAATTGACCACGCTTTTAATTTTTTTGTATTGACTGTGTTTTGTGTTATTTTAGTTTCTCAAAACAATAAATTTGGGTTTAAAACTAGAACAGAGATTCTGATGTTTCACGGACTCGCTTGCGTTAATAAATTCAACATCGTTTTCAATAATATTGAATTCTGTTTCACAAAACGCTTATTTTATCTCTTTATATGTGTGAGTCGTTTAGCTGGCTTAATTGTAGTGTTGTTATTTTTATTCGTTACCTTACCGAAGTATGTATTTTAAATATTTATTAGTATAATAAGCTGAAACCACACTCGGCTCCACTATTGTCTGACACTGTTAACTTGGCAAAGATTACTGTACGTCCGTACGTGTACTGTATGTACTTGCAGCCTACGCGTTCAGTCATTATAACAAGAGCCTAAACGACTTCCAGCTTATTACCCTCCGTGGGATGGCAAAGGCGGAATCTCGATTAGAAAGTATCCGGTTACTGCCACTTGCATTGTAAATATTTGCTGGCAATGGCGCGAAATTAGCGCCGCTTCTTCTATCGCTATTAATATTATTACCGTTAATAATGTTTACTTTATTACCGTTGTATTGCATGTACGAGTGTATCATACAACATGCGGGTTGTACATGGTGTTTACAATTATTGTCGGCGAGGAATAAACGATATTATTGGCGGTCAATCGCTTTGCTTTGTACACAACTATTGCTAACTCCTGCCTGTCGCCGGGGCCCGTGAAGCACTTTCGTCTTACATGCTGACGTAAAGCCAGTTCTTTCCACTTGCTTCGCAGATTTTCTTTTTTTCTTTACAAACTTGCTTATACAGGTATTAGCCCCAATGTAGGTTAAGGTAGTCTTCCGATGCACGAGTAAGAAATTTGTACTGAGCTTAAACCGCGTATTTCTTCTCCAGTTGATATGGTCATCGTCGATGGTGAATCTGTCCGAAGACAGGGTTCGGCTGAACTGTTCTCTCCATGCTGACCATTTCTGTGCTGCGTCTTCCAGATCTCCTTGAAGACAAAATAATACTTTTTCACGTACAGGTAATTCTTCTATTAACTCTCCACATTACTTTCTCACGTTTAGCAAGTGTGCAAAACACGTATACGATATGCTTGTATATCTTGAAGAAGCTGAAGTAAAATTGAAAAAGGAAAGTTTGGCTTTAAGCTACGATAGGCAAATGTTAGTAATTTCGGATACAACAGCAGAAGAAACATTTATTATCACATAAATTTCGATAGTAGGTATTTTTTTAATTAAGGGAAAAATTACAAAAATCCTGATTTCTCTACTATTTCTTTAGTAATATAACAATTGTAGACACAATCACATAAGAAACACTGGAAATTCAAAACATTCGGATTTGGGTTACAGTTCCTCTTAGTCTTAGTCCTGCTGTATTTTCACAATTTTTCAAAATTTTCAGCCCTGGGATCCCGAAATTTTGAGTTTTTTAAAAAGTAGTACTACATTCAGATTTTAGTTAAAATTGACTTCAATTTGGTACCCCACATGAATTTTTGCAATTTTATCAAAATGTTCGCTCACGTTTTGGGCCCTGACCCCCATAAATGTTTTAGTTTTCAAAAAAGAATACTATTTTCAGAATTTTGCTTTAATTTTCTTTAATTTCGTACCTCATATGGGCTTTCGCAATTTGTTTCACATTTGTGCCTCCCACTCCCATGTTTTTAAAGGGATCAATCTCAAAAATAATAGGATTGTGTAAGGTAATAGTATGGACACGCGTACCAAGTTACACGAAAATTAGTTGATGTGTCCAAAAGTTATCATGAGACATACCCCTAACAAATAGATAGATAGCTTGACGGACAGACAAATGCAAAACGGTCGAGTCAAAACTGAGAACTCGCTTCGCTCGCTCAATAACACATTAATTATAGAAAAACTGAGTTACGGTTTTCAGTAAAAGTACCCAATTTTGGTAATTTGATTTTAAAAAGGGGACTTTAGTGATAATATCTATCCGTCGAGAAATACTTGTAGCAAGATTACTGAAGAGCTTAATATAACAGCTTCAAGCTATTAATACACTACTAATAAAGACCGACCACTCCAAATCAGGTCAACTTTCATTTTATATTAATTTTTGACGAGTACATTTCAGGTATACAAGTTTTTGTTTATCACAATTTTCTCAAAAAGTCGCCAATGTATTTTTGCAAACCACCGTATTTATTGTACATTCCTTTTCTTCTAAGAAACTCCAAGAGCGATAACCTACATGTTGAAATTATTTGTTTTATATATTTTTAATTGTTTGTATTTGTAATTTTATATTTAATATTGTATAATTGTTTTTCGATTGTAATCTTCCAATCTTTGTGACTGCATAGACTATATGTATGAGTTTTACGCTAATAATGATATATTTTTTGTGAAGTTATGTAAAGCTAATATTTATTTGGACAAAGAGTATCTTGTCTGCTAATTTTGTACTTGTCTTTATCAAATACTTTATATTTTGTGTTTCTCTAAAAGCAGTATTATATTATGTATAATTTTTGCTATTTATAATTACCTTAAAATCGAAAGATGAATGGGACAACAATTTTGGACAAAAATAAATATATGTATTGAATTTTCGTTTTCCATAAATATCTATTTGTGTCTTTTACAGGAAATTGTTTTTTAAATTGTAATTTATAGGGATCCCTATCGTACAGTATAACTTACTTTCTAATTAATCTATTACGCTTGTAAAATATTACGTCCTTAATTGTGTGTATTACAGTTTTTTGATAAAAATTGGACGTATTTTGTCTGGGATAAGTTTAATAGAAGTTTAAACTTAACGTGTAGAAACAAATCATGAAGTGACATTCTATACATTTTTCTTTTTCTTTTACAAAAACAATTTTAATTTTGTTTTACAGAAAATTATTCAAAAATTATTGTTTTTTTTTCAACAATAAATTATTGCTTGTTATTTGTAAAACAAAAAATGTTGTTTTACAGAACCAATAAAGTTTTATTCATTATACAAAAATATAAACAGAAGACACCAATATGTACAATATGATAATGTTCGGAAGTCAAGTGGTATTGCAACACCAATACGCTTATTAATATTTTTATCGTATAGTCTACTTAATGAAGATGGAGGAGATATCAGTTAATTGAACCCTGATATCAACGATCGCAGATTATTGCTGTTATCTCAATTACCCTGGGGTCGTAGATAACGCGGTGGACTTCCGAGCCAGCTTTCAGAGGTTTGGTTCCAACCTGTACTTGTTCCGCATAAGTGAATGCAAGGAAAATAATAAACAGTTGCTTCAAATGGCCGGTACGTAAACTTTCTCTGATGGCAAAAAAACTTCTGAAAATATCTGTTAACAGGTGTTGTCCCTTACGCTTTTACTTAGAGTGCAGAGGGGGATAATTTCATTGTGTTCAATATTACGATTTTAATTATTACAGTTGTTATTACAATTATAACACTGCTCTTTTCCTTCTATTTCTGGTTCTTTCCCTTTGTTTCCTTTGACGTCATAGTCTTATTCTTTTCCTTCTCCACCACAATGTTGTTTTCATCTTCGTCGTCAAGGTTATTGTTGTCGTTGTGCCTCTTCTTCTTCTTCTTCTTCTTCTTCTTCTTCTGTGCCTGTTTCGATAACCTCTTGTGCTCAACACAAAACAGCAGATATCAAGTGTTCTATATGCTAAATAAATTTGTGTAATTTTGTTATTTATATCATATTATTATTAACAACATTTCTTCCAGCTTATAGGATGTTTTGTCAAAATTTCACTTGGGAAAAAGTTTCCAAAGTTATATTCATAGAATTCACCATTTTAAGAAAACTGCAGGTAAAAGACTATAAGAATACTGAAAGCGCTTGAATTCCGGTTTTATAGGAAATTAGTGAGAATTAAATGGATTATGAAAGCGATAAACGAAGAAGTTTCAGACAGACCGAAACGGAGACGGAGGATTTCACGGAAACCCCCAACAACATAAGGGAGAGCTTATTTAGGTATTGTCTTGAGGCTCACGCGATTGGTTCACACAGCGTCAGAAGGATCAGTAGAGGCAGTGAACCACAAAGGAAGACGAAGACTGAAGTACATAATACAGATAGCAGGCTGTGGAGTGTAGGACATATGTAGAAGTGAAGAGATTATCAGAGGAAAGAAGAGGCTTAAGTGTCATCGAAACCAGTCAAAAACAGACGACGAACGTAGACGAAAGGTAAGTACTTCAAAACTTAGAACAAAGTTTAAACGACCGATGGTAATTCGGATGACCAAAACATCACCCGAGCTTGGTTAGACGCAATAGTAAATAAAAAATAAATTCCGAATGAATAATTTCCGATGATAACGTTGGAGTTCCGCGGTTAATCATCAAGCGTTGCTTTCCCCCACTTCTTAGTAGAACTTATTCAGCTAGACAGGAAACGTGTTTTTTTTTTATACAGGAAAATTTGACCACTTCATGATGCACTGTAATACGTTTCTATTTTTAACACAACTCACACGTAGGTAGAAATTATAAAATTATACCCATTCGTCATACATGACGACGAATAACCGAAATTAAGGTCAAGAGGGGGAGTAAGTTGTCACTGATAGAACTGAGAGAACACAATTAGAAATATATTTACCCATCTCACAACTTTGAGAAATTTCCATTTATTTTTAGCTCCTAAAAGCTGCAACCTTTATTTGAATACTAAAAGAACATCTTAATAGTTAAGAATAAAATATTTTCTATTATGAAGATTCGTTTTAATATTTTAAAAGAAAATGTTTATTTAGACGTGATTAAAAATAATTTCATATTCTTATACGGTTTGTTTTAATCTAAAAATATCCATTGACTAGTATACTGGCATGTTTAATGTACTTAACAAGCAAAAAAACGTACAGTAATCGTTTAATGTGGGAGAGTAATGAATACACAATTAGAGCATAGAGTATGCTAGGGATCGCTTGTTTTTCAAGAATTGATGATTATATTTTTGCGGTACATGTTCACAAATAGCCTGACACTGTATCTTGGGAGCTAAATAAAAGTAAAACACTTTGGAGGCAACAGAAATTGCTTGCTGAAGAATATCGCCTGGAATTTCGAAATCAGAACGTCGAACAAACCAATGTGGACCGAGAGGAATCCTAAGACACTACAGCCCGGCAACAGTTTATATTGTGTGACCGACATTGTATTCATTGTATGTTAAATAAAAAGTTGGAAACCTCCAAGGATTTAGCAAAGGAAAACACGAAAGTACATCCAAAATATATCCTGAAACGTTGACGTCTAAGGAGCAGTGACAGAGGACTTGATCAGTACCTTCGGCCAGCAATGTGCAAGAGAAGTGAAATATGACATGGCGATAGAAACGTTTTCACATATAAAGCTTGCCTTCACAGGAATTCGCGCTGGCTTGTTTTGTAACGAGTTCAATATTATGGAATATTACAAAAAATTAGGATAGAGGAAGGAACGGCTTACAATAAAAAAAAAACAGGAAAAACGAAAGTGATGTGAATAAATGATGCGGAAGATACGAGAGTAGAAATATCAAGGAGAAGAACAGAAGTGGTAGATAGGGAGCATTTTGACTGAGGAGTGAACGAGAGCTCAAGCGTAGGGTAGCCACAGAGAATAAAGCGTTCAACAGAAAAAAAAGAATTTTGTATAGGAGAATGAACGGCTCAACAAATAGACTGTCAAGTGTCTTACAATGAGCGGTATGGACGACAAGACAGGAAGGAGAGGAGATTTATTATAAGGCATTACCGAGATCAGAAGATTGTAGTGAAACTTGAAAACAAAATGACAACGAAAATTAAACTTACAAAATGTGTAATACAGGGCTGTTGTATGTATCCCACGCCCTTTAATATACACTTGGGAGAAATAATAAATAATTGTCTCTTGATGGCAGAAAGGAGTTAAAGTCGGTGGGAGGAGGATAGAGCGTATCGTGCTTTCAGACGATATGGTGCTGCTTTCTGAGGGTGATAGCATTAAATGAAATGTTGAGGAATTATAACGGACCCTGTGAAGAGTTTGGAATGAAAACAAAGATCACGGTTATAAGTGAGATGAATAATACAGCACGGATTGCGAACGAGGAAATTGACTCTTTGCCTTAACTAAGGAAGCCTTGAGTAGAAACAAAAGATTATAGGAAGAGCAGGAGAGAAAAAGAGACTGTTGGACATCCTTTGGAGCACTGTATGCGACAAAGACGAGGTAATCTGATGGTAGAAACATTGGAAGGGCTGTTAATGGAAAGAGAAATAGAGGAGGGAGGAAAGACCAGATGATAGACGACATACTGATGAGGTATCAGAAAATGAAGAGACTAGCATAAGAAAGGAAAGCATGGAGGGAGTTTGTTCTGTAAGACGTCTGTCTGTAAATAGTCTGTTTCTTGGGCAGAAAACACATGATAATATGGACAATAGGGAGACATCAACTATGAGGATTAGAGATAGGACTTAGGCGCCGAAAGTGTGAATTGGGAGATGGATGGAGGAAAACGAGTAATGAAGAGATGTTCAAAAGAATCATTGAAGATAGAATAAAACTTCTGAAATTTATAAAAAAGGAAAATGGAAGCCTGTTTAAACATAACCTGTGGACAATTGGACAGTAAAAAACTGTCTTTGAGAAAACAATGTGCAAGGACTGGTGAAAATAGAGAGGAAAAAATTCAAACTCTAGGATAACATACGTTCTGAGACGAATTGTATGAAGAAGAAGACGAAAGTCGAGCCCGGAATGGATTGGATAAGAACCGAGACAGCGAATGGTACCCGTGACCTGCCACACAGCAGAATGTCGTAATGATGAAGACGATGACGGAGACGGAGGCGACTACGCTACATTTCAACCATGTTACTTTTTAAAGCTTTAATTCAATTCAATTGTGCTATTTTGGAACGCAACATAATTACTTCTGTCTATAATGGGAAAATATCAGATCCTCATCACATCCGCCAAAGAAAGATTGTTTTACTGTATTAGAAAAATAAAATAAGATAAAATATAATGTTTTCGTCGTTTTCCTGGATTGCTCTTCTCTGAGATGAGAATCCAATACATGTTACAGTAAAACGTCACAACTAAAACAGACTATGGGAGGCCCTTCACGTTACATTTTTCTGACGATCAGGCTACACTGGCAGCAGAAGATGAGATGGATACAAGTTTTACGTTTAAGAAGATTGCGGGGCCTCGAAATAAATGTATCCGAAACAGAGTACTTGAAAGCAGATGGTGAAAGTCAAGACCTAGAGTCAGGAACAAACTAGTAGGAGCTACGAGTAATTTTAAGTATTTAATTTACGAGTAATAATAATACTTCACGGTTGCAGCAATCAATAAATAAAATCAAGAATGGGGCAAGCAAAACCGCAACAAAGCAATTGAATAACCTACGGTGTATCCGAACTGCAAAGCAAAGTCAGATTAGGTTGTATAAAACCATAGTCGAGGGCATACGCCTAATTGGACAGAATTGTGACAGGTAATTAAAAGAAATAAATCTATAATCACAGCTGTATACGAAGTGAACCGGACAGAATTAAGAATTTAAACGTACGCGCTGAAATGGGGATTGGCGTAGACACCATAGAAACGGTAAAGGTTCAATTTAGAAAATTTTAAATTGTTCAGGCACTTAAAACGCATGTCAAAGGACAGATTGCCAAAGAAACGGGTACGGGGGGAATGGACAACACCCAATAGAAGGAGCTAGGAAGATGTAGACATTCCTGGAGAAACGTTGTTGAAGACGCCGTCGGTGCTACAGGCCTCACGCAAGAGGACTGTTTGGATCTGAGTAGATGGAAGCTAGGATGCGAGAAGCGGCGACAGCCGTCAACGATGATGATGACAAAAACGTTTAACAAGGCGCTGGATACGAAGACGTACACGTATTACGTAACTGAAGTGCTACTTTATCTGTAACAGTGAACACCGGCACCGGTCTGTAGGTCGGTGATGAGAGCAACACGCAAGCGCAGAAATACACACACATACAAAAACCATATACACGACAATCCACTGACATCAATTTGTATCTGTCTGACGCATGAACGATTATACAGAACCGTCGATACGAGAGATTAAAAACAATAATTACCTATGCAAATGTTGCGCTACGCTGTAATCGTGTGTGAACGGTGCATTGTGCATTTTAATGGTTTTCCACCGTACCAGTTCTCCGTTACGTTTGCTGCCTACTTATGCCGTAACGTCAATAAGATGTTTTATTTAATTGCTGTAAGTGTCGTATTGAAAAATGAAAGTCTGCCCCGTGGCTTTCGTATTAAACAAAACCGATTACTTCACTCACGTATCGACTGTGCGGACCCTCGCGCGCGGGGGCGTGTGTGTGTGTTTAATGTGCCCCCTGTAGACTGTTGTGTTAAATGCGCGTGGTTAATGCCGTGTAACTTTTCAACTACGGTTTGTGGACTGTTAACATGTACTTTATTCTTGTTTGTGTTGACAGATTACAGCGGTGACTATTGGTGGGGTACAGCGTAACATTAAGGTTTCAGCAACTAGTGGACGTTGTTAGTGGACGCAGTTAAGCAAAAACTACACAAGGCGTGGTATTGGATCTGAAAACGAGTCGTGATGTTCGACCATCAGCAAACTCCGTGAAGAAAACTCCGCAAAGCGTGAGGCAATGGGACACGTTTTTGAAAACGCATCCCACCGATAAGTAGAAGAGGATCCACAGGCTGATAATACCTTGTGAGGTCTCCTGGTATACATAAAAACCGGCAAATGATTTGGAAGGTAAATATTTTGGCTTTATCCCAACTATGAAAAAGACACAATAACCGAATGCCACTGGTGTTCGAGAGGGGGGGGCTTAAAAATGACATCATCATCATCATGATCATCTGCAAGGACACAACCAAGGATGGTTTGTTCCTGTCTCAAACAGGCAAAGTCTAGAGCTGGTCATTCCAGCGCTTCCTCGGACGTTCCACACCTCTCCCTCCCTTCGGCTTATAGTCCCATAGTTGTTTGAGGATGTGGCAAAGTCATCCGTTCGGCAAAGATGTTCCCACCAATTCAGCCGCTACTGGGCAATCTTGTCGAATGTTACAAAATGTTCCGCTGCTAATACGTCAAACAATCATTACATGCCCATCATTTCATTACAGTATGAAAAAAATTGTAGACATAATCGAACTGTTTAGGAACAACAAATACAGGACTACTTATTATATCGCATTCAAAAACAAATTCAGTAATTAAGAAACATGCACTTTCATTAATTATTTTTATTGTAATTATGATAATGATTAAACGTTGACGTGAATGTTTTTTTGTTTTTTTTTTAAGTTTGAGGGCTTGACAACTAAACCCTTTAGCCCAACGACGTCAACCAACCAGGAATATTGTTCACGGTTGTTTCTTAGCCAGGAATCATGGTTGTGTCTCACTTACAAACAAGCTTAATGAACGTTCATACACACACACACAGATTTAAAACAATCTGTCAGAGTTGATACAGTAATCTTGCTGTTTTCGGAAGAACAGAGTTCTGTCCACCGCTATCTCGTCATTTCCGAGATGTTCCTTCGGGTTACCATTTTCTCCGTATCTCTGTCCGAATTCGGCAAGAGCACTACAGTCTTCACTTATGTGTTTCACCGCAAGTGCGTACGGGTCGTCCTTGTCACAATAGGAAGGTGTCAGGTGCGTGTGCCCTTATTATATTAAAAAATTACATCCAATTCTTGGATATTCTTTGAACATAAGCAGACGCGTTTTTAGCAAAATTGTGATTTAAAGGCTAACTCTCCTCTTTTAAATGTATTCAAAATTAATTTTTAAAAATCAAATAATTTGTACGTGGGAAAACTTTAGGAGATTAGATAAAGCTGACAACGATTCTGTGAAGATAAGTTAATTCTAAAAGAATACACGAAAGCGACCTTAAAAATAAAATAAATTGTAATTTGACCTTAGAATAATATCCCCGTTTTGTTCAAAACAACACAAATGCAATTCTCTCATCTGAGTAAAGGAAGTTGTTGGATTCTGTAGTGTGGTATTTTTGGACACTAAAATACATCGTAGATAAGCTGTAATAAAAAATGGAAAAGAAAATTAATTACACTCATCAAACATTTGACAATTACAGTCGCTTGGTACTTGGTAGAACGTTTAATAATACACTATTTAAATTCAATAAATAGGCCTACACACTTTTTATTAACTCTGACAATTCGTTCACCAGTTACGGCAGCTTCAGAGGTTAGACTTCACCGTAACTGGCGAAACAATTGTCAGGGCTAATAAAAATATCTGTAGAACTAAACTAAGTATCCATTTATTAAATTTAAATATTAAAGAACATTAATGTATTACAGCGCCAACGTACCGTGTTAAAACGATTAGACTAATTATTTGTAGGAAATATCGATTATCCAACCAGGTCTTGAACCTGTTGTGTCTGGTTATTCTCCCCCCGGTTATACATAAATAAACACTCTAAAGCTAAAGCTTATAAGGAACATCTTCCGTGAAAGAAGTTAGAAGCAGCAGCTTTGAACGTTGTAATCTTTCCTTTCGATCTCAACTCGGGAACACGCAGTTGACCGCAGATGTGCTCACTCAAGAATAAAACTACTTTCGTAGATACTAAAGCCTGAAGCTTTGTAAGCTTCGAAGTTTCGTAGTTTAAAAGCCTGCGTATGTGTGAGTAACCATCATCCATTTGACTCGTTAGAATCGATATTTCTTGTACTTCAGCAGAAATCACATTACCGTGTAAAATACAATAGCAACGCGTAGAAAATGCCTCTTTTGGTATTGTGTTACGTGGATTCGAAGAAAAGGATAAATATAGTAAGAACGTTTTGTGTACGGTCTAGCGTAGAATAAAAATAGGATTGATGATGTAAATTGTGTGTAGTTTCGCTTGTCTGACTACCTAAGACAAACGAGTGCCAAATGCGTTTTAGTTTCAGTAAACGCACCAAATTGTTGACATTTGTTAACGCTAAGGCTTGGCTATTAAAAGTGTTGCCTCGACGTCCTACATTGACTTGACCGACATTACCAACCGATTTATGTCGATCGAGCATATTTTGATTTGTAAATTACTGTAACTGTAAGTCATAATAATCATCATCATCTGCTACAAGAATTAAATCAAAAATAGTTTGTTCCGGACGCAAGCAGGTAGACTAGAGCTGGTCACGCAAGCCCTTCTTCGGATGCCCCACACCTCTCCGTCCATTCAGCTTATAATTCAATAGTTGTTTGGCGATGCGCCAGTCGTCCAATCAGTTAGGATGTCCCAAAAATTTTAGCCGATATTGGTCACTCAATCATTAGACTCATAAAATTTCAGTTCCTTCTTCTAGCCTGCCACAAGCGTGAGACATCTCATTGTGGCCGCTTGAATACGATTGGCCTGAGATTTCTGTAAACTACTGTAACTGAAAGTCGTCATCATCATCTTTTATAGGGATTAAACCTAAAATAGTTTGATTCGGTCCCAAGCAGATAGAAAACAAAAGCTGGTCACTCCACTCCTTCTTCGGACCTGTCGTGTATCCGAATGCCTTCTACGCTCTTCAAGAGCATACCCTGCCTCGTATACTCTGTTTCCTTTTATTCATAGCTGTGGTCGACAACTTTTGATCCGTCCCGTTATACCTTACTTGAGACAGTTTAGTAAATAACATGTCCCCTCGTATGTTACCAGCATATTGTAGGGAAAGTATTGTGTTTTAGATCGAGCTGCCACCTTTCGCCCTAACGTCCACCCCTATTTTCTGTCTGGATTGTCTCCTATATTTATTCCGGCTGTCTTACCGGACTAAAGACACCAGTCTTAACTGTTCGAGATATCCATAAGGATCTTTAACGTGGTGGTTTCTAATTGCCTCTCACATCCTACGTCTTTGACCAATGGAAGGTCATCCGCCTTTAGGGGCAATGTTTTACCCCAAGGGTAAGAGAGTGCCCTAACCTCTACTTAACAATGAGAAGTAGAGGAAGGACAGCGTATACCGGCTGTCACTAGGTCTCCAGATCCGCGTTAGCCACCTGCAGGTGTTTCCCGTCCCTTGGAGGTGCGGCTGGATTTTTTTCTTCATCGAGGAATGAGACCATAAGGCATTACTCACCCTCTAAGAGACTTTAGGGGAACTTTAGGAGACGTAACTGAAAGTACGCGTAAAACTGTGAGAGACCTCACGTCCTTGCCAATCATCTGTATCACTGCAATAAGCCTGTCCAGTGCTCCTTTTGCTCTTCTTCTTCTTCAAGTCTTCAAGACTTCTGTCATTCTTAACCGACGCTGCTATCACTTACTTGTGCCAGTCTCTTTAACTTTTCTGTCAAGCTCCTCTTGCAAAATTTATGTTATCTTCAAACCGGCTCGGTATTGAATATTCAAAGGCTAATGAGTTCGTCTTTCATTATTTATTTTATTGCTTACGGTCTAGTGGTTTCTTGTGAGATCTCCCGGTAGAGCTATGGTACCGTTTTGGTAGGTGAGTTCTAGATTCATCCTGTCGGCTGAAAAGGAAGAACAACCAGGTGCTACTGCCTTCTGTGTGGAGAAGGGAGGGATCTCAAGGGTAAAAGGAATGCACCCTACATGTAGGCAGAAGAGGCGTGGAGACGAGAACCCCGCCACTAAACTTTCCCATCTCTCGGCTAGTAACATATACTGGGGAATTAGATAGCCTACACTCAAAAGGCTACAACGAAAAGGTTCGATACTACAGATGAAGCTGCAGGACGGGCAACACTCAATCTGCTAAACGGCAGGAGGATACAGAAAAATATTAAATGAACAGTTTATATTGGCTATGATAGGAATTATGATATTGATGTTAAGTTAGGTAAGTTCCGTACGATCTGTGGAACAATCGACCGTACTTTTAGAAACAAGTTACGTCGAGATATAAAATTCAAGTTCTATAAAGTTATGGCAGTCTCTGTACTGTCCTATGAATATGAATTATGGATAACCAAGAAACAAGACAGTAAAATACAGGCCTCGGGAATGGCGTTCTTAAGAGGAGTTAAAAGGTGTTCGAAACATGACCGTATAAAGAATAAGGCCGTAAGAGAAGAGTTAAAAGTTTTTAACTTGAATGAAAAATTAAAATATTACAAACAACGGTGGAAAGAATACTAAGAAAGAATGTCAGATTCCAAACTGGCCAAACAAGTCTGGAAATCCAAGCGTATAGGACACAGGTATGTAGGTAGACCCAGGAAGAGATGGCTGGAGGATCTTCGAAGATGGAACAGGCAGCACCTTGCCTATGGCGTGTTGTGAAGATGATGACGATGATAAAATATACAGTTTCTTTAGACAATTAGCAGTGATAGCGTGCGGGCGGGCGGGCGGTTAAGTGACGTAAACGTGTCTGAGTACCTGGACGTGAGATGCTGAATATTGGTGGCGTTATTTCCAGGTTTTTCCTTAACATTTTATGTGATTTACCTTCCTGTTACTTTGTTTATTATAATACTATAATAAATAAATCGTCTGTACATGTGTGTGCCTACTTCAGACGGTTTCCACGTGCAGACAGTAATCCGTGTGAAGTTACAGTTTTAATGTTTCGTATCGTTTAGTTATCTGTTTATACTTATTGAATGTTAATGTATAATCGTTAAAAGTACTGAGTTAAATGTTACTAAATGTTAAGTGTCAATTATTAACTGTCATCAACCGTAGATGTTTTTTATTAGACGTCATTATACAGATCATTACAACAGCAGATGTAAAATAATATTATCTTTCTACAGGTTACAGTATAAAGTTGACGTATCCTCTTCAAAACTAATTGCTACAAACGTCACGTTGGTCCCGAAAATGTGGGACGCGCCCACCATCGGGTCGTGGAAAACATTTGGTAGGTAACAAAACGGCCAGCAACTAAAAACATAATAATAATACCTCGCAGCATCAATGTTGAGACTACGTACGTGGACAAACAGCTGCAGTTATGTTGGACAAGCGTACTGTCAACAGTTATCTGTCCGTTAATAAACTTTAATGAAATGTAACTGGCTTTAACATGGAATAAAACAACTGAGCCACAGACACCTTACTGGTAATGAGTATTAATTGTACTTCGTATTTGTTATAATTATACTGTTGTAATAATAATAATTTTGTCATATTACGAGCATGGATATGATCTGCGTATGTTTTTCACAGGCTTTAGATAAGCGTTCGACAGTGTAAACAGAAATAGGTTATACGAATCAATGGATAAGTTGAGAATACCTCATCATCATCAGCCGTAGCTCTACAACCCTTGGTGGGTCTTGGGCTGCTTCAACAGTCGATTCCATTCTTCCCTATTGCGTGCCCTAGCTTTCCAGTTTCTTATGTTCAGCTTTCTCCTCTTGTCAATACCTCATAAACTGATAAAATTTACAATGGTGACAATGAGTACTGCACGAGCAAAAGTAAAAGTAGGAAAAAAATTAGTGAATATTTTAAATTTTAAATACAGGGGTTAAAGAATAGAGAATAAGATATAACTTTGAATTGTATCAAATATGTAAAGAACCACCACTAACACGATATATAAAACTACAGCGTCTAAGGTGGGCTGGTCATGTAGCCGGGATGGGGGAAGACAATACCACGAAAACTATTGAATACCAGAATCCACGGAAAAAGGCCAGTGGGAAGACCGAGGAGAAGATGGAAGGACGCGGTGGATGAGGATGCGAAAGAAATATTGAAAGTGCGTTCCTGGAGGAGGATGGCTACCGACAGAAGAGAATGGGGGAAAAATTGAAGGAGCCCAGGGCACAACAATGTAGTCTCCTATGTAGTGCCACAGGAGAGAGAGAGAAACAAGGGGATGGTTTATCAACAGTTCTGTTTGTACTTGAATTATTCTATGTTATAAAAGACCCAGACAAAGGAGCTCAATCTCTTCAATCGAGTCAGATATGTGCAAGTGCTGATGACGTAGTTGTTAAGGATGAGGAGATTGCGTTAAGTGTCAATGAAATTATCATGCCAACATCCAGAAATGAAAGAATTTGTAAGGTCTGAATACAGAAAGAATTTTAAAGATATTTGAAGACTTAAATCACTACACATGTTTGGGAATTATTATTGATAATGACACTTAAATAAAAACTGCGATTAAGAAAAGAATACAGGCAGGAAGTAGGGTCTATTTTGGATGTATAAGAATGCTACGAAGCAGAATATTAACTAGGGCTTCAAAAATACAAATTTATGAACCCCTAATGCTGTCCGTGGCTACCTATGAGTGTGAAACGTGGACAACGGCCAGAAATGGTCAACAAAATGTTAAGAACGTTTGGAAAGAAAATTTTGTGGAAGATCGTTGGACCAATCTGTGAAAATAGTAACTGGAGAAGTCGCTATAATCGAGAGTTAAATCAGTTGATAAAGGGAGAGGATACAATAGATTTGTAAAAGCTCAAAGGTCACAATTTTTGTGTCACGTGGAGAGAAGAGATGATACATTTGTAACTGAAAGGATTTTTAAGGCTCAATTTGTTCATCTAAGAACAAAGGAAAACCGCGTTTGCAATCGATGTAACGTGTGCTGGAGGATTTGAAGATGATGAAAATGAGGAGATGGGAGAGACGATTGATGTGTGGCGGAGGATTGTAAAATAGGCCAAGTGATACTAGAGCTGTAGTGCCGAGTTGTAAGTAGGTAGTAATAATAATTTTGTTACAATAAAAATAATTTTATTTACGAGGGATACTGGTGGAAAACTAATATTCACCGCAGGAAGGTCCGCATTCCTATAGTGTGTGTGGTGAGACTCGCACCCTTTTTCCATGGCATGGAGCCACCCCGTGACTAATCTTTCACAATACTTCAGAGCGATACCATTTATTCTTCGTGCATGTGGACGGTCACCTGTTTTAAACCTTCAGCGGGTCCACATTACCTGCTTTCTGCTACTCTATCAGCGGGCATAACAAGATCATTTTCTGATTTCTTCTTTTGCCTTAGAACATTCTCTATGTGGGCTGCTACCTGATCCGAGTGGTGGTCGCTCTGCAGCATCAGTCCGATGGTATTTTCGGGCGTGATCTGCCCCACTCCAATCTCCAGGGATCGCCTCCCTTCTTTCCATCTGTCACAGGTACAAAACGTGTGGTGCACATCGTCTAGTTCCTGTTTACAGAAAATGCAGTCTGGTATGTCTACTTTCCCTGTCCTATATAGATAAGTCCGGAACAGGCTGTGACAAGTTAGAAATAATAATATAATAACATAGCATTAGTAATCTACGTTTTACTTCCATAAATAGAATTTTATTTGGATTCGATAATAATAAGATAAACTTTATTAAAATGGTCTGATCAGGGCTTGAAGTTGTCCGTAAAAACACCTGGATTAGAAAAAAATTACCTATCAAATAAACTACAGTACGATTAAAACAGCCTGCACAATGAAGGTGATGGGTGATGTTTACTTATAAAGCAACAGGAATAGAAAACAATCAATATGAAAGAAATTAATAATTTTTAATTTAATCTGATAATTTAATAAAATATATTATTTCTTTAATGAACACAACTACCTTGCCTCATTCACATTCACGTCGCATCCCACACTAACGTGTTTTAAAAATCCCTGTTATTCTTGTTTTTCTTTGACACCCTTTTCGGTCACTCGGATCTCTCGAATCCCCGGCCGGTAGCAGGCCACTCCTAATTATCCAGGAGTCTTTTGGTCCTCGCGGCAGGAGCTCTATAAGAAGCTCGGGACGCGGCACAAAACGGGCGACGGGCACGATCTTCGTCCCGCACAGGCCCACATCTTGAATCTTGATATCTGAAATGCTCGTAACAAGCCGTATGTTTTCATTCTGCAATTCTCAGCTTATTGCATGACGAAACTCGGGTGTTTTTTTTAACGTTTGGTTCACCTTTTTCGTCTGCTCCACCGCTTTAGTCCTCTTCAGATTTTCTTCTGCCGTTACACTGTCGACTGTTTCCTCCTTCATTACAACGTAATAACTCAGACCACTTTCGTCGGCTGCCGGCAACAATTCAATGACTTCCATTTTTACAGCATGCTCCTATCCGGTTTATATCGAATACCATGAAAAACGTCAGTTTCGTATCCATTTGTGATTGACATAACATCCTCGTTTGGTAGACGTTTCTACCTAGAACAAACCACAATTAAGAATTTTACGTTTCTCACGGTATCTGAAAAATTAAAATACCTCAATCTATATTCACTTAGATTCTGGAAAAGAATTTCAATATTAAGGCTGTTAGGATTAAGCGAAGTCTGGTTTATTATGATCCACAATAACGGGTTTTCGCAGTATTTCTTTACTGAATCATCCCGTGCTACGATCAAAATCATTTCAACGCAAATCGTTATCGTTACGTAAATGAATACGTTTATGTGATTTCCGAAGAAACGTTTTACGGCTGTTTATGCGTCCTACGTCACTGACGTCGGGGAACTGCTGACTGTATACGTTGCTTTCAGCTCGTACGTTCGGTCTCGTTTTTATGATTCTTGTTGTAGTCAATAAAAAACGATAAAGTTTTATCGATTCATTTGAGTATTGCCAAGTGAGTGCGTCGGCTTGTAAGTACTCCCAGTGTCTGCACTAGATCCAATACGTCAACAACCCGTTATGTAAGCGTTGATTCATATTACGTAGTATACGGCCGTAAAATGAATTTTACGACTTGTGATAGTGGAAGCATTTGCATTTGTTGTTGTTGTCGTAGTCGTCAACCGTTTGTCGTCAGTGATTAATAACCGTCGCAAAAATTCAATAAACGGTTGCAATCAGTTCGCTGACCCGCGAGGGAATTCAGTTGATCCACCGAGGGAATTAAGCTCTCCATATTTCCCTGTCAAATAACAATCGACAAAAAATTAACACATCAGTGCAAGTTTCCAAAGAAACGCCAAGATGAAAACAAATAAAACAATACCAAATTCGACTTTATCGTGGTGAGAAAAATTATTTTGCAATATGATAAACATTTCAATTAAGATAAAAAAATTATATTAATATATTGCCTTTGGGACTCTGAAAACAGATTTCAGATGGGTATACATTTGTTATGGACTCTGCAAAGACTCTGGATTGCAGATATCCACAGTTAAAACCAAGGTGATGGCTTTTTGTGGAACTGATCCCGTACGGGCAAAAATTGTTATAGATGGTACTGTCCAGGAACAAGTTAGCAGTTTTGAATACCTGGTCTATAGTGTGTCTTATAATGCAAGCAACGACGTGGTGCATAAGTTGCATAAGTTCAACCTTATGTGCGGGACCATCAGGCGAACCCTTAAGTCAGCAAGTAAAGGAACACGCCTAAAATTCTACAAGGTGATGGCTCTTCCCACACTTCTTTATAGGTCTGAGAATTGGACTTTAACGAAAGGCCAGGCCAGTCACATCCAAGCGGCTGAAATGAGATTTCTCAGGCACGTGGCAGGGTATACTCTCCATGATCATAGAAAAACACAGACATACGGCAGGAACTGAATATTATGAGTATATTCGACAGGATTGCCCAGTATCGGCTGAATAGGTGGGAACATCTTTGCCGAATGGATGACTGCCGCACCCCCAAACAACTCTGGAACTATAAGCCGAGGGAAGGTGTGGGAACTCCGAGGAACCGCTGGAGTGACCAGCTGTAATATTTGCCTATTTGAGACCGGAACAAACCATTCTTGGTTTAAACCTTGATGATGATGATGATATTGCCTTTGCCTTCATTTATTTGCGCCTTGTGATTTCTAGTAGCTTTGTGACGCGTTTCGGAACGATCGTTTCATCTTCAGACATATAATATATATAGCCTGTATGTCCCTCATACGAGATCATTAAATATCAATCTGACACACAGGTTGATCGCACTGGTTTTATCGTATTTTTACCAAAGTGCAGCACATATCAACAATAAAAACCGATTTACGTACACGCTACTTGTACGGAGTACACCGTGTCTTGTGAGAACGGACACTGACTTACGATAACGGCGCGCGCAACATGTGGCTTGGACCTGGCTATACGTGAACTCACATCGCGGTGTCGTAAGTTACAAACAATTAGATTGAAACTTGATTTGGTCATTTAATATGTAAATTACTATTACGATAATTATAAATTACTATTACTACGTAAAAAATTATAACTACGGTATGCGCTCACTCAGGATAGTCACTGGTTAAAATTGTATCATTCTCAGATACCGAATGTTCATTTGTAGAATTTTTTATTGTCTCCAAGAAAAGTGAAAAATATGCAGTCTTTCCCCAATAAAGTGATGAAAATACTGGATGTTTTTAATAAAATTGCTCGTACAGAAATAAAGCAACTATCTTTTCCTTCTAAATTGGAACGGATCCATCCATTCAATTGCGGTCGATATCTTAACTCGAGTAGCCTATATGAAATTTTGCAGCATTCGATCAAGCCCTCCATTCAAGAAGGGTGTTTCTAGTCACAAAAATTAAATTGTAATGTCAACGTTTTCACACAGATATACGGCAGGAACTGAATATTATGAGTATACTCAACAGGATTGCCCAATCGGCTGAATTGGTGGCAACATCTTTGCCGTGTGGATGACTGTCGCAGCCCCAAACAACTATGAAACTATAACCTGAAGAAACGGAGAGGTGTGGGAAGTCCGAGGAAGCTCTGCTGGAGTGACCAGCTCTAGATTCTTTGACGTTTGGGACCGGAACAAACCATCCTTGGTTTCCTCCTTGAAGATCATGATGATGATCAACGTTTTCACTACCAGTTGTTGATACGCTAATAACTTCGCACAAGATGAGGGTTTTCTGTACCTCCATTATTTCAAGACGTACCCCAAATTACCCTGCATAACCAGTATACATATCCTAAACCCTCTTCCCCCAAGTTTACAACTCAAGACTGTTAACATCCCTATAACCCGTCCCCTTGCGCCACAACGCGTTAAGTGTTTAGAGCAGTTGTTTTTTGTTTTTTTGAATTCCCGATACTACAAAAAATTTGATCGGGTGATATTTGGTTTGATAAATTTGGCGACACCCCAACAAATATACGTACGTAATAAATTATTATTTTTTATTTTTTAAGTTTGTATATTAACATTTCATGCAATTATGTGGATTATTTAAAGAAAAGACTCAAGTTAAACCCGCAATATTATTTTTCAATTCGCGTTTATTTCAAACCATGTTACACAATTTTTTCTATGCCGCGATATATAAATGCTATTAATTAAGTTTTCTAATTTCCCTATTTATCTAATTATGCTGAAGTTAACACTTTGTATATTTTTTAATTTAACCTGTATAAACTGTACCATTTGTATAATATGTGAGCGCAAACTTATACGTTGATATAATTATTGTTGTCATTTATTTATGAAATGTCTTATTGTTCTCCTGTGTTTGAGGGATTGTATATATGCAAACAATACCAAGTTAACGAAACTTATTGTTCGAAGATGCCGTAACATAATGTTTGCGTTAATTTCAGGAAATATCGATAGTTCCAAGTGTGACGAAGAGAGAACTGTACAAAGCCAAGCTGTTAACAAAAGTCGAAAGATGGCAGGGAATTACATGGATCGGAAGACTGAAGAGACTAAGAACAATGAAACAAGAAACGTGCTGAACAAAAATAAATCGCCTGGCCCGTCGATACAAGCTGGAAGAGCCTCTGAAAATAATCGATGTTCCACACATCAGTCTAATAAATAATTTTTCTTGTTCCGATTATCGACCGCACCGGAGCGGCGACACAGTGCACGCCAGGTTAGTGTGAGCAATGAAATAACACTCTCTCATGGTTCAAAATACTTTTTTGTTTACTATAATTTATGTACGTGCACATGTGATGCTGTATGTATAGTATTTATATGTGAGTAAACATTTGTGTGCGTATTTGTGTGTGTGTCGTTTTGTACTTTGATACACATTTAACTTGTGTGCATTTGAGTTACACATTACTGTACATGAGCAATGTTACAGCGGAAAGATTCTGCATCTATGTTGTTTTGGTGGCTAACATTGTGGACTTTTGTTATACTACAGACAAATTAGACATGTGTAATCGGGGTCCGAATCACGAAAAAAACTTAATGATATTATCGTGCACGCCCAACGGAGACAAAACTTGCACCGTTTCAACTGATACAATCCAGATACAGAATCATGTATTATCTCCTCGAGTTTCCAACTCTAAATACCTTAGTAAAGCCTTAAATTTTACTTTCTTACGTAAGCGTCTACACGATGAAAGAAACTGACTGGTGACAAATTTGATGGGCCTGTGTTTATAGATGAAATCAACATTTTTCATTTATTTTCTGAGCCTGAGAGATCTGAGCTTAATAAAATGCTTTCGCCGTACTTTTGTCCAGAGAGCAAACTTGTCACAAACCTCTTCACGGCTTCTCGTATAAAACGGTCGCATTACAACTTTCGAAGCAGCGTACACTCTTTCCATTGCTTCTGATAACGATAATTTCATCCACACAGTGTTAATACTCACGACCACTTCCCTTCGTCTGTCTCTTCTCGTTATTATCCATCAAGAAACTCATTATTAACTCGAGTCAAGTCTTTGTTGATTTTTGTTTATGGGTCGATGGTAACACACACAGTCCGAGTCAGTAAGATTTCTTCAACGAACGTGAAGATTTCAGCAAGCTTCTTATCTACATCCAGGATCAGAGACTGTGCGGTGGGGTGAAGCGTGCAGCCAATGTCGACTAGACGAGTCAGGGAAGAAGAAGAAGAAGAAGAAGAGATGATGATGATGATGATGATGATGATACGACGACGACGACGACGACGACGATAACAATGACGAGAAACAGGATGAAGAAAAGGAAGTCGAAGAAGAAACACGTAAAGGCCGTGAGAGAAAATTAAATATAAAAGTTGAAGGATTGAAGAAGAAGAAGAAGAAGAAGAAGAAGAAGAAGAAGAAGAAGAAGAAGAAGAAGAAGAAGAAGAAGAAGAAGAAGAAGAAGAAGAAGAAGAAGAAGAAGAAGAAGAAGACACACCTAAGATACAGTTTCTGTGATCACTTATAGACCTTTAACTTACTATCCTAATAAGATAATATCAGGATATTATTATCTCAGTTTGCTCAGTTTTTCTTTTATATATATTTATTATTATTAATAATAATAATAATAAAACTTTTTGTACAAGAATATATTTTTTATTATTTTGTGAATATTCCAATATATTTCGGTAGTATTAACTGTCATCATCAGATATACAAATTAATACTTGAATTTGTATATCTGATTATGATAGTTAATACTACTGAAAAATTGTAATATTCACAAAATAATAAAAAATATATTCTTGTACAAAAAGTTTTATTATTATTATTATTATTATTATTAATATTAATATTATAAATAAATTACTGTTGTACTAATTGGTGTAGTCGTAAATAGTGTAACAATACAATGAAGATGTAAACGAACATCAACTATAGTTTAAAGTCAGTTTTCAGTAGGACTATTACAATCTAGCAAACGAATAAAACAAATTTCCATTCAAACAACCCCTTACGGCGTGCTTACGTATGTACGGTATAACGTAATCATCTCCATGGGGGAGGGGGTTGGGCGCGATGCAGGTGTACGATGTAGGCGGTGAATTATTACAAAGTTAAGCATCGAGTATCAGCCGCATTCACCGCTGAACATTTTATTATTTTCATTCGACAAACTTTCCTTCGGTTATAAATTTCAAAACGTGCGCATTAAAAGCGAAACGCCTACACCTGCGTCGATGAAAATTCTGGAAACTTTGACGTCGCGCTCGTGCATCAAATACAAACGGGCAAAACATGTAGGAAGTACATAGTTTATAAATAAGCCCGAAAAGGGAAAAGTTGGCGGCTTGAATATTTCTCATTATACCGTACAACGAACAATAAGATAAGCGGTAAAGGGTTAACGTTAATTCGTTAGCTTGTCGCGCGGCAATCACGTCTTTACTCAAACGTAGTACAATGTTGTTTACAGAATAAAAATCACATCAAAAGTACGGTTTTCTAAGAAAGACGGTCGAACTTTTTTTGAGGGAAAGTTTCAGCTGTCACTTTTCATATTCAATAGGGTAAAGGTTCAGCACACTCGAGTTACACGGAGAACGCAAAGGAGCGCCAGGGTCAAGTTCGCATCGTTTTAAAAATTATTCTGTAAGTTCATTTTATTTGGGCATTAAATGTCATACCGAAAATGTTGCGTGGGCACAAACCCAACGGACGCCGAAGTGTGGGACGTCCATTGATAACCTGAGCGTAACATATATAATAAGTTATACCGGAAGAAGGACACAAAGAGGACGGCACTGTTGAAGGTTCATTGGCGAGAAACTCACAATTTTATATTGCCAAAATAAATTATACTGGTAATTGGGACCTAAAAAATTATATTTTACAATATTCGTTTATTTTATAATAAACCTCTTTACCCTTGAATCTTCGTATTGTTACCAATTTCCTTTAGATGTCGTCCAATACTGCCACATATAGGCAACACGTCACCTTAATCTCAATGAAAGTCACCGCAATAGTATACTATTACCTGCACTTAAACTCAGCAAGCAGAACTCTCTCAGTTAATAGTAACGAATAATTTGGTACCAGTGCGTTATCTTAATAAGCTCATTAAATATGCACATTGGTCATTGTTTTGAGATGGCCACCAGGAAATAGAAAGGGTATCTGAAAGAAAAAGCGGTGAGAAAGTTTATATTTGGTTTGGCAGAAACGGTTGAGATCGTAGAAAGGTTTCTTGTACTCATCACAGTTCTTACATATTCAGCCTATACACGCACCATTACATGTGTGTATATATTTCTTTACGGTACGCCTTGATATTTCTTGCAATTATGGTCCTTATCAGTCCTCTGTGTGTGTGTGTGTGTGTGTGTGTGTGTGTGTGTGTGTGTGTGTGTGTGTGTGTGTGTGTGTGTGTGTGTGTGTGTGTGTGTGTGTGTGTGTGTGTGTGTGTGTGTGTGTGTGTGTGTGTGTGTGTGTGTGTGTGTGTGTGTGTGTGTGTGTGTGTGTGTGTGTGTGTGTGTGTGTGTGTGTGTGTGTGTGTGTGTGTGTGTGTGTGTGTGTGTGTGTGTGTGTGTGTGTGTGTGTGTGTGTGTTGTAAAAACAATAATAATAATAAATATACTAATTAAAGAAAAAAATTATGTACGCTGACTGTGATCGGAGAGGCAGAAAATGAATCGCAAAGAGGCCTATAACAACGGCAACAAGTAATCATTTATATAATTTTAAAATATCAATCTCTAAAACAAAAATTAATGCCTTTCTCTAAACTGAAACCCTTAAATCCCAAAATTGTCTTGTACAACAAAACGTTACACCAGGCAAGCAATTTTAAGTATTTTGCTTGTGATATTTGCTATAATTACAGTAAAGGTCTAGACCAAAAATTAGGAGTTTTTAATAACATCTGCGGTACAGTCCGTTAAAATTCTGACTCATTGCCGGGCTATTAGGCCGTGGTCTAATGCTGTCGATTGTAACAGACGTTTCGGCTCCACCAATGGAGACCGTCTTCATTATAACGATTTAAAAGGTAACTGGCACGGTGTTCACAAGTTTCCATAATTTCCAATTTCCACTGGTGAACACCGTGCCAGTTACCTTTTAAATCGTTACACTGAAGATGGCCTCCAATGATGGGGCCGAAACGTCTGATCAAATCGACATCATTAGACCACGGCCTAATAGCCCGAAAACGGGTCAGAACTTTAACAGAGTTGACGCCGGCAGTAAGAGCCTAAGACATCAGTTATCTGCGGTACAATCGGCCGATGTCTGAACAATAAAACAAGAAAATAGACCACGCTGAAATCTTATAAAACGCTACCAGTACCCACGCTTATGTACGGCAATGAAATCTGGGTTAAAACAAAACCACAAGAGAGAAGAATACAAGCTCAAGAGATGAAGTTTCTAAGAAGAGTTAAAGGATGTAACCGCAAAGATATGATAAGGAACGAAGTAATCAGAGAAGAACTGCAAATACAGTGGAACTCGCGAATAACGAGCTCGCTTATAACGAGAACTCGGACGTAACGAGCAAACGTAGGAGATTTGTTTGGTTTTGTGTCTTAGTAATGATAATTAAACTCACTTTTAACGAGTAGGAACGCGTTAGAGACTTGGTTATAACGAGCATTTCATCGCAGGCTTGTTCATGGATTAAGGTCCTAACAAACATTTGTTGCATTACAGCATTTTAAACATTCGTTCAAAATCATTAACGCAATTTAGTGAAACTAATAATGTAAGTCATGAATTCGTGGAATATTTAAATAAATTATAAAACTGTTTTGCTATCTACAGATACAACATTACTAAACAAACAAAAATAGATGACTTTTTAAGGTTAATTAAATTCTGTGTGCGAAATATAATTCTGAATATTCCATTTCGAACTAAGAACAAAAAGACAAATAAATTACAGTGAATTTTCTTGTAATTAAAAAACAAATTTGTACATGTGGCATGGAAAGTTTTGCGTTTTTTGCCAGATAGCCGGCTGATTTTTGGATAAGTTTTACTACACAGTTACTTTTACTATATTTCGGGAATGCACTACACGCCAATATTCAGCAAAGAATGTTAGCGTCTAAAATATGTTTAATGTCTAAATTTCACTTCTAAACGTAGATTGTAAAACATGTCAATATTCGATGCTTTGTGTTCGATAATCACGGTATAAAATTTTAGGCTTGCGAGTCGACAACTCGGATGTAGCGAACACTCGGTTTTAACGAGCACATTTGTCCGGTCCCTTGAATCTCGTTATAAGCAAGTGTCACTGTACTTAATTTAAATGCAAAAAAAGAAAAGTAAACAAGTAAGCGGAACGAACGTTTGGAAAGTATAGAACAAAATAGATTATCTTTAGAAGCAAGAATGTATAAAGCAAAAGGAAAAAGAAACACAGATCGCCCGAGAAAAAGATGGGAAACGCAACGGGTAACAATGCATAAAAAAATGAAATGTAGATGACGACGACGACGATGATGATAATAATTGATGATGGTGAACACATTCAAATAAAAATAGAAGAAGACTAACTTAAAATTGTAAATATCATAAAAAGTCATTCTAACGCTAAAAACGCAAACATTGAAATTTTCAATTTACCGTCTGAACAGCTGATAAAAACAATCGAAATAGGCCTATAAGTCGATTATTCATTCATATATATGATAAATCATGATGAATCTCTTATGATACAGAATGAATCTGGGAAACGTCTTAAGACAAAAAATAAAATATGTTCTTGGAAAATAAATAATTATGGAAGTCGTATGCATGCGTGCGTGCGTGCGTGCGCACACGCGTGTGTGTGTGAGGGAGAGGCATTGTAACATGTTCTGATATGCAACAGCAACGTGTACCCTATTTTAGTTCGATCATAAAATTACCCTATGTAAAGCATTTCCATCATAAAAGAATATAAAACTGTAATTAAATCTTAATGTTTCAGTATTTTATTCTATTTGATGACAGTTCTTCAGTTCGTCGAGAAGCGTACTGTGTGTGTGTGTGTGTGTGTGTGTGTGTGTGTGTGTGTGTGTGTGTGTGTGTGTGTGTGTGTGTGTGTGTGTGTGTGTGTGTGTGTGTGTGTGTGTGTGTGTGTGTGTGTGTGTGTGTGTGTGTGTGTGTGTTTAAACATGAAAACTGCAACAATTAATCAACTGCAGATATCTACCCGCCTTTGCAAGAACAGCCGAGCATTCGGCTGTCAACAAAACTTTCGTAATTATTAATAACGTCTCTCACAAGCACGTCTTGGAAAGGTTGTGTGTGTGTGTGTGTGCGCGCGTGCGCGCGTGTGTGTGTGTGATACAGTAAATAAACAAGCAAACACAGAGTTGTAGTGTATTCCTGACTTTATTTATTTTCAGCGTATAAATTACGTCATAACGCTGCGTTTCACATGGGCCCACGGTATTGTGGTTGCGCTGCGTCTAGGAAGTAAATATAGTAACTGCGACTGCACTGAATCAACTGTCCTTGCCCGACTACATAACCGGCCGACATCCGTCGTTGTCACTGTTACCTCGTCACGAGGAAATACTGTTGGCAGTGTCGTTAATCCGGTAAAATGTTCGAAAACTTCACCGCATAACACGTAAGAGGTCGCGGGCCCGTTTTAGCGTTTAATAAAAACCGCACGCGTAAATAAACGCAAAGGAAACCCATATTTACAATGCGCTATTATTAGTATTATTATTATCATCATCATTATTATTATTATTATTATTATTATTATTATTATTATTATTATTTGTTAATATAATTAAAATAAAAGTGTACAAATAGAAAACAAAATACCACTAATTTATTCATATAATGACATAATCGCGTCGGTGGGCGCTCAACACGATCTACAACTTACATAAACATACGAGAGTTGGTTAGTACACACAACACAACCATTGTTTGTATGTAGTCTACACAAACAAGGTTTGTATTCGCGTACATTATTCTTATATTATAATATATGTATTCATATCTACTTCTTATTTCAATCCTCTTCTAACGCAAGTTGTAGAGGTTGAGCAAAGGTCTCGCCACCGTGGTCTCTACGTGGCCAGGGAATTCGATTCATTCCACTGCACTCCCAGCCCCTATAGAGAGGACCTTACATTGTTCTCCCAAGTCACTCGTGTCCGGCCCCAGGGTCTCCTCCCAGCAATTCTTGCCTCATACGAGTCTTTCTTCCAAAACAAGTCTATTCCCTTCCATCCTCTGAACGTGTCCAAACCAGCATAACTGTGCTTGTTTAATTTGATCTTTCAAAGGTACTGTCTTAAGACTGACTCTTATAGTAGTGTTTCTGACTCGATCTCTTCTTGTCTTTTCTTCAACTTTCCTGAGGTACCTCATCACCATAGCTTTAGATGCCTCTCAGTGAGAGCCAAGGTTTCAGCCCCGTAAGTAAGAACTGGCACATATACACATTCATATCTACAAATAAGACTTTAATTGGCTTAGTGATAGGTTACAGAAAATGATTATAGGCCTACTTAAAACACAACGAACTTAACGTATAACAGATTGAACAGACCGGCAAATTTATAAATACAATGGGTGGTGGAAAACTCGTGAAACCTAGCGTTTAAAAATGATCTCAACAGCAGGCATCAGAGACATGATTTTGATGGCACTGAATCTTATTCTTAACGTGGTTTGGTTTATCGACAGTGGTTTTCACCGGGGTTATGTGGTCAGCATAATTGTTTTGGAAAGTGTGTGCCGTTTAGAGACACACTCGTAAAACGAGTTTTTTGGCGATAGTAACGCGTATTTAATTTATAAGATTATCTGTTAATGAATTCTTATATTTATCCAAACTCAAACATTAGGCCTACTTTGGAATTAGTTTCACGACACCCACGTACCGAAGAGATCGAAATACAACGGTTTTATTTAAGCGTTCGTTTAAATTTATTTATTTCTATTAGTCCAGTATCCTGTATTTTTTGGGTGCGCGACTTTTCAACTACCCAAGAAGAGTAATAAGAGTACATTACACTCCCCCCATCTCTCTCTCCCTCTCTCACACACACACCCCCGCGCGCGCGCTCCAATTGAATTGGAAACAAACATGTGCTGACGTGCTGTATAACGAAAAAAATAATTTTATATTAGTGGCGTGACAAGTACTGTTTTTTTACGTAGCCTATTTCAATGACAGGAAAATGCCTCAAAATCTCTGCGTCGACAACAGATTTCATTATCGAAGAATCTGTACGTTCATCCTGTTTTGTGAACTTATTTTAAGCAGTAGTCGTTATTATTTTCGCTATGCAACGAAGACTAAATGATAACAATTAATTGATCTCGCTTTAAAATCACGTCATGTTTTCCATGCACTGCGGACCCTCTCCTTACATGTACATAGTCGAAACGCAGGCCTATCCGCGGTTTGTACTCACTGACTGTGTCAAAGATGGAGAAAACGTCTTTTCAAATATGACCATAAGGTAACAGTGGCGTATCTAGAATTTGGCCTTGGGGGGGGTCCGGTCGAGTCGCTTCATTCAAACGAAAACTAGACTAATTAACATTAGGGTACTATCTTTAAAGTGGTTGAAGAACGTGTAATAACATCCTGAAATTAGTCCCATTAAAGTAAACGGTAATAACACAATAAAAATACTTGTTATTAAAAAAACATTGTTTAAAATATGGGTTCTTTATTGACAATTGATTTTCTTGTAATATTTAAAATGTATCAAAAATCCACTTTTCACTCATAAGTTTTCCATTGTTAAACTGGACTGTTTTGATGTGTTTAGATAGGGATTCTAAAAACTAACATTCAAACAAAGTAATTTTAACATAATAGACTAATATTAATAGTTGAACAAGACCAACAAAGCAGCAGCAGCAACAGTAGTAGTAGTAGTAGTAGTAGTAGTAGTAGTAGTAGTAGTAGTAGTAGTAGTAGTAGTAGTAGTAGTAGTAGTAGTAGTAGTGGAAGGTGTAGTAGTAGTAGTAGTAGTAGTAGTAGTAGTAGTAGTAGTAGTAGTAGTGGAAGGTGTAGTAGTAGTAGTAGTAGTAGTAGTAGTAGTAGTAGTAGTAGTAATAGTAGTAGTAGCAGTGGTAGTAGAATACATAGTAACTACAGGTAGTAGCTATGTACAGGTATGTACAGGTCCGTAGGTAGTAGGTAGTAGCTACATATGTTCAACCTTGTCGTTTTATTGATAACATGAATAGAATTTTATTAATATTGAAGAATCTTGTCGGTATTAAGGTTTTATTTCACAGGAACAAGCGTTGTTTTGTTAACACATGGCTGCGAAGGCGGGTGCAATCGTTATCAGAGCATTTAAACATTTTGTGTAATATCAAAACCATAAATGAAGCAACGCACGACACTTGTATCGCTCTCCAGGTGGCATGTATTCAGACAGACATACCCAAATAACAAAAGGCGGAAAATTATTATATATTTTATTTTTATTTAATTTGCTTATAATATAACCCTAACTTATTACCCGGGTGACTGAACAAATTGTACACTAAATACAATTAATTTTTAGCAACTTAAGTGCATTCTTTTAACTATCTGTCACTTGGGTATTTGTCCAAGTGATTGCGTTACTTTGTTTTCTTTGACAGGTTTTATGTAAAATTCGATAATAACCGCCCCCTGATGACGGACGCAGGTTCCTCCGCTGGTGAAACGTCGCTACAATATCGAGCGGGACGGCGGGCAACGATGGCGGAGAAAGTTTCGTTTTCGTGATAACGGATTACGTTTAATCTATTCGTGGCTGCAGTCAAGTCCCTCAATCACAATTTTTCCAGTTTTCCTTGTGCCAAAGAAACATAATTTAACGTTAACAAAATCAATTTACATTTATATCGTGCTCTTTAGTGATAACGGGAAATCTGATACCACGCCGATAAACGAATAGTACAAGTGTAATGAGCGATAATCGTGGTGGAAATCTAACAACAGTAATCAAGTGTTTTTGCAATTTCCAATTACACATAACTGAACTACACAAACTAAACGCGCGAGCGCGCGCGCGCGCGTGTGTGCTGAAATAAACAAAACTATCTTTTTGCCATCGCTTGCTACAAATAACAGTGAAATCGTAAAATAGAATTGTACACAGAACAGAATGCACAACTATAAATTGCGGTATCTGCAAAAGTCAACTGAGTACATGTGTGAAAAGAAGTTTGTTATGTATGTTCTTGTTATTGGAAACGCGCACCAGTGTGGACGTGTGAGTGTTAACAGATTGGTTGCTCATAAAAATAGTAAGTTTTTCTATCGTTATAATGCTAATGAAGAGGGGGTGTTATTTCCTACTGCGAAATCGCGTTAAGCGCAGAACTATCTTGACTCCATTAATATCCTGAAGTGAAATATTAGTGACAAAGTCACAGTAAAAAATCTCAGTTTCTGTGTTACTACGGTTTTACAGTCCCCTCTCTGTAAAGTTAAAAGCTAATTTTTTTTATGAATCGCAGTAGTGGATTTTCCTTCGGCTCGTTTTCCTTATTAGTAAATTCGTGTATATATATTTATTTTTAGTCCAGCTCTGTTTCCCGCGAAATCGTTTTACGGAAACAAGACTTGCAGTAAGATATTAATTATGTAGGGAAATATGCGTTGGATAATTCCCTGCGTTGGGAATCATTTTCTCAATAACCGAGTAAAGTTTCCTTACAAGACCGGTTGAATGAATCATATAGATTAATCGTTTGCCGAACAAAATCAATCGGATATAATAACAGTATACTCGTGGTACGGTCATGTGGGCACATGTGAAGTCCCGCAGCGATGAGAGTGAGAGAGAGAGAGAGAGAGAGAGAGAGAGAGAGAGAGAGAGAGAGAGAGAGAGAGAGAGGCGATTACCTGTGCAATTAGCCAGGCACACGTTCGCACACAAAACCTACCTCAAGTATTTCCGTCTCCCGGTTCCCCAGTTCCCGAATCGATCCAACACCACCGCGTCGCTTAGTCTGATATGACGTAACAAGGTCTATGTCATAGCGGTGACGTAACCGGCCCTCAGACCAATAGCAGCGTAGCAAACATCGATCCGCCAGTGACGTCACTCATTGCGGGGTTTGCTGACGTCACGGATCGGCGAAAGGCGGTATGTTTTATAATAGGAATGGTAGGGAGACGGCAAGTAGCCAGTGCTGTGTGGACCGTTGTTGTCGAAGCGTCAGTCAGTGTATAACGGTGTTTGTTGTAACATCACGTGGTTTAACCCTGGCACCTGACCACGGCAGTTCTGGAGCGCCCTGATACCCCGACTCCGTCGTCATCTCGACAACACACCTCCAGTAACTCCCCTGAAGGTGAGACACCAACACACAACAGTCTCTACACACATTGATGTTTACAATTTTTCAAAATTTTTACGATTTTCTTTAATTCTCATACAAAAAAAAAACAAATTGTCTATCTGTGTTATCGTAGTCTTATAAAAATTAGGTATACCAAAAATTATTTAAATGTATATCCCCCAACGTTTAAAGCTCGCCCGAATCGAGTGGTTTTATTGTTTAATATTATAATGACTTTAACAGAGACGAGTGATAGATAAAAAAATCGCGTCGTTCGGATTAGTTATAATAAATTTTTTTTAGCAAAAAATAATGAAAAGACTCGTCAGTGTTTCACGATGAATAATAATTATTCGATATTAGTATTTTTATCGTAACGTTGCTGATGACGATGATTCTGTGCGAATGTGCATAACGAATAATACTGGACTTCAAGATATTTATACTCAGTGAGAGTGGTGATCCAAACCAAGGATTAAAAATAATTAACAAGAAGAAGAAGACGGAGAAGAAGAAAAGTACCGGTACTTTACTGTGGATAAAAAAGTGACACAAAAATAATTATAATTTTTTTTTTGTTAATTGTGTGAACAGCGAGTTGTGGTTGTGGACAAAAAAAAATTACCAACATCACAATATGATGCGATGCTAAACTGGACACAGAACTCAATCAACCAGTGCTCGCCTGCTAGTGACAACAACAATAATACTACATCCAGTTCGCATAATAAGAAGACCAGATATTTTTGTAGTAAGTGTTTTTGTTTTGTTTTGTGGGTTGTTTTCTCCCTTAAGTTAAACTTCGGTGGTGGCGTAAACCTACTAACATAATATAGTCAATTACTTCTAAAAATATACTAACACGTTTAGAGTTTTTAAGTACGGATTGTTTTAATTCTTTCTCTGCCAGCTGGGCTCAAAGTTTTCCCGCCAGGTCCGTTGCCGTCCTAGCGACGGCAGTGCGCATGTACCGTGGAAATTCTGTGAATGAAGCAAAATCATAACCTCACTCTTTTTTTTTAATTGTTTGTGTCTATTATAAATGTCTAGTGCGTCATTTTACAAAACAGATTTAAATAGCACGAAACGACGCATATGAGTATTTCATATTTGTCGTAAACATTTTTTAATTGTATTCTGCAGACACTTTTTAAAACTATACAATATCGTTAGTTATTTTTTTAAATTTATTTTCTCTTATAATAAACAAATACGCTTTTAAAATTATTTACATATAAAACGAAATGACAAAAAGTTTCATTTTTATTTTATCAAAGCTACAAATTAATTATACATTTTTAGAACAACAAATATTTTTTTAGACAAAAAATATAAATAATAGTAAAAATCGATAGTATAATGAATCTTGATAATTATAATAATTACACTACATCCCATAATAGGATTTACTGTTAAAATAATTATTTTTAGTTTATGTGACGCTGATTTGTATAATTTGTATAGGCTACGTACATCTGTAAAATTTGCTAGGTATTTACACATCGTGTTTTGTTTGTAGCCCGAACGTAGTCTTAAAAACAAACGATTAACAAATTTTCAAATCCTGATAAATTTCTATACCAAGTAAATATCGCTGATGAATAGGTACGTGCGCTGTTAAAGTTTATTAAAAAATAATTTTAATTTTCTCAGGAAAACATGAAAAGTGATTTTATTTCAATTTTGTACGCGTTCAAGAGTTAAAAAAAAGTCCATTGCTGTGGCGTCTTTTGAAAGGGAAATGTATCAATAAGCAAATCAGCTGATCCACACATGATGAGAAAACAGCTGATAAACGTAATAACCCAATATTATTTATCTGTTAAATTTTAATAAATTATCGTTATATCAAACAAATACATATTTAAATAAGCTTAATTAATTTTTATAAATATATCGTTTCTTGAGTTGTAAAAAAATTAAAAATACACAAATAGGAAACAGAAATATACGTGATTATAAAATAAAGCGTTACTGCGTAACTAATTAGGTTTTCGTACGTTTTTAATATAAAATCTGTGTAATAAGTTGTAACATACTGAGAACATCAAGATGTAGAAGGTAGTAATATTGTTAAAGAGCAATTAACTTACGCAGAATTTTATGGCGAGCATAGATAAGAATCAACATTATATTCATGCACGGAGGTAGAAAACGTATTTCTTTCATTTCGAATTCGATACCCTCTGTTTCTGCAATTCATAACTTGAACAAAGCGTAGTATTCTTAGACTCGCGTTTACTTATTTAGCCTACCGCTGCAAACAAAAAGTGCAATAAATTTTCCTTCACTGCAAAATTTAAAAAATCTGTTTTGTTTCCCGGCGTGTTGGTCCCGTGTAATCTCAACATATTTTTATATACAATTTAAGAAGGTTTTTTTCTTTTATTTATAAAATAGTTAAATTATTATTTTATTATCGTTCAAACGATATTGAATATAAAACTGGTTTAATTAATTACAACTTGTCTGTTTTGAGTACAGCGTTAATACTTACCATAGTCATAACACTATTAACAAAAATAATAATCTAATCTACTTCAGCACAACTTACTAGTAAAATATTTACGCGCCATACGCCAAGAATTTTAAAACATAAATTACAATTCGTTCATAACAATTATAAACAAGTTAAGTGTTTTTATAACATTTATTTAAAACATTATTTCTCAAATTTAGCAAATCTTTTCCGTGCTGAACTCTATTCTTGATAAGTTTATTGTTCAGGTGATAATGGATAACAAATTTTAAATTTTACGGTGGGAACATTTTTTGAGATACAAAAATATTTGGAAAAGATAATTTAATTAAATAGAGAAGAAAATAATATGATTTATCTATATTTTAGTCTGATTTATTTTTTACCGACATCGAATGCGGAACCTTTTTTATCGTATAACAGTTTTACAACAGTGTGTACCAGCTGGTAGAAGCGATTGGCTAATATTGATTTAAAGTTTTCTTTTTATTTATTTTCCTAAAGAACGGCAATGATAAAAATGACAATGGAACAGCAGAATGAATTGAAAACCGCCTCTATTCTATGTATAGGCGTGATTGTGCGGGGTGTGTGTGTGTGTGTGTGCGCCGGTATCATGTGGTTGCTGCTTACTTTATTCTTGGCGTCGGGACGCTCACGTGTTTGCTGCGTCACTAACTATGACGTCAATGCGGCTTGTTACGTCACTGGGGGGGTTGCGAATCGATACGTACACTTCCCGCTGGTGACGTCATTGTATTCCCTCCCCCGGCTTTGATGATATCGCCGACGACGTCTCACCCTCTAAATACACGTTCACTCTGTTTCCAACCCCATTGTGTTTTACGTGCACCCCCGCGACTGAACAGCTGGTTGGTGACGCTACCGAGTCTACGTGAATTTCAGTACTTACCGGTGTTTCGTGTGTTGAGGGCTACTAAATATCGCAAGGTAAGCATGGTGGTGACTATTATTTATTTTTATCTGTCAGTTAGGATAAAAAATTATAACGATCCTTACCGTATAATTTTTTATAGAACTTATATATCTTTTCCTAACCTGTAAACATTGTAAACGCTAAATGTTAATTCGTTTGTGAATACGTCAGTAACTGATTTATTGTTAACACAGATTCATGTATAATTTAATTATCTATATCGCAATAAAATCAATGCATAAACTTTATGTTTTACACGTGTCCATTATGTTGTTGATAACTGCGGGCAATTAAAAGGTACTTAGTACCTGTTTAAAAGCGTCCGTACGTTCTGAACATTGAAATGAGTAAAGAGAAAACGGTTCTTTTGATCGTTTAAATATTTTTAAATTATGATTACTTTTATGTTCTTCAGTAATATGATTGCACTTATCACCGGTAATAATAATAAGGAATCGATGCTATTACAGATCGTAAATCGCGCGTGGTTGCGTTCTGTCAAGATGCCGTCAGTCCATCCATGTACTAGATCTCGACTCGTTTGCTATAGAATATCACGGTGCAGTAACTTCTTCCCAGTACAGCCCACGTAAATTTACTCCTGCCAACTAATTATTAAAACTTATTTTATTTTGTTAACAACACTCGTTGAACTTCCACGCGAGAAGCTAGTTTCTTTTTAAAAAATCGATTTCTTGAAACGATTACTTGAAATCGATTCTACTTGAAACGATACGATACGCGTATGAAAGAGGTATCAGTTCCTGTACAAGCGGTATCGATTGTTTACTGTGTGCATACGTACGTATTCGTGCGTACGTGTTGTGTATTTATATTCCTGTACGAGCGGTATCGATTCTCTTTCTATTCGCAAACAAAACACAAGAAGAAATAAGAGTGAATAAGATTTTTTTTATTGCCGCAGCTGGTTCGATAAAGAACGCGAATATATTACCATCTCTATAAGGGATTTTCACTTTGCGATTTAAAAAAAAAAACTACTTTCGTTTTATTAATTTTTATTAAAAAGTACTTGACGTGACCCGTAATACTGTCAACGCTTTAACAGAAGAATAACACAAACATAATTTTTGACACTTAATTAAAATAATAATATGGAACTGTCGATGTACTTTATTAATATTTATGTTAATAGTTTTATCAAAACCGTCATTGTTATCGATACTATCATTTTAATGCCGTATATATACAGTGAACCAATATTTAAATAGAGTACAGGCAGCTCCAGAACTACGGGCATGCGCAGAAGCTGGAGCCAACACAAGACAGCCGGCCGCTCGCATTTTATTAATTGATTAGAAACGTTAACATTTTTACGTAAACTATTTGCTGTTTGGTTCACTTTACTTCACTATTTACGCGAAATATTCGACGATAAGAACAAAAAGCTGACTAATCTCATTATTCGATGTAAAAAAAACGAATCATGCGAACACACGTGATACTGAAAGTAACTAATATTACTGGGTACATATAGTACGTAGGTAGGCCTACTTACAAATAGTTTTTTAACAATTTACAGCAGCTTCTCTTTAGTTTCTGATAATTTTTTGCGAAAATTCATATAAAAAAAAATTTTAAATGCATTGAACCACTTCATAAAATTTAAACTAAGTCTAGGAAAATTGTCCTACACAGAGCTAGTAATAATATTATTTACTTGGAAAAAATATAATGAGTGTTGTATCGTCCGCATTTTGTTTCGCTACAATTAAAAAGTAGAAATTATTTCACGGTTTACGTCGACCTCAGGGAGATCGAAACAATGGAATTTACAAGCGAATTGTTATCGTCATTCAGTCGGATTCGATTATGAAATCTGTATGTATCGATTACCGTTGATAAAGACCGTCAACGCAACAATAATATTACTGAAACATTAGAGTGTGCTGTAGAAACAGACAGTCTGGTTTGTTCGTATTAATAAACATCACGAACTCGACTAAGCGTTTTAATAAGTTTTTTTGTATCGATAGCAATTTTTTTTTACTCCGTATCTCAGATATAGTAAAGAAAATTCAGTAAATAAAAAATCACGATATCCTTACACGATTGTTCATACACAACTGGTTTACATACACAACGCTTTTGTGTGTGTGTTTGCGTGTGAATAAGGTAACAATAATTCATAATAATTAGCAACTTCATCTTTCCCCGACTATTCTCTCCACCAACAAGTACGTGGGTAATCCTATGCGTGCTCATGATTCCGCGAGCCGCGCTTTCGATCACTGTCGTCCACGAGTGCCACCCGACAACAGGAGCAGCTAGCAGAATTAATCGAGTTTGACTTTTTCTATACAGAGACGTTACAGTGTAAAAGAATTTATGGGTGGAATTATTATGCGTTCTTGGCTTCTCTAAAAGACCGGCTTTTCGCGCGCGAAACCACTGAAATATTGGTTTCCTTTAACACTGCCACTAATTAAAGGTTGCAAATTTAAATTTCAATCAATTTAAAGAATGCTCATAGAAAAGTTACTATCCGTGGCAATTAGCTTGAAGGCGAAACACGAAAAATTACGGTACTGTCTAAAAATAGACGTTGAACGCTCTTGATACAGTAGCAGTTACATTTTGCATAACATAAAAAATAAATTTTCCGAGTTCGTCAGAAGGGACGCATATACAATTTAAAAATGACTTTCTCAAATTACCTACGTTTGTAAAAAAAAATGTATCGTTTACTATTAAAAAACATAAGTTTCCATAATATCGTCGTGAGTAATATCGACCGATTCGAAAACTTTCGTTTGCGGAACGATTACAAACACACCGTCACGCTTCGACGTCCTCGTCGAACCAGTCTAATAAGTTCCGATTATATCAAATTAAATAATCTCACAGTTCGACCGTCCTTAAGAGACGGCACAAATTCGGAACTCAACAGTTTTTCGGGGCCGCAAAAGACTATCGAACGGGTTACCGAAGCGATCGGCGCAGGCAAAACCGTCTGTCCGGTTAGCGGAGTCGCCGCAGATACGATCTGTTGGCTATTGGTTAGCGACAACTCATTATTAAACTAACTACTCCACACACACACACACACACACACACACACACACACACACAACACTTGCGATATGCTAAACGCTGTGGCAGCTCCAGTAGCGGTAACTGCGCCCTAATGTATCACTTGTTCTTCAGTGCTTCTACAGGTGCGTTACCGCCATTAGTAACATATATATCGCACAGTATTCGTTGCAAAATTACGCATAAATTAGCGCTTTAGCGTGCCTCGCAACTGATTTGTTTACTATAATGCCGTGTCCTACGACTTTGGTCGGACCACGCGACAATCGCGTTCACCTGCAGACTCTACGAAGTACCACAGTTCCCGTACCAGTTTACGTCAGACCTTTTTTTGTTTTCGTTCTTTGTATTTAATCTTGTGAAGTACTTTCTGCCCTAACGTGCGTAATTTTGCTTCGATTAATCTAAAGTATTTATTTACACGTTGGGATATACTTGTTCGGCAAGACCACCAAACCGACTGGAGTCTGCACGTGGTAGCGGGTAGCGGGTAGCGAGTCAAATGGATGCGTGACTGAACCGGACTAGTTTTACAACGATATTAGGCCTACATACACGTTTTTTTTTATTATTTATCGCAATGTTTTCTTCCGATAGCAAATAGTTCCTATGTTTTGTTTTTAACGACTTCTTAAGGCTAGGTACACACGGGCGTAGCGTCGACGCGGCGTTACCGCTCGGCCAACGTTGAGCGGTAGTTCACACGAGCGGTGGTAGAGCACCGTCAACGCGGCGTTGCTATCCCCTCCGTAGCTCGAATCCAGTATCATCAAGTCCTCTCCCGTCAGTCACCATTCTTCAAGTGCAATGGAGTTAGAATTGTATCAAAATAACAAGGTGGCATTTGCATATGTTGTTAATAGATACTTAATTTAAAAAAAATAGGCGATTTTGGGTACATCCATTGGTTAGTGCTAGGCTTTTGAAAGGTGCATTCACGTCCCTATTCACTGATTTGTGCAACGATGAAGACAAATTTTTCAGCTACTTTCGAATGAGTAGATCATTTGATGAACTCTCCAGCAGAATCGGAGATGTGATACGTTGCCGAGACACAAACATGAGACTTGCAGTCAATCCGGTGGAAATGTGTGCTGTAACACTGAGGTAAGTGCAATATCAGCCATGGATAAGAAAAATAAAACGAAAGAGAGCACGTCACAGAAAACCAAAATCGTCTGCGTCGACGCCCGTGTGTAGTCGTTCAATGCTGCCAATGTACTAGCACACCGCTCTCAACGGCGCGTCAACGCTAAAGCAGCAGTCCCAGCGGTGACAAAAACCAACGCAGAGCCAACGCTAGTCAACGCCGCGTTAACGCCCGACCGTGTATACTAGCTAATCTTATTCTATGTACTGTTGAACAGCCGGGCGGTAACGCCGCGTCGACGCTACGCCCGTGTGTACCTAGCCTAAACTGCTTTCGGTTTTTTTGACCGATTGCTTTTTTTCGTTCCGTTATAAATAAATACATAAGCACGATATTCTTGTTTCTAGCAGATAAATTCCTTATTTTAAATTTGATACCAACGTTTTTTCTTTCTTTTCTGAGACCTAGAAACAGTTCTCGTATACATATTTATTTCATCCAGAATTTAAACACTAGAATATAATTATATTAGTCTAATATTTTCGTTTATGTATACCGGTATATATACATAACTCGCGTTGTTATTTTTCTCTTTCAGAAAGAAAAAATTAATATCGTTAATTATATAAATACATAATACATATACAGCGTATATCCATACATTTGCAATACATGTGTTCTATATTCTACGTTCCTAATGTTTAAAATCATAAATAGGTTTGAAAAATGTTTTGTTCGATTTTCAGTCACATGTAATCGCTCGAGTATTTGTAATATTTTAATCACTTAACGTTAAAAATCGGATTTTCATTTTTATATCTTATTGCGAACGCGTCCAATAAATTTAATAAATATTATGTTTCTTTTATCTGACATCAGCTATAAATTCACGAATTGCTTTCTTTTCACTTTTTTCTTCCGTTACACGTTTTCTGTTTACTGACAAAATAAAACTATCACGAAACTGAGGAATTCGAAACCACCTTCCTTTAACAAGGTAAAATGATTTTAAAAATAAAAAATAAATACTTTGTTCGCAGTAATATATAATTACAAGCGAACGCACAGTCAAGGAAGTACACCATTGTAGGTGAGACTCGGTTCCGTGGACAGTGTTATCGGTGTGTTTACTTTCGGTAAACAATTTATCCAGAAGCCAGCGATCACGTCCGAAGCTAGTACCGATAAAAAATATATTGGATTTAAGCATGTTATATTAAATTTTCGTGTCGATATAAAAAATATTGATTATCGTTTATATTAACATTTTATTCGGAGAACACGTAAATTATTTAGTAACAATGATTAATTTTATATGCAAATGCTAAGTTTACGATGTTTAAACAATTTTCGATATTACAAGAGAACGCGTTGTTTAAAAGATCTGATCGATCTTACCAGCCGTGTGATATCTGTTCCAGATAACCTATTGTTTTCTATTTGTAAGAGAATGAAGTACTTTTTTATCATTTTATAAATTAAAGCAATTTTTAATTAAAACACTTAAACGTTTTCGTTATTGACAATGACAGCAATATAAAGAAAATAAATTTAAAATTACAGCTTAATGTAATTTATGCTCTGTTCTTAATTTTTTCAATTGCCGGGCTGTATGATTTTATAATTTTTTGGAGTGACATTTCAGAGTAAACTGAATAAAAAACGAATCGACAATAACGCTAAACACATTCTCCATTTTAATATGTTCGAATATTAAGTCTACGTTTTGCCGTTGTACACAATTATTCATGTCGCTTTACTCTTGTTTCCCGTTGTTTTGTGTTTAAATTCTCATTGCGCTTTATGTTCCTTTCGTTTCCTCTGCTTGTAACAGATCGCGGATCAACGCCAGGTACCGTAAAGGTAGGAGGTTGACGTGGAAACTACAAAAGGAAAAGAAAAAATATCAGCGCTTTTATCCGAGAAACCCAGGCTTACGCGAAATTCGAAGCTAAATGCTTTCAACAGCATGAAAGTTTCAGCTTATAATATTAAACTTTTTTTATTTTTGACATGTATTGTCCAATAAAACCATTGTTTGATGTTAATAAATATCAAATAAACAGAGTCATCAAAATTATAACATTACGTCCCTGTTTATAAAACGAACCTATTATTTTTTTTAATCTTCTTACAATGACTGCAAAGATAGTTCGTAAACAAAAATATAAAGTCGATACGCTATATCGTTTATTTGTTTTATTTTTCGAATATTTATGGTACGTCCGATTTTTTTCAAAAAGGCCTCATCATAATTTTTAATTAAAAAAACACCTCAATAACATTACGTTCGTGCTGTCCATTTATGTTTAAAAAAGTATTCTGTAATTAAATAATCAATACGGTGGCAATTTAAAGAACCATTACTACATAATAAAAAACATATTAAATTTAAACTGCAAACAAAAAATTAACGTGATTTATTTTATTTGTTTTCCATCATTGATACATTGACAGAAAACAGACTACTTTCAATTGTGTTTAATAGGTAGGCTACGTCTATTCACGTATTTTCTAGCGTACGTTTCTAGCGTGATAGTTGAATAATTACTGTGAAGACGGCCTGTGTAGACGGCCTTCCGACTTAATAATTTACAGATCGACTTTTAATTACAGATTACACTGTCGGTTCAAGAATATAATTCCATTTATATTTATAATTATTATTCCACGAAAAATTTTACGTTAATCAAGTTAACAGACATTTAGAAACCGATTTTTTATAACAGATTTCTAGTCTGCGCGTGTATTGGCATTACATAGTTATCCATAAAATACTTATGAATAAACAGTTGCACGGTAAGAAGTCCGTAGAACATTTTGCGCTGGGAACCGAGACGCTCCCTCGGCGATTGTCATCTTTTTTACAATTAATACAAAACTGCTCTGAATATTCTTTCAACTTCGTCACGACTCTTACTAGACGAACATGATAAAAGAAAAAAAAAGAGTACCATCATTCGCCGGATTCCTCCTTGCCGACCTACAGGTATAATGTATGTGCGCGCGCGCGTGTGTTTGCTAAGTTATGGAAGGTATCAGGAGAGCCCCGTACACGGGTTCTGAATCAGTCGCGACGGCCATGTTGCATTTTATTTCACATTTATATACATTTAAAACTACATTCCTACAGAAAAAAGGCATTAAACTCCGCGTCTCTTTTCGCTAAATTTAACGACCCCGAGACACTAATAATTTTCTTGGAAACATTTAACGCAAGTAATTTACTTAACTTCAAACAATTATCAGAACTTTTTTTTGATTCACAGAGAAAACAAATATTTTTTTCTCTTCTCTCCTCTACTTTTTTTTATATCACCTGTTCGTTCACGTGTATTCGCTTCACACACGCACGTGCAACTCAGTGTGTGTGTGTGTGTGTGTGTGTGTGTGTGTGTGTGTGTGTGTGTGTGTGTGTGTGTGTGTGTGTGTGTGTGTGTGTGTGTGTGTGTGTGTGTGTGTGTGTGTGTGTGTGTGTGTGTGTGTGTGTGTGTGTGTGTGTGTGTGAATTTTTATTTTGTAGCCTACTTTTAACAATATTTTCATATCGTATTAGCTCTTATAAGTATTAATAACAATACTTTGAAATATTATTAAATATTTCTTAAGTTAAAATAGATAATTTTTAATATAGTCTTTTACATTTAATATAAACTTTTACTGCCCTCTTATCATCGCGATTTGTAATCGAATATCTTGATTTTTGTTAATATCTGTAATGTCTATTATGCTTTTCAATACATTTTCTACGATTTTGACGTAATAATGTAATTTTTATTAGCTATTTCAAGTAAATTACAGATAAACAAAAACCTTCTAAAAGGCACGCCAGTGCGTTAAATTGAAAACACACGCACGCACGCGCTTACTCACACACACACACCAGAAGTAAAAACACAAAGTGTGTTGTGTATCATGTCTGCGATGTACTTCCGTTTTTTTTTTAACTTGTTAATTGGCTTTTCTATTTGTTTATTGTTGAAAGACAGAGTAAATCAAAGCACATGTACGCAACAAAATTTGTTTCTATTTTCGAAATGAATGGAGCTAAAATCACGCGTGGGGTGCACGCTAACGTTTGACCTGAGATCTCTTTCTCTCTCGCTTTGCCCCTCTCTCACTCGTTCACTCTCTTTCTCTTTGGTACGTAATTCACTTTTCTCTGTTGTATTATTTTTGAACACTGTTTGACGTCACCGGTTTCGACTCCTACACGTACGTCACTGCTAAAAGGAAAATTCGTCACTGGTACAGCACTGCTCTGCGGAAATTTCACGAAGCAGACGTGACGCCGCCAAAAATCTATAACCCGACGGCAGAACAGGTTATGGCGCCGATATAACATTTATTTTACTCTACATGCACACATCGTATCGCACTTATTAAAATAATTTAATATTTGTCCGCGTCGTTCCATAAATCACTGGGCACAAACGCCGTGCAAATCTCGCTACTAAGATGCAATTCCAAACATGCAGTGCAAAGACGCCTCGGTTTTCCCATCCGAGCCGTGGTTACGTCACCGGCCACTTAGTTCTGGTCGTTGCTTACAGATGGCAGCATCTGTTGCGTTCAGCATATTTATCTCATATGTACACGTTTTCTGTTAATCGTTGTTTTTTTTTTTAATCCTCCGTTTATCATCCATCTGTTTCGCGGATCGTCTCCAGCAAACATGCTTCAAATCGATTAAACACATTCCTTTCTTCTGAAGAAACTCGTTTTGTCTTTTTTAACTCAATTTTTTGTTGGTACTAGTTACGTTACATGGGAGAGTGGACTTGTCCAGGACAGAAACGCACACAAAATTTCAACGCGCGCGCGCGCGCGCGTGTGTGTGTGTGCACGCGCGTACGTACGGCAATTAAACAAAGAACTAAATACAGTATAATAAATTTATGTGTACAAAACTCTTGTATTTAATAAGCATATTTATATTTACAAAAATAAAAATATAACCCACTATTGTATGACAATGGATATAGGGATAAAAAATAAAATAAAATTTATTTACAAAAAATTATGTTAAACTGTAAACACATGTAAAGGCGATCAGGTGTAATTATGTAATTGTCTCTATGGTTCAATTTTTTCCTTATCCATATTTTTCACTTATTTTCGCTTATAAAATAACGGTCTGTTGTTTTTTCTACCTTTGATGTTCAAAAATATACTACAGATTCTGTTCAAAACTTAATGAAAATAATACGTGTATGTATTTTTAAAGATTGGACTGTTCTTTCAAGATTCTGTAGTAGCCTTTCTCGATAGTATTATAATAATTAGATACTGTTGGGGTTTTGACTACAAAAACCCAATGAATTCGTCTCTTTTCGCTTGGCGTGTTACACACTGTTAAGATCAGCTGACTATCACGTGTTTGTAATTATATCACATTACCGCTATAACCAAAAAGAAAGTTAACTGAAAAATATCATTTATATAGCCTAATAATAGGCCTATATAATAACATATAATAGTTTTTAACGTACTTTTGTCGTATAGAAATAACATTGCTAAATTAAAATCGATACACTCTTTCACTTTGACACCACGTAATGTCTGCGTGGTCATTGCAGTAGTTTACCTCTAAGAAATTTCACGGGTCCTACAAACACGGAACGTTTTACTTGAGAAAACGTTCAAGAGGGAAATAATGAGAATAATCTGTTCAAAGTAGGAACACAGAAATTTAAAGAATACAGAAACAGGTCACGCATTTCAGAAAGAAACGAAAGCGCCAAGACTTACGTTGTCTGAGCACCTTCACAGAAAACGGGGAAAAGGGATTAAAAAATTCCAGAGCAGAAATCAGGATAAGCGCTGACAAGGACTAGATCAAGGATAAGATGAGCGTTAGATGGACAGGAATGCATGAGTAGAGAGAAAAACGAGAACACAGCAAGATAATGAGAAATGTAAAAACATTTAAAAAAAACACAAATAAAAAACAGTCGCCAATCTACAGAGCGCGAAAAAAACTGCAAAAAAAAGAAAAACAAGCCTGCAGAGCTCTCTCAAAAGCAGCTACAATAAATTCATTTATGAAATGTGTAGGGTGTGTGTGTGTGTGTGTGTGTGTGTGTGTGTGTGTGTGTGTGTGTGTGTGTGTGTGTGTGTGTGTGTGTGTGTGTGTGTGTGTGTGTGTGTGTGTGTGTGTGTGTGTGTGTGTGTGTGTGTTTACATTTATTTATTTACTACACGTCTTGTCGATATTACTGAAATATTTTGATCAATAACTTTAAAACATGCTTCATCGTGTTTCAGAGTGTTTCTGCTTAAAAAACCACTGTGAAATATTGGGGGAATAATTTGTGTATTATTTATACAAATAATAATTAATAATAAGCATTAGTAAGTACTTATAAGTACGGGACTCTCGAATAAATTATTTAAAACATGTTTTATATTTTTTTAACAAAAATTATAAGAAAACGAATATAAACTTACATAACTAGTATATAATATAATTTAATAAATAGTTCTAATAAAAAAAAAATATACGAAATTATTATTAATATATTATATTATTTTATATATTATATAACAGTATATATTACTTAATTGTTAATATATACAACAGTTAATAATAAAATATGAAATAATATATGTTATTGCGTTATGCAGTAAGGGGGGGGGGGTTGTAGGTTAAATTTAAATCCCTCCCCGAGGATAAAGAAAATAGGAAACGTAATTCTGTACAATTTATAAGTACGTAAATCTAAGACGTTCGAAAGCGGTTTCCAAACATTCCGTCGCCTCTACAACTGAACGTATTCGTATGCGCACCCTCTAACGCGTTTACTTTAAATGTTTATTTTTGAGGATCTGCAGTGCTCACTGTATAAAACTCTTCGATTCATTTCTGTGGTAAAACGAGTAGGCCGATTTAATCCTATTTTTTCTGGTAATATTTTTTCTGGAGAGGTGTCCGAGAAATTTAAACAAATTCGTACAAAACATTGAACGGTAGAAGATGTAGAAAATGTATGCCCGTTTTCTGGTAGCGCTAATTTGTTTTATATTGTAATGTAAGATTTGTCATCTTTGTTGTCTCATGACTTCGTTAAATTCAAGATATCAATTAATGTAGGCCATATGTTTCCGTACTCACCTTCTTGATTACAACAAAATAAACAGCAAATAACGAGTCCTTTTTCTTTTAATTTTTGTATTTTTTTATTCGCAAAATCTCACCCCCTTCCCCCAGAAACCCGCAAACCCCCTGCATAAGAAAATCTGGCTGTGTTATGTATACAATTTCACACATAATTATAAACTCTAGAACGAAGATTGAAGAGGTAATGCCTAATCGTCCAGAGTTACATATAGGTCTACGTTATGTTAACGCATAAAAGTAAATGATATAAGAGAGTCGACTTTGCGAACGAATATGGAAAACTGAACAGAAATACGGGCAATCCGATTTATGTAACTGCCAAAAAAGGATAATAAAATAATAAATGTACTCAAGAAAAACGGAAATTGTAAAAATATAAAGACAGAGAGACAAATACTGAAAAGGAATTATGAGTACTTTTCGTGAGCTATTAGTACCAGTTCTGAGAGAAGACTATTTTATAAACGGCAGGGTGACATATACCACTGAATCTCAGGCTACCCATCAAGGAGCATACGATAGTAGTGCAGAGCGGGCATACGATAATAAATAAAAGTAAACCTAAACCCATATAATAAATAAAAATAAATACACATATAATACACATATAATAATACTGTTCCCTTTAACGATCAAATTCACAAAAGCATAGAAGTTTTCCAAAATTAAGCTAAAGATTTCCGTCGTTGGGGTTAACCGGATACCGGATTCCTCTAGTCAAGGAAGACAGAGTCTGATTAGAGGAATGAGCAAGATAATATAATAGGATTATTGTTTACAATTACTGGAACTGAGTGTATACGCAGTAAAACAATTCCTCCGTCGCGTCGACGGAAAGCGAAACAGGAGGTTAAAGGAGAAAACGTGACGAGCAAAAGAGCGTAATCGTTGTGTAAAGCAAAACGAGCGTTTATAAATATCGTAGAGAGACAAAACACGTTATAGGATTATCATAACATTCTTCTGCGGTCGGTAATTGTATTGTTAATTCCGCCGGCGGTACAATGTAGGCTGCAGTTTAACGCACGCAATAATATGGAGTACTACAACAATAACGTTGAAGTTTATTGTTATAGATGCGGCTGCATGGAACTAACTGCTTACACTGTTAGCACTTATAAATATTCATTACACGCGAAGCTTTGCCACTAATTTATTAACTGCTTGTCCAGGCGTAAAGTAATTTCTCTTGCACGAGCGCGCACCGTTGTGCGTTTCGTATTCCGTAACGAGGGTGAACAGTGGGAAGCGTAACCCAGTGTCCTGAGATTTGACTAGGATTTGTTCTTTGGTACTTACGGCAAACACGGAAACACCTCAAAAAGGGCTCACAGGCTTGTGGAATAACGGACATCATAGCTATTTTTCTTTTTCCTCTTTTCGAAATGAGAACTTCATTTCCTGCACTATAGTGCCCGGCTCACTTCCGTACATTTCGCGCTCCTAAGGCAGTAAACTGATTCAACGTCTAGATGTAACTAAAATGCAGTGTTTCCAGGTCATTCAAACTTCTTTTCCCCACATAGCTAACCAAAATTTCTCCACTGCCATAAATATGTGTGCCTTAAGCAAAGAGTAATATTTTTACAAATGTGAGCATATTCTAAATGTTTAAATACTATTAAAAGAATAACGTAACTATTAAAAATAATTTTATTTATGATAAAATAAAATGTGCTCACATACTGATAGATCGAGCTGAATACTTTTGAAATCCTTTTCTTGTTCTTAGTTCGTTATTAGCCTAATATATTTACACAACTTTCAAATTGTTTAATTCATGAAAACAGTTTAAAATCTGTTTTAAAGTCATTGTATTGGTATCCGCGTCACAATTATAATTAAAATTTAAAGTTTTTTACCTTAATCCGTCTATGTGACCGCTTAATTTTGTCTTCTTTGTCTTCTTACGCGTTTCGGATTATGTTAATCCATCATCAGAGATTACAAAATTCGTCGGTTAAGACTTCGTTAAAACATTAAAAGTTACACTAAAAGACATTTAAGTGTGCGCACTCACATCCGCATACGTCGCTGTGTTTGTGGAATATATACTTAAATGTCTTTTAGTGTAACTTTTAATGTTTTAACGAAGTCTTAACCGACGAATTTTTTAATCTCTGATGATGGATTAACATAATCCGAAACGCGTAAGAAGACAAAGAAGACAAAATTAAGCGGTCACATAGACGGATTAAGGTAAAAAACTTTAAATTTTAATTAAAATCTGTGACATCTATTTTTTATTATAATATTTGTAGTATCGTCAATGAGAATGTTTGCGTACATGTTTGAAATTTCGAAAGAGTATAGTTTTGTATCTTCCTTAATGTGAATTAATGGGATACAGATCTGGTGTATAATTCATGAGAATACTCGGTACCAGATCCATGTGAAGAGTACACGGAAGCTGCACTGAAGAACTTAAAAACAATCTATGGCAGAACAATCAAAATAGGCCGCAAAAAATGAGACGAAGAAGAAACAATGGAATCGGATAAAAAAATCTCAAAAATTTTATGGAAGAGGAGGAGGGTGGTCTTCCGGGTCCAACAGGAGCTACAGAATAGAGGAATACGAAAAGAGGAACAATCTTATATTATTAACAGAAATTCATTTTACTATTATATTATTTTATTTTGTCTAGAAGAATAATAACAAAGCGAAGACTCAATAAAAATGTAAAAAAAACGCTCGAAGTCATAAAAATAGTAACAACACCGGGCGCTTTTCAAGACTTGAATGGAGCACTGCAAATATAGGCCTAATCGAAGCCCAAAAGAGGCACAACCTTGTAATCAGTAAACCAGTATCTCATGTAACACTCGCTATTAACATATGGTTCTGGAATTTATTAAATTTTAAACAATGAAATCTTAAATATAAAAAAAAATGGTTACTGGACAGAATATTGATAAAATTCTAGCGACACAAATCTTGAACATTCTAGAGAGAATGCAAAAAAATTTCAAGAGTATATCACTCTTACTCTTTGAGGAATATACGCTTTTATTTAAAAGCAGAGGAATTAGGTAAATTTTGTAAGTTTGTCTCACTCTGTTGAATAGAAGATCTTTTCAAAACAATCTACCATAAACATCGGCTCCTTCATTAGTTTACTCTCGTCCTTCATTAGTTTAACAATTTGAAATTAAAGTTTAATTTACTTTTCTCTGCAGTTGATTATCGAAAACTGTCAATTCTTGCTTTTAAGAGCAAGAAGACTGATTAAGAGTGACGAAGGCTCAGAGCTACACAAATCATAAGATAATGAAACTGTCGGTTCACGAGTTATGATAAACAGTTCACTTTCAGTTTTAATCTGTTTCATTGCAAATCGTTTTGCATCCGGTCTTGAGTACTCGCATACACTGTCCGTTACAAATTATGCGATGAACGAAACGATGGCCCGCTTTCGAATTATGCGCTCCCATAACGTGTATAGCATAGCAGATAACGAAATCTAGTTGCTATCTGACGACGCAACTTTATAAACACACTGCTTTATGTAACAGTGTTTATTGTTTTTGTTTTTATAGATTCTTGTGTGGAAACAAGTTTGGCCTGAGTCCGTGACCAGGACCAAGGAAGTAATAGAGTGAACGCTGATTAAAGCTTCTCAACGGCAGGACGTAACAGTCGGCCAACATTCTACGACTGCACAATTCAACGCAACTCAAATGTACGTCAGTAAATATATAAGCAACTTTTAGATAGGTTAGACAAGACAACATGTACTGCCACATGCTACACTGACAATTTGCGAAATTGGCAAATTTAAAAAGTAATTATCGGCATCCGTGTAGCGAGCGGCAGAGTTTGGCCATAATTCAAACGGCGGAGATCAACTCTAGACAATCGGATTTGATTTTATTTTCTTCCGTCGTATTGAAACTGTACACAAATTGCCCGGTAGCGCGGGTACCAATTCCGTCGAAACAGCGCTATAACTGTTCACTTTAATTATAAACGGCGCACGGTGATAGCGTAAAATGTGTATAATTTAAAAAATAAACTTACGCGCTGAAAAGAAAATAACACGTGGAAGCAGTAAGGTAATAAACGTTGGACAAAGGCAGGCAATAAATAACGTTAACATAAGCTTTTAAGGAAAGCACCCATTCTTTTTCAACACCGTAACGCTAATGCGCGCTTCCAGTTTGAAGAAAAAAAAAAATCATAATTTTAACGATTTCAATTATATAATTAAAGCGAATGAAAATACGAGAGAAATAAATACCTTCCTTCGTCTGGCATCAGACGCTATACGTAATGAGTAAAAGTTTGTTTAATAAAACTGTGTAAATTATACGGTAAAAGACTTGCTGTATCATACTTCTGTGCATGCAGCCGCCATTTGCAAACGCGCTGACGAACGTAGTTGACTTTTAGTTACAACAAATCTGCCTATTGTTCGATTAATCGGTATATAATTTTGTTGTCTTCTTCTTCTCCTTCCTCTTCTTTTTCTTCTTCCACTTTTCTTCTACTGGATTCGATTATGCAACCTGATATTCCAGCGTTTCTTACCGTCGACGAATCGACGTTTTTCTTTGATAATTTTACTTTCCGCTGTAATATATCGAACGATGTCCTGAGTCGCTTATTCGGAGTTTCACAAGCTCCAAGTTACAGGAAAACTTTGATATTTAATATTAGCTTTGTGCAGTCCACAACACAAACGATCACATTTCACACTGCTACTTTATTGAGGGTTCATAGGTTTCTAACAAAGTTGAATGCGTTTATTTTTGTTTTCTGTGAATTTTTTCAATGATTTCATCGACATCGTGGAGGCATTGTGTGTAACACTTAGATTAAAGCTGAATGTGTCATAATAAGTGAAATGCATCACAGAAGCAATCGTAATGTTAGTATACAAATAATTTTACGACACACAAAATTATGAACTCAAACAACATGACACGAGGCAAATATTATTTGCAGCTGAAATAGACTAAGTTTATGATTTATAATAAGCTAGGTTTTTACAACAAGAAGTGATATAATTATTTATTTTTGATACAATCGTTATGGTAACTATCCTAAGTTAAAGTTTTTAAATGTTTTATGTATCTGTGCCGACGACGCTCACCTGAGTGGAAATATTTTATATATGTAAGTTTAGTAAATGATTCCGATTGAAGATGGAACACAACTGTTCCGAAATGCATCTCGGATGAAAAACTAAAAAAATCACCGACTGGAATACCTAGAGATGTACTCGTAAGTACTAAAATCTTTTATATATCGGTTATACTGTAACACACGGCGATAACCGTAATCGTCGTATTTGGTAACAGATATTCAGCCGTTGTCTATATTTGGTACACTATTTTACGAAAAGAGGGCGCCGCAGGGCGACGTGGCTAAGCAGCAGGTCGGAACGTTGGTACTCTGTCCAAGCACTTCAGCTTACGCGGTATCGTCCGGTCCACTGCGGATGTCCGAAGTCCACTATTCTACTCTACAACAAAACTATGCTACCCCTTCCGGACGCTGTGCAAACAAACAAACGTTCGTTAACTACACAGGTCTCGCATAAGTGTGAATTTAATTCAGTTAACGCGTAGAACCGGCTCCGGCTAATTAACGAGCGGCGTATTACTTATCGCTCTACCTTTGCGGTGTACGCCGGAGAATGTCTTCACGTCCTTACCGGACGCCTTTTACAGACTCGCGTGGACCGCCGTTGTACGCTTGTATTGTTTGTTATTCAACCTGCTCCCGCGCATACTGTAACGTTAATTGTGCACACATAATGAGCTAATACGTATTAATAGTAGTAGTTTGTCGCAATAATAAACTTCTGCGAGCGTTCCGCAGGACAATAAAGCATCATCGGATATTAATCCAAATGGAATATACATTTTTAATCCGAATACAAATTTTTAATTTGTATATTTTATAATACGAACATTAAACTAAATCGACTGCGTATAATTAGACATACTATATTATGTAATAAAATTATTATTTTTACTCTACGTGTAAAAATAAAAAAGAAAAGTGCATAGCAGAAGAAACTAATTATTGTGACAAATTATAATATATAGAATTGATAGAACCATTCAATAGTTACTATTGTGTGTGTGTGTGTGTGTGTGTGTGTGTGTGTGTGTGTGTGTGTGTGTGTGTGTGTGTGTGTGTGTGTGTGATGTGGTTTTCATTGGCTGTCGTTTTTGTTCATTAGGACTATGCACGTGTACAATGTATCCAAGCAATGATGTATACGTCAATCGCTTAATATAATTAGACCTAATTGAACGGTCAAAACCATCACGTTCTTCGGATCCGAGGACAGGCAAAATATTTTGAATATTCTCCGGTATACTTTTATAAATATTCGCAAATATGTAAATGCTACACACACGCGCGCGCGTATATCGACAGAAATATTAGTATGAAGTCTTAATTTGTATGTAGCCTATACACGTTCACCCGTTGGTGTGCGCGCGCGCGCGCTCGTGTGTATTGTATATATACAAACGTTCTTGTTTTATGTTCGTTATAGGCCCTACTCACTATTGTCTACAATATCATAATTTTAGGCCCTATACTAAATTTACTTAATTTAAGCCTTTTCTTTAATATAAATGTCAACTATATAACTGAGCTGGTGGCAGCCGTTGCCGAAAAAATGTTATCGTTATAGCCTAAGGTAATACGCTAGTGATGTGATTTGTGTCTGTTCTTCTAAAGTGGAGAAATAATATATCTCGTATCAGATTTCATGAAAACTGTTCTGACCACCTCTTTCGAGATAATCGTCCAACACTCCTTTCACCTGCAAATGAATACCTGGGTTACTGTGAGGTTAAACGTCCCCATCATACAGTCACCAACGGTAAGTCTTGTACGAAAGACCAGACAGAAGGGCAGTACCAGCTTCTTAGCGACGACTGCAATATAATTTATCAAAATAACAAACTTCTGCCAGTGTTTAGTAAACAAAACTGCATCATCGGTGACTAAGAAATATATAGAAACTTATTTATTTTATGATACGTACACAAATTGTATAAAATAGATAAAACATAATTGCATACACTATTATACATAATAAAACAGTGCGAGCTTTGATTGAAGCGTTCCCTACTCTCCCTTCGCTTAACATCAGTAATCTGCCACCATGGGGAAATCCTGGTCTATAAGTCTCCATGAAAAAAAAGCATTGTCAATAACGTCCATCCACAGAAAATTTCTGATTGCGCCACTGCTAGTTGGGAATTTCGTTTCAGTCAGTCTCACTGTTGGTACCACTGTCGCCTACATTTAGGGATCTCGTTTAAGTTGAGGACATTTTATTCTCCTCCCCTCCAAAATTTCTTGCTTTTTCGACAACCAGTGTAGAAATATCATTTCCCTTCTGCTGTTCGACTGTCAAGATCCACCGTTCGAAATAATAAACCGTGACTACCACGACTTCGTAGAATTTCAAGTTTGTATTCTGCGTAGCGTGTTTAAGCGTTCTTTTAATTTTTCCACAACTTTGATTGACTAAATTTATCTAATTCTGTCACAAACGTCCCTAATGGAATTATACGATATGTTAAAACCAAGACAGCCGAAGACGTGTGTTTCCTCAACAGATCGATTATTAATTATTATCGACTTGTTGGCTTCGATTTGTTACCAAATTAATGTTTTGCATTTGAATGATAGTACTTTAATTTTCATTCAAATGTTCGACACCTCTCACACACACTCAGAAGACGCGGATGTCTGCAAATCGAAACATTGAAAATTAAGAGCTTAAACAATTTTCTAATACATATTATTTTGTTTTTAATTAAAGACGCAGACGAGAAAGTATTTCGACTTTGCCCACGCGTATCAGATCACTTTCTGGTTAAGTCTGATTGCTGTACCCAAGCGCATACGCAATAAATTACTGCAGTGCTCAGAGGTACCGTAATAAATCACAGACACCTAAATATTTATCCTAACCGACGCACAACCCGTTTATCCGATTAGCATATTTAAATAAAAATCTCCACACTGTAATTTGGCTTGTTTCTTTGTGTGATGTAAATATTATCTCGTGCGCGCGTGCGGCGGGTTTGCGGTAACTTCATTATCGCGTCAAATAAAATGTTTCTAAATAAAGCAAACCGCACACGCGCACACAGCGTTAATACGTATAAAATACGTTTAAGTTGTTTTCAAAATAAAAACACTTGAAGCCGAATTACATTTTGTCTCTTTTAGAAACAAACTTGCTATATATTTACAAAATTGTTATATTTAAAGTAGTAGTAATAATAATAATAATAATAATAGTAAGAAGAAGAAGAAGAAGAAGAAGAAGAAGAAGAAGAAGAAGAAGAAGAAGAAGAAGAAGCACCTGGAGGTCCTAGGGTTCGATTCTCGAGTAAAATCAATGTGCGTTTTCCAGCTCCCAGATCAACTCAGCCTGTGGAAATGAGTACCAGGGATAACACCTTGAGTTAATAATAATCTTCTTATTCTTCTTGTTTTTATTCTTCTGCACTTCATGGATTAGGCAAACCAGTCTGTTCCTAAAACCATCCGTTACGTGGACGACCAACATCTCTGTATCCAGTGGGTGTATGTTTTCTGCCAGCACAAACCAGCTTTACCTACCCTACCCTAATGCCTGCGCCATTGAATTTGTAACTTTTGAAAAAAGTAATTAGATACTCGTGAATATCCTCGTTTTTTACTAGATTGCGCAAAGTGCGGCCATCCACGGCCGTAATAATCTCATCCAACGTAATTTTGGACAGCACCCACTGGCTTCACTGCCACAAGTTAATGAGACAGCTCCCGCCATCGCGTCGTCGCGAAAATTTTTAATCGCGTGTCTTCTCTAGTCTTGGATTTCCGTGTTCTGTGAATAGCCCTATGTGTCTAAGGCTATTTAATTTAATAGTCCCATCATTATATAGGCCTATGGGTCTATTCAATGAAACCTCGAAAGCCAAATGTTAAAGCAAGATTCTTGTTCGATAATTTACTTGTCTAATTCTATTTTTGATTTTAACTAAAGTCTTATAATAATATTAACATTAATAATAATTATTATTTTTATCATCATCAGTACAATAATCACAACTACTACACCATCATCATCGTTGTCGTCATCATCATCATCATCATTGTTATTGTTTTATTATTATCATTATTGTTATTATTATTATTATTAATTTATAGTAACAACAGTTATTATTATTATATTAATATTATTTATTTTAAAACAATATTACATAATGTAAACCTATATAAGAACGGTACAGAATGGAAGCAAAATTAATTACGATAATTAAAAGACATTTCAAAAATCGCACAATTTAATGCGATTTATAAATAAAAATTTACTAACAATAAGTTAATTATAGACGAATTATTAGAAAAATATTAGGCCCACGAAAAACTTCAGAAGGTTGGAAATTAAGAAGTAATGTTGAAATATATCAAAGTATAGAAAATATAACAGAAACAATGAGAAAAAGAAGTCTCTTATTTTTTGGACATTTATATAGAATGGACGACAATAGGTTGACATAACAAATCTTCAAATATCTGTGGGGGAAGAAGTCAACATCAAGTCGGATTAAAGAAGTCCAAAAGGATTTAGAAAAAAATAATATACATGCAGAAGAAGCAGTTGGAGGAGACGTTTTTCGGGCAAAAATGTTAAAAATGGAAGGAGTCCAGGGTAGGAGACAGAAAAACGCAGGTTCAAAGTGGACTGAAGACAGGAAGAAGAGACACAGTGAGAAGATGAAAGAATATTGGAAAAAAGAAAAGAACAAAGAGTAAAGAATTGAAATTGGCATGTGGTCCTTAAATGCCGGGGGAAAAAAAAAATTGAGACTCATAAGGAGAATTGAGAAGAAACCTCGTAGAGATAGGGTGAAAAACGTTAACATCCGGAAGAATTTGAAGATATTGAATGATAAAAATTGAAAGCTCGCAACCGCGTTGGTTTGCTCACGTCTGTAGGATGAATGAGGAAAGGTACCAGAGACGAGCATGGGAGGCAAAACCACAGGCAGAAGAAGAAGAGGACGGTCCAGAACGAAATGGGTGGATAACGTCAAGAAGAGTGTAGAAGGCAGAGGAGCAGTTTGGGCCCGGGCCAGGGTTTCGGCACTGGACAGGACGAGATGGAGAGCACTCTGGAAAACCTCGACATCCGACGGGTATAAGAAGATCCGACTAAGGAGAAGAAGTTTATTATAAACAAATTGTGAAATAACTACTGAAAAATCTCATTAAAATATTTATTAATTATTTACATGCGACACATTAGATGTGTGTGTGTGTGTGTGTGTGTGTGTGTGTGTGTGTGTGTGTGTGTGTGTGTGTGTGTGTGTGTGTGTGTGTGTGTGTGTGTGTTTCATGGTGTACATTTTACAAGAACAGACCGGATCACCCTGCAGATCGATACACGGTAAAGACGGAAATGCATTACCCTCGTACAACAAGGATTAACGCGTACGTACGTACGTACGTACGTACGTACGTACGTGTGTGTGTGTGTGTGTGCGTGTGTGTGTGTGTGTTCTAGACAATAACTAATGAAATAATATTTATCGTCTTTATGTCGTTATTATATCAGCATCGGTATATTGTTTATTGATACGTTGCGACAATAACATGTCTCTGCCTGCGACAGCGTCTGACACTTAACGCGTTCGACTCGGAAAAGGCTCGGTTATTATTTGAAAACGTACGAGCGTGTGTGTGTGTGTGTGTGTGTGTGAGACGTAAGTGTATCTGTCAGTAGATAGGTTTCACACTTTCCGTATCGGTTTTGCTCAACTTCTTCTACACAATAACCAGCTGTAAAATATGGTTCACTATTAACAACTGCGGAGTGGCTGTGTCGTGCAGTCCGGTCGGCTCGCGGAAGTACCACACGCTGCTGTATGCTGTATATAATTTTTTAATCGTTCACGTATGAGTGCGACTTGGGTTCTTCCGATTTTTTTTTATTTTCGGTAGTATGCGTAAAACCGTTTCGTACGTATTCGTACAACAATGTACTTGTTAGATTAGCAGCAGTTCAGGGGACTCATTCTCGTTTATGATAGTTTGAAAATAATGTTGAAACATAAGTGTGTGCGCATTATTTCAACGTAATTTAAAATAATATTTTTAGCTACAACGATTTGGTCAGAAATGTTGAACTGATGGACGTTAGATAATCCGCGGTAATGCTTCTGCACGCGGATAGCTCAGAAAAACTCTCCCGTAAGTTGAAACATAAAACAACGTCCGAGCGGACGATGGGGCGGATAGGGTTCGTCGACCTGATCCACGATGACGATGATAAACGAGAAGGTGGTGAGAATCACCCGACCCAAGTGCGGCGGAATCAAACCGGTCGCTATCCGACTACAGTATTCCCCAACCTACTCAGTCGCTTCGGGTATGATTAGGATTCGAATAAAAATTTATCGATATCTGTGTCTCTCGATATTAAGTGCGAGGCTCCCTACTCCAAGCTAATCCACGGAGAGCGTGTGACTGCAAGTATAGTCCAGATACTTCGAATTTTGTTATAGACTGTTGAAAAGAATTATAAGAGCTGTGAACGTCTGGAAACACGCTGAGAAACTCGCGTTTTAATGGTATCTTATTACGAATGAAGAAGTTAAAATACATGCGTTCGTAGCAACTAATAAGTAGCCTACTGTAAAAAGTGCTTCAACTTGTATTATATATTAACTATAACGATATGAGTTGTGACAAAAGCAAACAGCCTATATGAGTGTAAAAACAGACATTTTTCAAAAAATTAACAGCATACTTCCACCAGCATAAACAAGAAGGCCGTAGAAAGGCGTAACTGATATTTTACAAGTTGGTATGCCTGTATCCATCTTGCAAAAATATCAGAAGTTTTAAAATTACCGGCTACCGCAGGATTTTGAGTGTTCCGTGGACTCTGTTTGTATGACAAGCGTCTATACTGAGATAAATCCACATTAATTTATAAACACGGTCTGCTTTTGATAGAAGAACGTTACGCTTCGTAGGACGCATCGTTCGACGACATGACGTCGAGGCACTAACCGTCTAAGGGAAGGCGGATGAAAAAACGGGGTAAAGAAACCATCCAACAGTTTTCTCGACTGTGTGTCAAAACTTGCAAACGTCTCGTTACGTTTATAAATTCTGGTCTGTACGTCTTCTGAAAAGTGAGATCAAAGGCGGAACATGGTAAAATCGTTACCAGTACCTTAAGCCCAAAGAGGGCAACGAACACAGACACAGGAGACGGCCATCCTAAGCCCTGTCAAAAGGTTACCTTAATTTACAAATCGTGTTAAAATCTTAAATTTTTGTCACCATAAGTTGAATGCGATAAGTAAAACGCTACAACTTTACAACCAAACACCATTGATATCTGTTTAATATATTGTTTATAGTGATTGAATATTGTATAATATATAACTCTCTGTGATTATAATGTAAGCCTTACAATAATTATCGTATTACCGTGGTATAACAGTGTAATCTTTAGCGGACTGACAATAAATATAAATTTTAACATTGAAAATGTTTATAAGGACGTGTCGCACATTTGAAAACGACCGCTGGTGTGTGATCGAAAATGGGAACCGGTGAGTTTCCATAGAAACTACTTCTTTGTTGTCAATAACGTAGTAAACATATAAAACGTCGCTTATGAATGCTTTAACTTATAATCTGTACATTGGTAAATGAAGAATGAATTCATTGATTGGTGAATGAACATAAATATATATATTTTTTAGATTTATTGAAGCATTTTCAATGCCTTTCTCTGTGCATTGCATTTGTGCAATGCCTGTAAATTTTTTCTGAGCGTATTATTTGTATAATAAATATTCAACCTTAATAAATAACGCGATATTCAATATCTTAGATGTATAAATTACAAGTTTAAGTTCTAATTATTTTACTTCTAATTACAAACTCAGTTTGTAAAATCTAAGTTCGATAATATACGCTTTGTGAGAGAAATGACAACTCTAAAATATATTAAAAGAAATTAACTATTAGTAATTAATTATTTATTTATTAATAATTTCATTTTGCGAGTACCATTATCGATTAATACTATTAAAAAAAATACATTACTTATTTTGAAATCAAGTTGACCGTAGCGATTGCAATATTATGAATGAGCCTACAATTTTTTTTGGCATCTTGATAAAATGTGCAAAAAAGATTCATTATTAAAATTAGCCGTGTATGCAAGGTAACCAAAATTAACTTTTAATTACATGCATACAAACACAGTTTCCTAATTTAGTATTCAAATTATATCCACTCGGTTATTAATATCCGACGACGAGATTTTTAAGCAAATTAAGGTTACCAAGATACGTTTCAGACATAAATAATTAATCTCAGCTGCCTTACTACAACAATAATCCGGATTCTGTATTGAACACAAAGCCGGGGTCATGGTTTCGTTCCCTACTGAACAGATTTGCTGAAAGAAGCGAACGCGCGACGTGGGCGTCGTCAATTGTTTGTGTGGGCCGTTTGTATTGCTTCTCTTGATCGTCATTGTGTCCGTGTACTGCACGTTTGAGCGTATTTAATTCGGTTTGAGTATTTTTTAATAAACATTACCTAAACTCTTCCGATGATCTTTACGTGTACTTGTCGTATATTACAACTTTAATATTTTAATTAAATAGTAGGCTACATAATATTTTATTTATCAGTACACGCGATAATTAGTGTTTATAATCCTGTTTTGAAACAAGTATTTATTACAACATTTTTAAAAATTAGGAAAATGCACATGCTTCTTCTTACATTCAGATCTAAGAAGTTATACGAGGTTAACGTGTTTGGCGTAAAAATGCGCGCGCGCGTGTGTGTGTGAAGTTATCATCCAAGTATTTCTTTTTTCATGTACATTTTATTGAACTTTACTGTGAAACATCGACAGATATAATAACTATTTAGATGTAAAGTAAAAGCTTACATTATAAATAAGCTGCTATTATATACTATTACGTTGAACAGTAAGATACAACGAAACGTCATAAGAAAATAAAATATATATTTAAATACATGTATTGCAGCTTGATTTATAATATAATACAAACTATAAAAACGTATACGCAAGATAAGTTAAATTATTATTGAATAATTTTTACAGACTTTATTTATTTAAGAAATTATTTTATTTTCTTCTAGTTCAATGTAAAAAATACAAGGAATACATTTCACAGTTGTATCAATAATATTATAAATAAATAATAATAACTAAATTTATAATATATAAATTATATATTATATATTATTTATATTGTCTTGTATTATAACAAATAAAAATTATTATATAATAATAATTCCGTAATAATCTTATATCAGGCCTATATTGTACAAACAATTAAAGGAAAACTCTTATAAATGATTATTTATTAAAAAATGGGGTATGTTATCTTGACGTGAGGACTGTGAATATAAAGAAGAATTCGCCCAGTGAGAACGGCTAATATCGACTGCAATAGATACGAGAGTGCTAACCCAAAGTACTGTGTGTGTGTGTGTGTGTGCGCGCGCGCGCGCGCGCTTCCTCACAGCAGATATTGCAGGGCTCGGATCTAGTCCGGCTCGGACCGTGAAGTTTGTCTCTAAGCATATACGCACAGGTCGGTGGAGTAAATCATTTCGTTTTATCGTAAATCATAATTACCAAACGGCGAACGCGGCTGCTGACTAATACTACCTTACTGTGTTTAACTTAAGGCAACGCTGCATTCCTTCACTTGGACCCGGCAAACGTATAATTTCGATTATTTATTTTAAACGATTCCGATAACAGCGATGCCTCTGAAATCCCGACCAAAATATAAACGTACGAATAATACTACACGGCGGGAAATGGAGTACAGACGGAATTTCACAGAGATTATAGTGTAATCTGAGTAATCTGTGAACGCCAGCCCGTGTGCCAAATTTGCCGTTAAAATATAGCCTTGTAATCGCGGTAAACGTGTAATTAAATATTTATAAATCGACTGTTACATGATTATAAATCAGACGGGGAACGAGAAATAGACAGACAGACGGCGGACAAACAGAGATCGAACGAGAAAAGGAAGAAGGCAGAGAATTGGCAATCAAATCGTTAGCAAAACGTTTAAAGTACAAATTATAAAACTCCACAAATACACATTAGCCGCTTATTAAATCGGCAAAAACAATATTTATGTCAACGGCGATAATCGACGATGAAAACTTCGCGACTTGCAGATTTCTTTATTTGAGAATAACGTTTAACGATAATTATTTCTTTGCATAACTGCCGGAGTAAAATCGACTTACTGTAGACCAAAGTAGGTTTTGTTATAAATTTCGTTTCTATTAACAGAACACACCTCTTAAGGTGGAATCGTAACTTGACAGTTCTAATTCGTGTGATAGTTCTCCAGCTTGGGTTGGATCAATCAGCGCTGTGAAACCCTTTCTCATGATTTTGAAACTTAAAAATCTCTTACGTTAGTATTCATCAGATATTTACATGACTCTAAATGTTTACGTTTTTCCAGTATTAGGTTCTTTAAAGAAGCGCGTATTACATGTAGCTGGTTACTTGTGGACCAGTAGAGCCTACAAATCATTCTTAACGCTCCAGTAGCTTCCTGAACACACAGTCCATGTAGCTTCTTATCGCAGACTTCAATCATCTCAATCCTCTGCGGCAGGAGCTCTATTTGAAGCTCGGGAAGTAGTAGGTATACGAGTGGGCGACGGGCAAGCCCTTCGTCCCGCACACCCATTGAACTTGTCATCTCAAGATTAAATTTTTTATTTATGGAGATTTTAAATTTCGTCGCTTTATGGCAGTTTTCTCTAGAGACTACCATTGTCTATTCTCGTTAGATGAAGTTTATTAGACGGTCTCTGTTATTTGAGCAAACGGGTGTCGCCATACGACTAGTAGGTTCGCATTAATAACGCCTTTTACAATATTTTCAAGTCAGAACCAACGTTTATCTCCACATTCCCAGTCTCGGTCCATAGCTCAAATTAATAAATTAATTTTGTTACAGAAGCCTTTACACCAGGCTGCAAAACTCCTAATCATTAGGTACTGACACGTCATGCAAATTGTAGCCTGTTCTTGTCATCGCAGTTTGTATACCACATCTTTCATTATCATAAAAAAGTAATTTATAAACCGTCACAAATTTTGATTTCATACTAAAGTTCCCGAGGTTCGAAGATACAATTTAATCTCTTCAACCGAGATGGAACCAGTAGCTCTGTCTGAAACAGCAGGAGTATCAAACGAACGTATCTGAAACCGTGAGACTTTTGTAAATAAATACATGCATAAACGCTCTCCCCCTCCCTCTCTCTCTCTCTCTCTCTCTCTCTCTCTCTCTCTCTCTCTCTCTCTCTCTCTCTCTCTCTCTCTCTCTCTCTCACCCTCTGTCGATCTCTTGAAAGCTGACAGAGAAGAAACGACAGAAAAGAAAACAGATTCAAAAACCGAGAGTGAAAGCAGACGGGTAGACGTACAACCCCTTTTAAATACTTTATTCTTTTCCCGGACATTAGGCCTAAGGATCTGTTGCGAGACCCAACGAGATATCAACAGGCCTGACGTCGTGTTGAGAGTCAAAACTCTTCATCCCATTTTAGTGGGAGGGGGCAAAACATGTCTTTAAGTTGATGTCCTGCGGGTCTTTAACCCACGATCTGCTTTAGCAGTCTTATTATTACATCATCCGTTCTCGCTAACACGCCTTCGCCTCTTATTATTGTTATTATTACTCACTTCAAACGTTATTTATACGGGTTTAGAACGTTCTTGTGAGGGTTTCACTCGTTTCTTTACAATATCAGTCAAAAACGGCTTCCGTCCTTCCGGTTAATTTTTTTTTATCGTTTCATTTGTCTGCCCCGAAATAACAACAAAATTATGTCCGATGAAGATTCTGTGTAGGTGAATTCACATAAACTACCTATAATGAGCTTCAGTAGCAACACATCCACAAGAAGTACGGATAAGAATCTAATAATGTAGCGTATCAAATTTTGATACGTATTAATCTTCGATAAAAAAAGATTTTAACGATTTCCTTTCACCGTGGAAAACGATCGATTTATACCTCATCACAGAGTGTAGATTTTCTTAATTTTGTGTGTTTCACAAAACTGCTAATAAATCTTTCGGCTGCTAAACGTTCCAAACGATATGCACAAAAAATGTGTGTGTGTGTGTGTGTGTGTGTGTGTGTGTGCGCGCGCGCGCGCGCGCTTTGGAGCATTATATAACAAAACATATATTTAAATGGACGAACGTTATAGGTAGACATCGATTATTGTTAATCGATACCAATCAACGTTAATCTTTTCTTTTTTCCCTCGCCGACAAAATAGCGGAAATTGAAATAATTTTCTATCGTCTGCAATCGGTTTCTTCTTCAATTCGTACAAATCGAGAGAGGTCTAAACACGCGGACTAAAGATTTACTCAATTTATAGTGAATCCTATGATTAAAAAGTAAATAAAAAATCACTCTCACGGCATTTACTAACATTTTTTGTTAGTCGTCACAGTTTGTTTTTTGTATAAAACAGTTATCTGATCAGCCTTTACTCAGATGTTCTGCAATAACGTAAGTTTTTTTTGACGTTTTAATAACATTCTTACAATATTTGTATTGAAATCCAACAACAATAAAATAATGTAGGCACACATGTAATAATCTACAAGAACTAAACGCGTAGATACAAATATTGTTGTCATTTGCTGGAAAATACTGTGGTTGGTTGTAGAGAGGAATATTTATTTGACTACGTTTTAGTAGCCATTCCGGGCCACAAAAAAGAATACGAAGAAATAAACTGCAAACAAATTGAATAAATAGAGCCTACATATTATTTAAAAACCTCTTATAAATAACGGATCTTTCGTCTGCGCTTTCATGTAATTTTGACGTTAATCAGCCAGATAAATATTAGGAAAACACCGCTTTAATTTATATTATTATCAGTGGCGTATCTAGAATTTGGCCTTGGAGGGGGTTCGGTCGAGTCGGCTTCATACAAAAGAAAAAACAAGTTAAGAGTAATCAACATTACTATTTTTAAAGTGGTTCTAAAACTGTGATAACATCCGGAACTCAGTCCCACAAAAGTAAACGGTAATAACACAATAATAATGTTATTTAAACATTGTTTACAAGATGCTTATTGATTGAACTGATTCTTCTATACTTCATATTTCAAACGTATACCCTAATGCTGTGTAGGAAATCTTTTTGTATATTTAAAATAGAGTTACTACTATATTAACGTACATAGCTGGGGAAAAATAATAAAATAGTCTAAAAATTTTAAGAGAATAACAAAATTCGTCAACTGTTTTCGACCCTCTGTGGGGAGGGTCCGGTCCTGTTGTTCCACACTTGTAAAAACGCCACTGATTATTATTATGGTGCAAACCCCCTTATGTTTTACGATGTCGGGCTGATCTTTCCACGTCTTTTACCACAAGACATCATTTCTTTTCCTTGATTAGAACAGTCACCACTGGTGAGATGTTTACCATTTTTTCCATTTCTCCTCCAACCCAACCTTTCCTAAGTTTTCCTTCTTCTTTTCTTTTATATTCTACCTTTCTACATTTCCTTCGCTGGTATGTTCATTCGTTTTCAATTACACCAACTAAGCTGTTTTCTTTTTTTTAAATATATTCTAAACAGATTTAGTTTTGAGCTTCTCTCTTCTGCCTGTGTTTCTTAACCGGTCCCTCGCAGTCATTACCTTCGTTCTTCGAAAATATATCAGTTCAAGTATTAATATTTTACTGTTGTTCCTTCTTTATCAGTTACTTATATAACACTAGGGGACATCAAGAAAACTATAGACGGATCGAAGCATTCGTTAAGACGGATTAATTCGATCTATTACGCGTCTACGAAGATTAAAAAAAGAACTGGAGAAAGGCGATGATTGAAGCGAAATGACGATTCTATAGGAGGGGACGGAGTGCTCCCGGCAAGGAAGTACTGCATACCGGAACTGCGAGTATTTCGCAAATAAAAAAAGTGTTCTGTCGTTAAAACTAAATTGACTGTGCAATTTGTTACACAAAGGCAGCAACACAGGTGTTAGTTAAACGTTCGATTATTGTAGCCGATAACTCCAAAATTAACAACTACTTAGCACCTTCTTCACTTACCGGTAGGGAAAAAAAACAAGAGGACACACAAGTAACAATAACTGTATTGACGAGTGAAAAGCGACAGCTGGTTTACGAATTAAATCCCGCTGTGTACGTTGTCTGCCAGAAGCAGATGGTTTGTGTAGATAGTGTTTGCAACATTTACAGCGAGGTATAGGAGGAATGCGTGCGGCGGCCCACGCGAATACCCGTAAGCTTCGCGCCAAACCGGAACACGTGTGATCCTTGAAACCCAGCAAAAAACAATAGAATAACGAACGACCTTCCCCGGTGCGACCAGTGCGTTTACGGCCTCGATTGCCCGTGCCTTAAAATTTTATATAGAAAGGGATGATTTCAAAACAAATTGCAGTACGCCTGTATAATTAGTTCGAAATAATGTGGGTCCATAAATTGCACTACGCCTAAATTATTTTATACCTTCCTTACTGGTAGACTTGAAGATTTTTTCTTTTATTATTTTTATTCGATAATTACTTTCTAATATGTTTACTGAGTTTTATTGCCACATAAGTAGAGAAACCCTTTTAATATGTACTAAAACGTTTCAACACAACATTCCTAGTCAATTCCGCGTGTCTTAAGTGTTGGAAAAATTCTTACACCTGTACGAGCTTATTGAGTTCGTACTTCTTCAAGCTTTCACGGTCCAGAACGAGCACACATCCAAACGTAAACCAGTAATAAATAATACAATTTTATCACACATTTAACGTAGGTTCCAGAGTACTCCTTTAATTTCTGGAGAAAGCAATGTGGATGATCGTATCATTATATTATATTATATTAGCTCGGAACATTCAGTTAAGTTACGTTAACGTAACATAGACAATTCGGAGACAAGAAGACAAAAAGAAAAAACAGAATTAATAAAAATGTAACTCGAAAAACAATATTTATTTATAAATGTTATTTATATTTACCTTTTATAATTATCGTGCAGAACAATTACCAGCATCTTTATCATTACTAATACGGATTAATAATTATGTTCACGTGATTAGGCACTGAGAACCAAGTGGAAAAACGAGTTTAAAGACACTGAAACCTCAGACGGAAGGAAAGACGTTAGCACAGCAACAAGCTATTGGCTCAAAGTCAATATGAAGAAAAAGGATTATACTTTATCTTACGATAATGTTTTTATTGTCGGGAAGTGTATCATTACACCTAGTACGTAGCACATAGAGATTATGTACTTTTGCACAGAAATTGTAAGCATTTCAGTGTTCAGAAACTGTCATCTTCAGTTACACAAAACGTAAATTGAATAAAAAAATGTTTATACGATTATTGACTGACTAAAGATAAAATACTGTTTTTAATTAATTAATTGTCAACTTTCACCAAGTAAAACCAAAATTTCATCTTTTGTATGTCCGACGATGATAGTTTTCAAACGTTGAAATGAATGCAGTTTCCTTTCAAAAATAAAATGCCCTTTCTGTAAGTTGGATTATGTTCCAATTACCAAAATTAGAAACAGTAATAAAAATGAGAGAGGTTTTCGAAGAACCACGTTGTATAGAAAAATAATGTTGGTTATTCATTAGTTTGTTATGTAAGTACAAAATAGCGATTTCGTCTAAACTGATGTAATTAACAGAGTCTGTAAGCCTTGAATCGGCATTTGAATGGTCCGAACTTCGGTAACGTTACCAAACCAAGTATAGCTGGAGCAGACGTTGAGACGGTTGGTTGTCCTTGAGCTAGTCAACCTAAAAACCAACCCATATACCTCTGTGCGCGCATAATGCCTCTTTGTTATTAGCGATTCTGTACCGGTGACGTTGCGATTTATTCGCAAAAGTATAATCCGCACACAAATCACATACGAACAAAACGCCCGCAACAAAGAATTCGATTTAGGCCTACATAATTCTCGAGTTTCACGTGCAGAATTATTAGTTCGTATTCGTTTGTAACGAAATCGTATTGAAAGTAAGATATTTTTTCTTTTTATTTTTACGGAGAAAAATGAATTTTTAATACATCCACGAGAGTACATAAATAAAACGACAGTAAAATAGTAAGACATATGCGACAATGTCAATTTTAATTAAGCCTGTATGTTATTACTGCAGTATATAACATTTGTTAAATCCGACAGCAGCCGCGGGTCCGCGCGCAACAGAACAGTCACTTCATTACTAATAACAAATGTGTAATTTATTTACTATTCGGAACTGTGATATTTTAGACTAACGCCAAACACAGGTTTTCGGTTTTGTTGTTTGTACGTCAAAAAAAATTGTGTGATTTGGAAAATTCACTGATTAATTCTTGGAAAGAGTGAATCTTTAACACGTAAACGATTGTAAAGAAGATGCACAATTTTTTCTGTGCATTACGATTTTTTCTAATTCGCATCTGATCCATTATTGCCAATCCTATAGCATTCCCACTGTGATCTGTGCAAATCTGATACAACATGTTATTCAGCTTACAAGAATATAATTACTAGTAGCTTTTTAAGTCTTTTTTAGTTTTATTAGTTTGCGTTTCCAGCTTTGTAAACACGTGCTCGAACAAGGTTTGTTAATCTCGTGTGGAGAAAAAAACGGACTTGACAAAGAGCTTCAGAAACCAGTAATAAGATAAAACTTTTATAACTATATAAGTATTAAGATTACTTGAATGCATAACGTGATTTATTAAACACTACTGTTGCTTGTTAGTGTAAAACTATACAATTTATAATTTATTAATTTATAATTCATAATAACAGCAGTATTTTTAATACTTAGTAAGTATTCAGTTAATTTTAATTTATATTAAACTATTCGTCCATCTAAATCTGAAACTTTAAAAATTATAATTAAGTTAAATGTGCAACAAATTGATAAGAAACAAAATTTCCAAGAATGCTCAACCGAGTGTGCTGATCAAATTATACATAAATATCATTATATTAATTACGAATAAAAGTAGAAAATAAGGACAGATTGAAGACTCTGTGTGTGTGTGTGTGTGTCTGTGTGCGCGCGCGCCAACATATAATTTCCACAAAACCTGACGGACTTTGTGCGGAAGGTCTACTGAGGGCTCATTATTAATTCCGCCGACCGCTCCTCAGTTTTGGATGACGTCACACAAAATTTAAAGGGTCACTTATTACTTTTAACCTCGCTTTATCATTTAACAGTCACTTTATCATTATTTTTAACCTCTTCATAACGGGTGACGACATTCGCCAATACTTCGATTTTTTCCCATGTCTTGCTTCCTCACCTCGGCCTACCGTCTTATCATGAAGGCCTATACTTTAAATCTAGGCCATTCGCTTTTTCACAGCGGTGCTGATTGTGGTATGGTAGACCGCCAAGTTTGAGATACCTTTTCTCCAATCTTCCGTCTAATGTAATCGTACCACGTGATATTTCGATTTCCTCAAAGAGTTGTTTCAGTCGGTTGATTTGTTCATTCAGGAGCTCTTGTACATTCGGGTTGCTTTTAGCAAGCGCATTCCTGCCTTCCCTAACAAACCTCTACGAATTGAAACTATTCAATTCTCTTCACTTAGAAGCCTATTTAGAAGCCTATCACAATCTTTGACATTTTCTTCTTCATCTTCCTTAATAAAGTGGAAATTACGCCCGATTAATAAAGTGGTCCTTTCCGATTATTATTTTATCTTCAGGTTATCGTTTCAAAATTTATAATGTTTTACTGGCTCCTTCCTGGATGGAAAAGCATGCGGCGACTCGGTAGGTAAAGGATCTCTTCTACGCTCGAAAGGGTAGGCAGAGAGTGACATGATTAACACTCATTTCTTGTTAAGAACTATAGAAGACTTTCAATGAGCATCTTATTTTTATCTCTCACGGTCACTTGTCAATCACCCGATATACGTTTACCTGTCTAGTATATTCCTCTCTGATGAATCTTTCAGGTATATCTAATTACAACGTGTTAATTGAAAAGTCCTGCTATAATCCTTAGAGCGTAGAAGATAAAGATAAAGACATTTTATGGGTCGAAATAGATAGTTCATCTATCGCATAGACGAACAAGTAGACCCTACTTTCTACAAATTTGATTTAAACATTTCGATAATCGTTTTATGCCTTATATATTAATAACGGGTAGGTTTTCTTATTTATTTGACTTCCTACGGGCACTAGATTCTTATTAAATTCACAAGCCGCGTTTTTTGAAGATACTACTTTCAACCACGTATCCATCTCGAATCTCAGAATTTCAGCTCTGGAACAAGACCATCATAAGGCCAGTAGTTGTAGTATTTGGTCACAGCAGCGATGCACCTACCTATATTAACTGTCAGGTCACAATCGGTCTGTAAAAAACAGCTTAGCATATCAGGGGCACCCATAACGTATTGCTAAGACCACCGCCTTCATTACCCCGCACTACTTCTGCGAGACGAACAGTATCTTATTATTTTATAAATTACCGCGAGACAGCGTTTATAGACAGTACACTGTTTACGATCTGGAAGACAACAAGGTGATCAGCTGTTAGTTGCGTTGATCTATTAAGCGGTACTGATAAGGTAAACTCAATAATTATTTCATGCGTTAGGAATGCGACTCTCCGGTCGACCAGGTCTCCTTTTCTCACCGTAATCGTATTCACAGTCCAGTTATTAAGTATTCAAATGCGCACATTTGTAAACTTCACACACACACACACACACACACACACACACACACACCTGAATGGTAATATTCCCATGGTGTAAAACGCGCAATCGTTTGCGCCGTGCTAAATACGAGTATGTGGACTGCACGTTATCTGAGTACAAACTTATTATAAGTTGGCACGAACTTGCACGCGACATACCAAACGTCGCTGAACGAATCCGTTACAACGGTCGTTGTGCAACGCGCGGTTTTTATAAAATATTTTATCGTTTCCTCCTCCGCTTTTTGCGATATTACGCCAAATTCCGTAAGTGAACTAACGTTCGCGACCTTAGTGTATTCTTTACGATCGCGTTTACGAAAGTATTACTGACCTGAAAATTGGCATATTCTTGTTCAGCGGAAGCCCAACGACGACGAGAAGAAATGACGTGTTGATGAAAAAACACATGAGATATATAGGCCTACCACAGTCTTTCAATAAACAAAGACAAATTATTTTTTTAGTAATGTAAAAATTCATAGTGTAACACAGAATGCTTGTTATACCTGACTTATGTGTAATTTAACGCGGATTTTGTATTAAATTACAGTAAAAATTATTTAGATAGTAAACGTAAAATTATTATGCACCCTGTTTTGTATTTAGACAAAAGCTGTTTAATGTAAACTTATATCTCGTTTCAGTTGTATAGCTGATCTGTAAACTATTGAAACGAAATTCAAGTTCACGCAAAACTCTTTTTATTTAAATTTAAATCAGACAACGTAATAATTTTATATTTACTACCTAAATAATTTGTATTTGTATACATACATTTTTTTTATTTTACATTAGCTGTTCTGTAATTATTGTGATTCCGTTTATTCGGACGTTTTTGTGTTAAAAGAACTGTGACTGTGACCCTTGTAATCGGATATCCTTTTTCCCCTAAGAGGCATTATTTTATAACTGCGGGACTGATTGTTTATGCAGTTAAGTTGCGAATTCCAGTACAATAAAATATTGTATTAAAATTTCGAAACCAATTCAAAATGCATTTGAGTAGTCCTCATATTGGTCGGGGTGAACGAAAGAACCGAACCCAAAACTGTCGTAGTCATTTTTCGATACCTTTCGTAACGTTGTGTGCGCAATTTTGTCTATTAACCTTCTTATATTGTTCCTAAGTATTTTCATTATATGATAATTACTAATAAACACAATATTTTGCAAATATTCTAACGTAGGCTTCCGCGGCCGATGTCCATTATGTTTTTGAAGTCTTCTTCTCGTATGGGCCGCGTCAAAAATGTCTTGTATGACAACTTTTCCGCACTCATATTATAACGAGTATCTTCAGGTCACAGGTCTAAGTCACTAAGTGTCTAAGTCACTTAGACCTGAGGATACTCATTAAAAGACACTTTTGACGCGGTCCATACCGGAAGAAGACTTCAAAACCATATTTTGCAAATGTCCTTAGAGAAAGAAGGTCTCACAAGGAAAGGGGTTTCAATTCCTTTTAAAATTAGACTGTTATCTATAAATTCATTCGAAAAAATGAATCGTTTCAACAGGCTACTGCATGTGCTGTAGCTCCAACTTGTTGTAGGTAACAGTAGCTATCGTCAGGCTCCATAAGACCTGCGATGTCTTGGTAAGGGAACTGTACATATTAAGATCATTAAAACAACACACACTTCGCAAAACAATTATCGTGACTGCACAATTATTAATGGGATGCTTTATTAAAAAATCATACCATGTTAAGGTAACGTTACAGTGTTACGTACGCCATAAGAATAACTTTCCTATAAGCCTATATCCTTGCTGCCGACAGGTACATTTTCAAATTCTGTGTTGCGTGATTTTAAATTTTGTATCCGTTTTATTCAATTTTCATATGTTTACGGAGTATTTTTCCAAGACCCCTTAGATTTGTAAAGTGTTTCTTTTATTTTATATGTAATGTAATTTTTATTCCAATGTAAGAAAATAAGAAAACAATATTCGTCTACATCGATAGTTGTAGTAGTCGACTGTAAGGGTAAAACACGTGTTTAAACTGTGTCCACTCAATTGATACAAGCGCGCTCGCGCGAAGCCAAAAGCGTATTTTTTAAATCTCAAAAAGACCACGTGCTTTGGTCTAACATTGGCGGAATTAAGGTTAGGGCTATTACTAGGTGTGTAACCATTGGAGAAAAGGTGGCTGATGTCAGACGGGGAGTGTAATGGCGAGCGGATTCGCTTTCTAATCTCGCAAACGAAACCGGCTCCGGTGATACCATTCTCGCCGACTAGCTGGGTCGCAAGCCAAACTCTATACTGCAGTCAGCGTTGACGTTTCGCCGGACCCGGTAACGTTGCCCGTCTCTCACGAGGCCCTAAATACTTTACTCGGTTAGGCTACCTGTTCCATATTACTGTCATCTTCGTTTTCTATTTCTTTCCTTTTCTCGCCACCATGAAAAAAAGCGCGACGAATGTTCACACAACAATCATCTTTACAGCAACAACCCTGTAGAGGCTTCTTATACCCCATTACCAATTCGGATTGCGCTTCTTTTATCCAAAAACCTATTTAAATTTAGAGCACGCCCACATATGTTTCTTTAAATTATCGTTCCTCAAACGACTTCAAATTTGGTCAGATTTAGCGAACATTAAAAATTTATTCTCTAAACAATTTTACTTAAATTTTATAGTTTACAGAGCTTGAAAGTTTGAAACGGATACGCCTAATGTATAGTGTGGTCTCTTTCATGGAGATATGCCCGTTAAAGTTACTTTTTCCGACTATCGATGATAATGATCACAGCTGTGGGTAGGAAACATGAGACATTATTGTGGAAGCAAATGGCTAGATTCTTTTATTCACCTCCACCGATGGAAATTTTGCCGCTCTACCATCTTTGCTGCTGCTTTTATTTAAGAAAGACTCTTCAGTGTTACAGTAGTGAAGGGAAATAAATTTATCTATGTCAATATTTTATGCGTGAATTCTAATTTGGTAACTTTTTTGCCGTGGTTTATACCCGAGTAACGTCAGTGCACACTGAAAACGGGATTCGACAAAAAAATATGACAGAATCAAATCGTGTCTTACGCAGTCTTCAACATCACCCATTGTGAATACACTTAGCTAATTTCATTCTTCATTTGCTAACTAAAAATCCCCTTTCCCATACCCCTTTGTGGTCTAGCCTTGTCAGACATCAAGTCCTTGTAGATGGATTGTTTTAAGGAATTCAGGGACGACCCCGCTGTTTAATCTCCAGCCGTAGTTGTGGCTTTCTCTGCCAGGAGGCGTTCCGAACGCAGCTAGTAAGTTGGTCTCACGATGCTGAGTAGTAGATGAGGAGTACTCACTCCTGGACTGAGGATTGCGCTGGGCGCTGGGCATGGAAAGCCCACTACCTGACTTCCAACAAGACCGTCACTGACTCCCTGCGTGTCCGTTCCCTGAACGCGCCCATACGGACGCTTTCCCGAGAGTTTTATAGCCGCTGTGCCCGCTTTGAGGGCAACCACCTCAGTAGCGCCCTTGGTCGCAACCCATCTGTGCCAGTTGAATACACTCGGCGTACACTTACTCTCAATTAGGTAACTAATTGCCACCTACGGCCGGTAGAAAGCCACACCCTTAGTATCCAGAGAATTACGGTCCCTGCGGCAAGAGCTCTATAAGAAGCTCGGGACGCAGCATATGAGCAGGCGACGGGCTTGCCCTTCGTCCCGCGCAACCCTCGGGCTCACGCCGTACGTATCTCCCTCGAACACACTGCATCCAAAGGACGTTAGCCATTAGACCGTGTCAGGTCCATGTTTTAATTACATTATTGTATATCAATAAGAATCAATATGACGGAACAGAATTAAATGCCTATAGGAATAGCTAGACGGCCAATAAATAGATCGGCAATCTACTTGTACCAGTATACCAGGTGTGTGTATGTGCGTGCGTGCGTGTCTGATGTACACTCGTTTAATTTTAAACAGTACCAGTTGCGCGCTTAGCATTCCAATCTTGAGGCTACCGTTGCTGCATACACCGCTGTACAACACAACACGATTTCTATAATTTACTCGGCCTATAATGTACCAAACTGTGTATACAACACACAAACACACACACACGGGTAATTGTATGTTGGCAACACTGTTAGCAAACAAAAGTGTTAATAACGGCAGTCACTCGTAGCAGTAATGGTAATAATAACAGTCTCCGGTGGATGCAGTCCCGCGATTTATAGAGTATATCATGGCGTTCTCTTCTCGGTACGGTAGTGCCTACGATTTTACGAGCTACGCCTCTTATATTGCTCGCGCTCGTTCCCGCGCCTGTGCGTTTAATAATACCAAGTTGTTCTTGGAGTTGTGCAAAACTCGTCTTCTACTCCATCATCGCCTTGTTCTTCTTCTTCCGTTAGATTTGTCGGCCAGTACGCGATTCTTAAATAACATCCAGTTGTAATGTTCATTCGTTCAAAGATCTGTAAATCGATTTGTTTACGGTCACTAATCGTAGTTCTCGAAGTACATAAATGTACAATAGCTCTGTTGGTGTGTGAAGCCCCCCAAAAAAATTTGACGAACACGAGATGACACATATCATCATCTTCTCCTCCTCCTCCTCCTCCTCCTCCTCCTCCTCCTCCTCCTCCTCCTCCTTCTTCCTCTTCTTCTTCTTCTTCTTCTTCTTCTTCTTCTTCTTCTTCTTCTTCTTCTTCTTCTTCTTCTTCACCGTCGCCAACACGTCTATCCACAGATGAGACATCTACATTCGACTCCCCACTCTCTCACGGTGATTTCTCTTCACAAACAACTGCTGTTTCTTATGCTGTTTCTCTTAGTTCATTCTATTGCTGTTTGACCGGGTCATCCCTCAGTTTTGAAAAAAGCATGAGTAGTTGTGGCATATTTATGTCTCTTACCTCTAGTTTAGCGTTATTCACAATTAAATGCCACTTTCATGCGTATCCAAATGTTTTGGCTTTCTTTTCATCATTTCTGTAAATAATAAACTGTATTCTAATTTAGACACGTATCCACTTGATTGTTTTTGTGCCTTTTGTTCTTCTTACTATAATGTTCCTTTCTGACCTTCCCTGTGCGATATCATTCCCGTGTCCATTCCCCATGTTTCTTTCCCAAGAGTCGTGCAATGAAGCCCACTTTAACGAACGGCAGTCACCTCCCCCTCAAAACATGCCTAATCTTGCAATCAATCATCTCGACGACAATATTATTTTTTAACCATGCTTTTCCTGTTCCTCCTGCTGCATTAGTCTAGTCCATCAATAGGCGCTCGTTCGAAACTCAAACCACGCAAATTTGAGCAGACCAGTATAATTCAAAAGTCTCTCAACACCTTTCTCCATGATACCAATATCCTAATAGTATATAAAATTCGAATACCTTAGTGACTACGGACAGAGGCGCCCGCTCTCTCCTTCAAACAACGCGCGGCACACACATTCGCACGCACGGCAAGGACGCCAACACTCTTATATGCCTAAATCTCAGAAAAATTACGTTACAAAAATAATATTCTAATAACCACCGGTGTTGAAAATACGTCTTCACAAAACTGAAGAAGCTTACTATTACGAAATTAATATACCTTCTGAATTAATTGCATTTATTTTGAAATGTGATTATTAAATTGAATAAAAAAAGTACCGCTTTGAAGTCTGCAATACGTTACCTAAGCAGAGTAACGTATTTCTTTAATCTTTCTATTTTTTAATTAAAGAAAGATTCAACTAATTGCTGCTATACCTGTTGCGTGCTGCTGCCCGCGTACACGTGATGTTTGGCATTAAACGGTATGTTTTACACACACACACACACACACACACACACACACACACACACACACACACACACACACACACACACACACCGCCAATTTGTTTCGTTTATAAGACACGCTCCTCTCGGTGAATTGATTTCTGTTGCCTAATCCGCTTTGACTGATTAACCGGCGTCTACAGGAAAAAATCGTGTATTTCAGTGAACAAGAATTTATTGTAATTATTCAAATCGTATCGATATTAAACGTCGGTCTGTGGGAACCTGATTATTATTTTTAAACAGCTTCTGGAATTTCACTTTTTAATAATTTCAGAAAATTCGATTTTTGAAAATGGTGAATTTTTTATGCCTCGTAAAATTGGGTTTATTTTCGGAACGCTCACGTGAGCCTAAATATATAAACTTCCACGTAAAGAATTCGTTCATAAGAAAGTCCGAAAATTGTCAAGTTAGGCACACCAAAGGTCCAGGTCCAGACTCTCACCCACCGATCTGCAATTCCCTGTGGAGACAATACAGAGACGCCGGCCCTTTAGAGTACTTGGTTTATTTAATCGAATTTCTGGTCGTCGGATTCTTGAGTTTTTCTAAAAAGCCCAGCCGAACATCTAGATGATTCGATCATGCCGAAGCATAGGTCCTAACAACGGACAACTAAAGAATTCACTACTGTTGAAAGGGGGGGGGGGAATGTAGATATCTCGGGGAAACGTACTCCCAAATATCCTGGCAGTCTTGCATCTTAAGAAGTTCGAAAAGAAGGCGCAACTTGTCCTTGGAAATCGTATATCTTTGGAAATAACCCGTAAATTTATTCATCTTTACACTCTGCCAGGCCAACATTGGAAATGAACTCATATTAATATTCATGCATTATACCGTTGTCGTGTAGATCTCTTTCACTTACAATAAAAAGAGCTACATCGTCTGCAAATGTTAATGATCAATTACCACACTTTCGCCAGGCACTTTAGAGGCAGTTAAATTAAATTAGTTCTTCAAGTCCGTAAGTGCCTTACATATTTTGTTTCCATAATTCTGAGGTCAATGACGTCCATCCAGTTATAAAGAAATAAAGACATTTAAATACAGATGTTTCTGTAGGAAGACATAAAGAGACAGATAGTATAGGAAGTGTGATATAAAAATTGTTAGACAGTGACGGAGAAACGGACTTGGTCATATAATGCAATTGGCCAGGGGCAACATTGAACTGCCACGGGAACGATGACTGGCTGGTTGTTTTATAAAGTGGCAAGGTGTTAGTAATAAGTACTACATTAGTTAAGCTGGAGCTCCTTCCGGCATCGTCAACTTATACGAGTCTTATTAACTGCACAAAGTCGCAGGCAGGCGTCTTTGTGCCGCCTTTTAAAGCGCATTTCACTACGCTTCGTGATTAAAACAAATAAGAATTATAATAAGAAGAAAAATCGCTGGGTTTGATCGAAATCGCGACCCGTTTTGTCAAACAAACAACTGACCGTCGGGGTATAAGGAGAACACGTAGGTATACACACAACTGCACACTGGATAGCGTTTCAATTCGCCGGTTTCCTAACAAGCGGACTTTTATTTACGGTTTCTGTCAATCCACCGATAACCCGCTTCACCCTGACGACTTTATTTTTTAAGTGTAACAATAATGTTGTAAGGACAAGAATAATGCTGTACCTGTTACTCTCGTTGTGTCTTAATTGTTGATCACGAGCTTCCGATGGCTGAACAAATGTTTCGGCTTTGTCATATGTAGTTGTCGACCCGCTAATTGCCTCGAGTAAACTTTCGTGTGTCTCTGCCATTGTCAAGTCCTAACAGATAACTTCAACTGTTACCCAATCTCTCTGAAATATGGACCTACACTGATTACAATATTGACATTTCCATCCGCACTTTAAAGTCAGTGGTGAAACTAAAATCCTCGAAAACCCGAAATGAAGAGGAGTCATCGCTCGTTTACCTAAAACAGAAATCCCACACGCGCACACGCGACATATTGGAATTTAAACACCTTTTATAACAGAATATTTTTCAGTCCTTTAAGTCAAGTCGTAAAACATATAAACCCCCAGATTTTATAATGCATTCATTTTTAAAACCAGCTTTTCATGGATAGCTTCATAAGTTGTGTTGTTTACATACACGTTGACAATAATTGTGTACAACATTCCACGTAGACAATAAATTATTGTGTCATCAAAAGATAATACTGCCACGGAAAAAATTATAAAAATATAATGCATTTTAATTAATTGCCTGCAGATATGGTTTTGCATCGCTTTGTAAAATATCTGTGCTAACTTAAAAAGTTCCAACAAAACTAGCGTAACACGACTGTTTTAAAGGTTTAATCATCGTATAGTTTACGTAATCTAAAACAATTCCGGTTATCGTTTAATAAGAGGATCCGGAGATAATTTTCCAAAATTTCAAACACTAAGCCAAATTAGAACACCTATCCTTTAGGAGTTATTGTACTATTTCCTTTACAACTTCTTTCAAAATTTTCCAGCTTGTAAGATATGCGATTGATAAATTAACAACAGTAAATCTGTATTTTTTCGACTGTTTAACGTAAGTAATACGTCTGCACTTGAAAATACTGTCACAAAGATATAAAAAATTCCTAGAAGCAATCGAAAACGTTACGCCAACACAGAACTCGCACGCTTTACCTCAAATCTCGTGGTGGACGAAGAGTCGTGTGGCCGTACTGTTCCGGGTGATTTCCTGCATAACGTCATTCAGTGTTTTCCAAGTCGAAACGTTTGCAACTGACAGTAATACCGTATTGTCGAGGTGAGTTGTGAGTAGGTATGAGTAGTGAGTGGGGTTGGTTGGCCACAGATAGGTATCAAATTACACCTGTTACGGCGGCCAGTTTCGATACCAGGTGTTCGATACCGATCTATGTGTGCCATTATAACAGATACCGCTGTATGTTAATGAAGTAGCGCCAGTTTGGCCGCGGCCGCCAACGGGACGTGTGCCCTCAACACTAAGCACAATTACCGACTCTCTATCTGATACGTACCGAGTATTTATATACGATACTATGCTAAAGGCGTACGTTTGTTCCGCTTCGTTTCTCAACACATATGCATGTGTGCATGTGTGATTGTTGGCCACAGTCCTTTCCACTCCTTTATGACATGGGGATGAGATAATGGAACTTCTTCTTCTTCTTCACGCGCGCGCGTAGGCGTATAAATTAGACACAGTTATACATATATACATTAATTTGTTTATATTTACATATTTACGAAATTAAATCATTCCCTTGTTTTTTTGTTATTTTATAATAAAGCGTAAAGTGATTCTGATAGCGCGTTGAGTATTGTACTTGAATTTTTATACGCGCGCGCACGTAAAACAAGAATTTTCACAATAAACAGAGTTTCAGGAAAAGTTATCCCACAGTGTAATGCATGGGCTGTATCCGAGTAGACAAACTGTTTTTTATTAGATCTTGCGTTCATCAGAGGAATCGTGATTTTTTTTTAAGCTACGGTAACGCAATATGTAGCCGTCCTATACATCTCTGAACTGCAATCTCTGTAAGCCGAATTCCTCTAGTATGAAAACCCACAAATTCGTGGACAACGGAAAAGACGTACCGTCACGTCGAGTTCTACTGCTCCTACAGATACTAAAACTGCTGTCGACTACTCTTTCAATACACCGAAAGGAACAAACAAACACTACTTGTTTATTTTAAATAATTAGGACACAAATCTACGTCACTACGTTTCAGTTTGGTTTTTAAATAAACAAAGTAAAGAGCTGATTTTTCGTGGAATGGCACCTTCCTGTAAGAGGATACATGTAAACAGCAAAATCTTAGAGCAATTTAAGTTCACTACCTGTGAAATTACAATCAGTGAAAACCACAACCAGATCATTTGTGGGTCCATTAATAGCAAACTGCGAAAAATTGTAGAGCGGGAGACGAAGATCGAATTCTATAAAGTGATGTCTCCTCTTCTGTTGCATGGACGCCAGCTGTGAACAGCGACAAAAAGACAGAAAAAGAGAATACAGGCGTCACAATGAAACTCCTACGACGAGTTAATGAACGCACGAAGCTTGATGACATAGGAAAGAGGAAAGTAAGAGGTGACTTGATGAGATCTGTAACATTATAAAAGAAAATTATTAGGAAAAAAGTGATGAGAGCGACTGAAAAGGATGCTACAATCATGACAGTCCTAAAAACGAGTGCGGATGTCATAAACGAGTACAGTTAGGTAGAAGATCCTTAGACAGACAGAGGAAATGTGCCGAAGTAAAGAACACGGAACAGGCGCGTTGTCTAAACCATATAGTGAAGACGAAAAGCGATGAAAAAGTGATGAAGTTCAATCTTAGTGAACGTGAAAAATCTACATTTCTCGTCAAATCGAAATGAAGAAACTATTCCCCTCCCACCTCCCACTGTCAGAAATATCAACGACAAGTTGACAACAGGTGAAACTTCCTAAGCATAATAGCAGTAATTACGACAGTAACACAACATATGGTTTCACTATAGATTAGCAGTTAGTGATAACACGAGCGCTGCCTGATTGTCACACTCTGTTCCAGACAGAGTTACAAGCGATCGGAGTTGTGATAAACAAGAACACTATCAGATACACTGTAACAACTAAACTGAGACACATTACCTTTATTGTGAACGCGATAAACGAAAAAAGGAGAAAAGCCATTACAAAGCGGTCGCAGAAAACCAGAAGGAAAACTCATAACGCAGCCTTCGGCTTTTGTCTCTTCCACCACTGCAGACATAAAACACTCACAAACACGCGCACACGCGCGACGGAACGCGTTCGCACATACATATACTTATGCACGTTATTACCTGGTAGAAGACGCTGTAATAATCGTGCTCATTATCGCCCGGCCGTCAACTGGTCATTATCCGCGAGATTATCACGCCAGATAATCAGCTTTTATTGCGGCAATTACTTACCGCAACAATTACTAATGTAATTTCAATTAGAAATACTCTAGCACGCGCGCGCACGTTGCTGCGGTCTTAAAAAGCCGGGGTTTACTGGCCGCAGCGTGAGGATAACAAAGCAGACATACCCTCTTGGCGTTGACTTCTTAACGAGGATAGCTGCACTTACACTCTCCGGCTGGTGCGCCGCACGGACTGGACTGTGGAGTACACTAGCCGCACCCAACACTATTGTGTGAAGATGAACGGATGTCTTCGCTGGAGAGTCACTATTTCCTGATGGTGTAATTTTTACTCTCGGGCAATGAAACTTCCGTCTGGAAACGGAAACAAACAGTAGACACTCTTATCAGATATTATAAACTCTTACCAACTTTAATGGTTCTTTTATCTCCGCCTATTTAGCTGCGCTGTTGGCACGCTCTTGTATCAAAGCAAAGGCCTACACTGATAGAAAACGCTGACGGACGTCACGAGTCGGCTCCATTGAAGCTTATAAGCTGCAGTTACTGAATAATACACTGTCATCCTACCGTACGCACAAGTTCATATATTATGCTAAATTTATAGTACTCGTTTGTTCATAACTGATGAGCGCGGGGAGCCAACACGTCGTATGCGTGTGTAAATTATCAACATAAATAAAACAAGTAGGAGTGGGAGTAAAGTACGACATAACAATAACGATCATAAGAAATATCATTGCAATTAGGCAAGGGAATCGTATTTTGCACCCGCTATAGTTTGTGAGAACTATCAAGATAGCAGTACGCTTTCTCTCCAAATTCTTGCTCCTTTGTCCAAGTATCCTGTTTCCAAGTGCATAATTGTCTCTATCCGTCTGATAACGGATTATAAATTAAAAAGTAAAAACTAGGTCATGTTTAACACGCTCACAATACTGGGTCAGTATTTCTGTCTTGATACTGTCCATAATACTTTAGTACTAAATACTACTACTTTAGAATCCAAGAAAAATACAGAATGGGAGTAGAAGTAACTCATAATTTTAAATAAAAATATCACCGTCATGATGAAAATATTCTGATCAGAGGCTGAATGTGTGCCTTCCTTTTTACATATACGCGCGCGCGCGCGCGCGTGTGTGTGTGAAGGGGGAGGGAGAGATAAAGAGAGAGAGAGAGAGAGAGAGAGAGAGATGCTATATATAACTTATGCCTACACTTGCCATAAAGTTAAAATTCCCCATATGTTCTCAACTATAATATTTGCACGGTAAAAAAAAAAATAATCCGAGTTAATTTAATTTAAGACTCGGAGCGGTATGCGCTAAGACGAAGGACCGGAGGCGCCAAACTATTGCACACTATAATCACGGACCAATTACACGCGGAGAGGCCGATCAAACGGTAATTAACGATAATTTCCAGCCGTGCACGCTGTAATTCCAATAAATTTCAAAAAAAAGAGCAACAATGGCAAAAGCAACGCTGCTGTAAATAATTGCGCTTATTGAAACACACGTGTATTATATAATAATAAATATGTATATTTATTGACAGGCGATTGAATAAAGTATAAAACACAAAGGCCTCTTTCTCTCTCTGTGCCCACTGGATGTGTGCGCATAAATACTGCACTTAACTGTCCCGGGGAAACAGATTGCCTGCACTAGTGACCTCTGCAACTTCTGCTACTACTACTACTACTACTACACTGTGTGTGTGTGTGTGTGTGTGTGTGTGTGTGTGTGTGTGTGTGTGTGTGTGTGTGTGTGTGTGTGCCTCCTCCTCCTCCTCCTCCTCCTCCTTCTTCTTCTTCTTCTTCTTCTTCTTCTTCTTCTTCTTCTTCTCTTCTGCTTCTTCTTATTCTCAATCCGAAGTTTGGGTTCTGAGGTCCCAAAAATTTTAATTTTCAAAACATAACACTACATTCAGATGTTAGTTATGATTTTTTTAATCTGATACCCACATATTTGGGGGATTTATCAAAATTTAAAAACACCCGGTACTAATTGCTTTGAAAACTGGAAGAAATAACACGGATTGAATGAAACAAGTGAATGTTTAAAGAGACATTCGAAAGTACTAAGAATAAAATACAAAACTTTTTTCTTTTAAACATTTTTTTTTCTTTTCTGCGAAATGTTTCGTTTAACATCAATATTATTTATTGAACCGTTTTCTAAAGCCACCATCATTAAGTTTGATTCACGACGATTACGAAACTGCTCCACGTAAGAAAAAATCTTGTTTTTACGTTTATATAATACTAAGTTATTAATACGTCAGGAAGAGAAACCCTTCGTTTTTTACACACAGGCGCACGTGCATATAGTTGTCATTACTACATTGTTGCTATTATTAGAATTATTGTTGTTATTATCGTTATTAGTATTATTGTATCATTAGAATCTATCATTACTGAAGTTACTACTATACGTCTATTATTACTACGTCAGTGCACACCTTGTCAGTCCGTTAAACGTCCTTCTTACACTGAAGGTAGCCTCCAGAGGCTAGGCCAAAACGTATGTTCGAGTTAACACCTTTCGACACGAAGACCACGACCCTACAGCCCAGGTAGTAGTAGTAGTTATGCCGCCGCCCGTGAAAGCCTAAGAAACAGATTGAAAATATAATTATTATTTATCTCTTAGGGCACGATTAATATTGAACGAGCGAAGCGAGTTCTCCGTTTTGACTCGACCGTTTGGCATTTGTCTGCTTATTAACTATCTGTATGTTCGGGGTAAGTCTCACGATAATTTTTGAACCTATCAACCGATTATCGTAAAACATGGCAGGCATCTCCATACTTTTAACTTCCAGAACGCTTTTGCTTTTGAGGTATGTCCCTCCAAAAATAGACGGGTGGGAGGCAAAAATGTGGGTGATCGAATTATGAAAAAATCGTAAAAGCCCATGTGGGGTATCAGATTAAAATCTGAATATAGTGTTCACTTTTCAAAATTTCTAACTTTTTGGACGCCAGGGCCCAAAGAATGGGTGAAATTTGGATGACATCGCAAAATTCATGTGGCGTATCAAATTAAAGAAATTTTTAACTAACATCCGAATGTACTGTTAAGTTTAACAAATTTCAAATTTTACCCAAGAACCCAAAAAAGAGATCAAAATTTCGGAAAAAATTGTGAAAATCCAGCAGGTTGTCACACTAAAAGGAATTGTAACCCAAATCCGATAGTTGCGAAATTTTAGTGCTCATTGTTGATTGTGTGCTCTACAGTTGTTATATTACTATATAAATAGTAGATGAATCGGTATTTTTGTATTTTTTTCCGTAATTCAAAAATTATCTAATATTTAAATTTATGTATTAATAAATCTAAGCCTACTTTATTGAAAACAGTTAGCGAGCTCTGCAGCTCAGGAAGCATACTAGTTATTCTTAAATTCTATTTATGTTTTCTCTACTGGTTCTATATCTGGACAATTTGTACTATCCACAGACTCTACGGCAACAATCTATTTCCAAAGCCATGAATATCTGTTTTAGTTTTTTAGTAGGCCTAAAGCATCGTACTTGCGCTCCGTAAGTCGATATACTCTGAATTTATATCGAAACATTCTCTTCTTTGTAGATAAATTTATTTTCGTATTACACACAACATTGACTTCGCTACTGTGATTAATTTCTAGCTTAATTATTTCTTGTTTTTATTTATTCTACCCTTGTTTCCCTTTTCTGGTTTACAGCAAAAAAATATTTGTACTTACCAACTCCCTTTATCACGTATTACTCTAGTTGTTATTATTAATACCGAGAGCGTAGTTGAGATTATGCTTCTCGAGGCATGGCGGAATGGGACCGCATGTCTGCATTTATTCAGTTGGTCCTCCTAGAAAAGACAAGATAGGGCCAACTTGCACTCAACGGGCAGTGAACAACTAGAAGGAGCCCGATAAGGGCGAAGTAGGCTCCATCTCCATATTATTACTAAATACAGTAATCGCTAAGTGGTTCCAGGATGGATATGAATGCCTGAATTAGAGGTGGGTTTTTAGTGGGTGAGAGTTCCACACACCAGAGAACACACGGTTTCCTCTGATGGTGCATAAAACATTTTCTCCTCTAAAAAAAAAAGTGATCGTCCCTTGACGAAGTATACCGTGTTTTTATCTCAAAAATAAAAGTTATCGCACCCTTTATAGTGATCACGGTTCAGTATGTTTATTGGTGAAATATACGTATGTGTGTAAAATAAGTCTATAGAAGTAAATGTCGGTGTTCCGTTAAACAGTGTCGGAGGGAGTTCATTGTCTTGCAGCACGTCAGGTAAGTAGACGATGTTTGTTACCGGTAATTCTGTACGCATCGCATTCTCTTCTACGACAACGACCGGCAAACAACAACAACAAACTCGAGCTGTAAATCAACAACGTATCCCCGGTCAGTCGTAATCGCAATTAACGGACACGCCGTCGAGGGAGGGCATGACGCAATTCCTCACGGCCGTAATTCAGCGCCTTCTGACTTCACGACGGCGTCTGTCACCTGTGAGAGTTTTATGGTGCGGCCGAGGCGTCGTCCCGTCCGCGCCCGCTGCCCATCACGGCTATCTTGTTATCTATCAATACGCAGTTTACGAGCTGGCCATGTCTTCTGTGCAGCGCGTACTTGTTAGCCGGCCCACGCGCCATCACACCCGATGCTTTCCCATTCGCACTGTAACAGTAACACCGTCGGTAATAATAACAGTAATACGTTGTGCAGTTTATTAAAAACACAAGCGATTACACGTGGGCGACGTAATGCAAGCCGGGCCGGTGCCGTGCCGGTTGACATTTCTGTTACGTTGTGCGCATGCGCATACTCGTACTGCTATGGCCATAACACGCTTACATGCGCCATATATTTTCCCCAGTTTATTCTTTACGCCTGAGACACCTAATACGTGTGAACGCGTTTGTGCCAAGGACGAGAGAAGGAAAACACGGGAATCGGACGTGTTTGTGCAGGCAGAAAAGATCACTCGGTTACACGTCCGACTGAGTACAAGCGAAAGAGATGCCTTCAAAGAAAGAACTGTCTGAGTTCACTGTGAAGTCGCAGAGTACGTATAATGCGAGGATGTCGCAAGTGTTCATATTGGCCTACATTTGTCCAAAGCGTTCCATATCTCCAGATCCAGTAGATACCGGCTAAAGTCGTCTTGCTGGCGGTCATATTCTCAACTTCTGTCGGCTATTCTTATCCAGTCTCTTTTTTTTCTAACCCATCTATCGTTCACTTCGCGCAGTACAATTGATTCCATAACGTCGGTTTTTTGTGTCTGTTCACTGATACACGTGTTGCTTTGTGGTATTTTAGGGGTGCACCTAGGAAGTCTGTTCGATTTTCTTTCCTCTGAACATTAACATGTTTCCAAAATATTACCGACAGTAACCCTGGAATATGGGAGACGAAGTAAAACACACATAAAACTCTCCCCGAAATGTAGATACATTCCTGAAGTCACTTTATCACTTGGCTTCTAGGCGTGCTCAACACATGCCCTTGATTACGTTTTAGGATACCGGCAGAATTACATATCAGTTATGAACATAAAAAGGCTCAGCAAAAGAACATTGAACGAAGCGTAAAAATAAATTCCGGACTCTTAATGCAACGATTACTTTTAAGTGCAAGACGAAGTGGAAGATTATAAGTCAATGACAATGAGATGTCCAGGAGTAGCATGTAGCACTGTAGTAGCGGGGCGTCTTTGCACCCGGTGCATGACTGCAGCATCTGGGACGAGCCCAATGGCTGCCTGTGGATAGACATAGTTCTGGTTCATTCGACAGGTAACCTAGAATAAAATAGGAATGGACAACCGCCAACCAGTTAACTGAGAAGGCGGGGGAGAAAGGTTTTCAATTTTTATTTATTTTAAATATTACAGCAATCAGTGGGCACTGCCGCAAGGACGGGTTCAGGCGACAGATGTCGCGCGTTCCCAGTCCTGCGTGCAGACGCCGTGAGGCGTCGGTCGCTCCCCGCGAGGCAGAGAGCCTCCGTGCCAGTGATAGCGCGTAGCAGCGGCATTCAGCGCGGTCGGCATACTAGGAAGGGAGGAAGGAAACAGCTTTGCAGGTAAATTCTGGGGCATGGGCAGATGGTGAGTATACAAGTGAGGTTTAAGCAGTTTACTTAAACTTATGGCGGGTCATCGAGAATCGCCCGAGGGCGTTTGACCCGGACAGGGGGAGGTGGTTGCGTGGTGCTGATGGTTCTGAGGTAGGGGAAGGAAGAGGTCTCAGCTGCGGCAAAGAGAGTCGCAGCTAATGACCAGACAAAGGCTGAGAGAGCAGGAACTCGTAGACCTCCTCGAATTACACTGTTTCTAACAAACCAAGGAGATCCCGACAAGGAACGGAGGGTTCTGGATTGGAAACTTTCCAGCCTACGCCTGTTGGTGGCGGAGGCAAGTGACCACCATACAGGTGCCGCATAGGTCAATACAGACCGGAGAAACAACAGATAGAGGGTAACTTTCGTGCGCAGCGCCAGGGGGCTGCGGCACGCGAGGTATGGGTAAAGTTTGGCTCGGACGCCGCGAGCCTTGGCAAGGGTGTCCGTCACGTGGGCGTTGAAGCAAAGGCGACGATCTAGCCGAACGCCTAGATACTTCACCGACTCTTTGTAGGCGATAGGCCTCCCTTCAAGGGAGAGGGGCTGGCATCGGGAGATGGACTTACGAGTGAAACAGATCGCCTCGGATTTCTCCGTGTTGATCGTCACCCGCCATTTCCGTAGCCAGTCCGGAAGCTGGTCCAACTGACGCTGCAACTGTGTACTCGCAAAACGCGGGGACACAGAGCTGTAATGATACATTGCATCGTCAGCGAACAAAGACAACGTGACTCCGGGCAAAACAGGCAGGTCGTTCGTGTACACGAGGTACAGAACGGGGCCGAGGACAGATCCCTGGGGTACGCCAGCGGCGACAGGACGAACTGCAGAGCAGGTTCCGTCGACGCTCACCCTGAAGGTTCGGTCGCTGAGATACGACCGGAGGAAAAACACTATGGACGATGGTAAGGGGGAGTTGGCGAGTTTGAAGAGAAGACCTTCGTGCCAGACTTTGTCGAAGGCCTTGCTCACGTCCAGCAGTGCGGCGGCCGTAGCCGCTCGCCTGTTGGTGGCGTCAGAGAGTTGCGTTACCACGCGGACTAGTTGAAGCGTGGTCGAGTGCTCTCTGCGAAACCCGAACTGTTCGTTGCGGATAAAATTATCCAACAACGGCGAGATGCGGGCCAGCAGGAGCCGCTCGAACACCTTCGAGATAACTGGCAAGAGAGATATTGGCCGATAGCTTTCAGGAAGCATGCGCGGCTTGCGGGGTTTAGGAATCATAACGATGTTGGCATTTTTCCACAGGCGGGGAAAGTACTGTAGCCGGAGACAAGAGTTGAACAGCTCGAGTACGAGGTCAACGCCTGAGGCCGGGAGATATTGTAATGCAGCGGCCCCGATCCGGTCAGGACCGGGGGCGCGACGGCGGTTTAGTCGACAGACAGACGAACCGAGTTCGTCTCTGTCGAACGGGAGGTCTGGGCCAGCGGGAGGGCGAGAAAAATAACCAGATAGGAAGTCCCGGACGTCTGCCGAGTGGGCAGGGTCCGAAACGCCTCGATGAACGGTAAATTGCGACTCCATGCAGTCGGCGAAGACCTCAGCCTTGCCTTCTGATGAAGACACAATCCCGTTCGGGGTTTCCAGCGGGTTGCGAGTTCTCTTCTCGCGGGTCAGTCTACTCACCGCTCTCCAGACGGAGGCGTGGTCGACTTCAAGAGACTCAAGGTATGAGTCCCATCGATCAGAGTTTACGTCCCGCAGTAGCTGCTGAACGTAAAGGGACTGTTGTTGAAATCGTCGCTTAACGACTGGGTCTCGGGTTCTTTGCCATCTGCGGCGGAGCTGGCGCCGTAGCCAGATGGCGTGGAGTACTTCCGCAGGTAAGGCCGATTTACGATGATTCACCTCGAGTGCGTAGGTGTGTCGATCCATGACACCTTGGACCAATTCCTGAAGATTTGTGGCGCGGAGATCCAGATCGTCACGAGTGACGATTGGGTCCGCCGGGAGAGATGGTAACCTTCGAGAGAGCTCGTCATGATAGGATCGCCAGTTGACTCTCCTAACAATCTGAGCGGGAAGTCGGGGTGACGCCGACAGCTCTCGAACAGTTATAACAAGGGGATTGTGATCGGACGAAAGGTCCGACACAGACGAGACCTCGATGTTGCGGGCAACGTTCTTGACAACTACTATGTCAAGAACGTCCGGCCGATGGCCGTGAAAGGGGAAGTAGGTAGGGTCTTCAGGGCCGATGACATTAAGTGCCGGGTCGCCAGAGACGAACCGGAACAGAGAATTTCCATAGGCGTTGACAACGCGGCTGTTCCATGAAGGGTGTTTGGCGTTTAAGTCGCCGGCTACAATGGTTGAGAGGGGGTGGTCGAGGAGGGCGTCCCACTCCTCGGGCGGTGGCGGAGTTCGCCGGCCAGGCCGGAGGTACGCAGAAACAACGCGCAGCTCCGATCCGCCGGCGTCCACCGCCACCGCGCAGCCTTCAATAATAGATGTATCTAGAGGAGGCAAAAGCCTGTGGGATATCCGCCTGTGGACTAAAACAGCTGTGCCCCCCGAGGGGGGACAGCGAGGCCGTAGGGGACGATCCTGACGATAACAGGCATAGGCAGGAAGGGAAAACGAGTGGTAATGAGCCAGATGAGTCTCGGAAAGAAGTATGATATCAACATCATACTCCGTTACAAAAGTCATCAGTTCAGATCGCCTGGGGAGTAGCCCGAAGGCGTTCCACGCAACGATCCTCAGGCTATTAGCCATTTAGGGGAAGTAGAGGAAAGAGGGCAGCTAATGATTGGAACACCAGGGCAAGCACAGTGGTCGTGTCGCGAGCAGTCCTGATGGATGCAACAAGATTATCTGCCCAGGCAGTCAGGGGATCCGCCGAAGCCCGGGAAGATTCCCGGGATTCAGGAGGACAAGCCTGACTGGCCTCGACAGGGGTAGCAGATGGCGCTGGGCTGGTGGACTGAGCTGTAGACTGCTCGCTGGGAGGTTGAGGTCGATGACTGGGGGCGGGTCGAGCCCGCGGAGAGGGTACAGGTGGAACCTGTGACGATGTAGGTCGGCCGGCGGAGTTCCGGCGACGACGAGAGCGCTTAGATTTGCCCGATCGGGCTGGAGGCGGGGCTGATTTAGCGGCCATGGCCGCGTAGGAAGGTGCAGGCGCTCCGGTAGGCGCCGGGATTGAGGCCGCTGCAGGCGGCGCCGAAGCGACGACTGCAGGCGAGACAGCGGCACCGGAAGCAACCGGAGTTGCTGCCGGGACCTGGGCAGATGAACCGGTGAGAGGCGGGAAAGCCGCTCGCCGGTTAGGGCCAGGACCAGCTACACGGCCTGCCTGCGCGCCAGGGCGCACAGGAGGTCGCTGCGGTTTCATGGCAGCGATAAAGTTAGGGCAGCCTCGGTAATTAGCCGGATGGGCTCCTTTGCAGTTACAGCATTTAGCTGTGTACCCCGTCGTAGGCTTATCACAGCCACGATGAGGTTCAGCACAACGCACGCAACGCGGGGGCTGATGGCAGAAAAGACTGCTGTGGCCGAACCTCTGGCAGTTGAAACACTGCGAGGGGCCGGGCCGCGGGTCAAATGTGCGGACTTGCACCCGTAGGTGCAGAAGATTCTGGAGAGTGTAAATCTCCTCGAAGGGGCCTACTTTCAGTAATTTACAAAGAAAGCTGTTGACAGGACGGCGGTCATCACCTTTGCCAACATGCAGGACGCTTACCGCGGTCGGCGCATAGCCGAGCGCAACAAGTTCCTGCCTGATGGCATCAGGGTCGGTAAAGGATGGAATTCCCGACAGAACGAGATGTCCAGGAATTATGGCGTCAGAGATGAGCCTCGAAGACTTACGTAACGTTCGTACCTTGGGTAAGTACGTTTGGAGAAAGGATACAGGATTGTCAGCAGTTTACAATAACGAGTTTGGGTATTTTTGTTTGTATAATGAAGGGTATATAACACTTTTAATAAATGTAATAGATGTAGCGGTGAAGGATTAACATCTGTGACAATAAAGAAATTCGTTATCAGCTAATACTAAAATACTAAATTGTTCAGAGGGGCGGGGGCAATGAGAAACGATCGTCTAAATATTATATGCTTGAACGTTCTGGAGTATCATTTTGGAAAAAAAAAACTGGTTGGAACTGAGCTTAAAACTTGGAGTGCGAATGTATGAAAGAGAAGTGACAGATGGAATCACATGAAGCAAAAACATTCGACTCAAAAAGCATTTATAAAATCTAGTACGAGGTTAATGTCTTTAAACTAGGAGCAGGGAACAAAACAGAATTGTCAAGCGCATAAACAATAAATATGTAAATAAAATGAACTCAATGTAATTTTGCTAAATAAAATTATAATTTCACTTTTAAATGTACGACTTCAACGCATTTACTTAAGTTGTTTCACCTTAATGGTGGGAACTAATCGCGACGACCAATCTTCCTTCGCTCTTAAGCAGAAGGGGACAAGGCCACGCAAAGTTACAAAGCTGGGCATGGTGAGGAGTTGAAAGTGAACTACTATTCGAGACGTTCGCGCCGATTTGTCTGTGGCACTTGTTTTGCTCAACTCTTTATTTTTTTTTTCTTCGTCAGCGTAACGTCCAAAATCCAAAATAAGTTGCAAAAAAGTTTGACGTTCTACGCAAGTGGTTTCGGCTCCGCCGGCTAATAAATGTAAATGGTGATTTTGACTTTGAAAATTTCAAAGGTCGACAGCATAATAAATAAGAATTCGTACGCTTAATGTGTGCATAAAAACTCAAAAACAAAGCAAATCGATACAACATTGTATCCATCTGTAGTACTGAGAAACCGAATTCACAGGTGTTTTATGAAAAAATTCTCGAAACAATTTGTATTCTAATTTTCACGCACGTTGATGAGTTCAGACAGTTAAATTTTACATTAGATTGGACTTCACTACACGCGTGTGTAAACGTTAGCTATTTGACTGGCGATACGACGTTAATTCATATAATTTTCGTTACAATCAATGAACTGGTTTCAAGGTTTACGTTCTTAATTGGTTTTGTTTTTGAAATTAAAATATTTAATTTTAATATTGTGGCGGAAATACAATATTTTTGTATTTGGACGTTGTCCTACTTTTTTTTTTTTTTTTCACAAAGATTAATTTGAATTAGATAACGCTGAGGTAACAAATGGCACACTGAGAGAGCCATATATTATTTCTCTCTAGTGAGACTCCACCTTATTATATTAACGTACGCTATTAAACAAAAATGTAACTCATCAATTACGTGTCTCCGTCTGATTAAATCTTTTAAGCGTCACATTTCTGCTATTAGTAATTTATTCTACAGATCACTTGGTAGTCTAGCATTCGGTTGTAATTATTCAACATATAATACATTTTATTTATATAAATAATTATAAGAGGCAGGCTAAAGCGCATTGCATGCTCCGCATGGAAAAATTACTATTTTTTTCTTCACACATTCATGCGTGTAGTCGCGGAAGGTTTACCCTTAAGGCTTTATCCTTTTAATGAAGACGAGGGTTAATTTTCTCTCGCCAGTTGCATGGTTAATTGTCAGTAACAACAATTTGTTAACTGATAAATAGACCACAATGATGATATAACAAATTTACAAAATCTATTCGTTAACAACAACGTTTTCGTAAGAAAAAACCGTTTTATCCTTTGCATTGATGGCACAACACGTTTTTCGTCCACGGTGGGGTGTGGCACCGTCAGTGAACAAAACTCGGGATACGATATCACAAAATGGGCGAAACCAAGTGCAAAATTTGTTATCAATCGGGTTTTTAAATTTCTTTTGTATCAACAATCACGACATTCTGTCTCATAAACGTCGGTCTCATGAACCAACTTTAGATTGGAGATCTTCTCAAAATTAGTGACAATTATACTTGTTTTAATTCGACCCATTTTGCGAGGTTAATTTTAAACATACTGTCCTCTTCTTTTTATGCCGACTGGACGACGATGGCGTATATCGTTCTTAACTGTTCAGTCACTGTAGCTTCATCCATGTCTTGGCCTTGCCCTGTCCTGTTTTTACTTCCTTTTGATATTTCTCTTTTTCTTTTTGTCACTCATTTTGACCTGTATTGTTAGTTGGAGTAGACGTTAGTTAACGTTTTAGAATATTTTCGTTCGTTACGCTGTCGGTTCATCGTGTTCAACAGCAGCCATATCTTCAAACTGCAGTTTTTGCAAGCTTCATTTGTGTAGATTCTGTAGAAAGGCGACAAACCGTAATTTCGGTTTACAACTTAAGCTGTCACCGCAGATCTCAGACGGCGCTGTTTTCCTGCGATCCAGCATTCCGACCATCCAGTTTCCATTTGTAACATCCGCGTAATTTCCTGGCTCACTTTAAATATACACGTTACAACTATGAATCCGATCGTTTATATAACATTATGGGCTTAAAAATATGTTTTAGTTATAACAACAAATGAAAAACATTGGAGCCTAATTTTACCACTTAAAGTTAGTACTGGTGCAGAACGGAAGGAATGAGAATTAAGACTTCGATTATATCATACAAAGATTAAGAAATCACACATTGTAATAGTACGGACCGTAGAGAAGATATGCTAACTCTAATAGGCGATGAGATTAAGAAAGAAAGAAGTAAATCACGCTATCATGGAAAACGTACGTGTGCCATGAGAGAAGCAGAGCTGATATAAAGTATGACTGGACAGAATGTATAAATATGGAAGCAGAAAACAATAAAGCCTTAGAGGGAAAACTAGAAGAAGAGAAGAGTTTTGTGGCTATATGCCTATTGTCGTTACAGCTAATTGCAAAATTGTACAGACAAGTACCTAATGTTTAAGCGATAACAGTTATTGATAAAATAAATAGAATATAATTTCGGTTTCCAGCTAAGGACCCCATCATTTGTGACGTTTCGCTGAACCTATTAAGCTACGTCTCCGGAGAACTTAATAACGGTATTCCGTGACTAACGCATAGATTGTGTACATCGTGGGTGAGATAGCACGTGGTTTACATCATCCTCTTGAAGACGCTACGTCATAGGAACTCTGTGAATCAATACGAACTTCATTATACAAATCTTTATCGTACTCAAATGATCGCATAATTGATTCCAAGAAAGTAATTTGTTTCCAATCAATCGATTACCCAAAGGGAATACAAAATTAACGAACGGTTGCATAATTTTTTTTTTGCAGTCAGCGTTCTGCGCGAAGTTTACAGTATTTACATACAATCCGATGTGTTGCAGCCGGCGTGGCGGGGTCAAGTACCAGTTAGGTTCGGCCGACCCGGAGTCGACGGTTGTGAAATCCTTGCAGCCAGTCGTACATTGTAATCGGTCGCCGCTCCAGCTGCTGCTGCTGGACCATATTTGATTTTTTTTTATCTTTACCAAAGTGCGAGCGTTTTGTGTCTTGGTGAGCGTGTAGATCGGTACAGTCCACCTGTTTCGAACGTTATCTTTTGTGATGTTATAGGATATGTTGTATCCAGTGAGTTACTCGGAGCTTGGTAACTCAGTCTCAAAGCTACGACACTTTGTTAGCAATGTAGAACTCCGTTTACAGGTAGCTCCATACTGCCAAGATACGTTACCATCCCAAATTTTTTCTCGTAGACTTGCACGATAGGAATTTATGATACCATATTCTCGGTTAAGAATCACTTTTTATTGATGTTAATATCAAGCATCGAATGTTTCGCCCATTCTATGGTGTGACATCCTAGATGCTAAAGTTGAAAAACTTCATCACTGAGTACAGTGGCAGCTTTACCTCCGTGTATACCACATCATTGAATCGGTTAATAGAGTCGTTCGTTGTTAATATTAATATAAATAAAACCTATATTTCGCAACAGAAAAGAAGCAGACTCATAATCGTAGTGTGTTGATTCAGTCTGCGAAAACTAAGTCCGTGTGATAATAATAGATCATTGTACCTCAGCCCTAGGAAGCCGTATAGCTCAAGTCGACAGCCTACACCATTCCTAAAAGAAGCCTATTTTACCTTCTTCTGTAACTCAGTGACTGGTTACCAATCGTCGAGCAACGTTTTAATTATGAACATGTAGATACACTCGGAAGCGGCTAAAATCGTACCTCAGATATATCAGATTTACATATATGCGTTCAGTTTGGTACGAACAATTCTTTACCTTGTTTATTTAGCTGTCTTTTACTCAGTCTTTAGGTTTGTCTCATATGTCCTCTTTATCTTTATGTCTCAGTGCTTTTCATCTTTCAAAAAAACAATTAAAGTTATTTCCAATTTGGACAAAGTATTCTCGAATGGAACGCGTTTGAAGTTCTACAAAGCACAGTTTAAATAGTAAGACATGAAATGGTTCGCGCAGATCGTAGCGGGCAGCAGGGGAGGCAGTGCTAGAAGTGGGGAGCATCCATACCAATCATGCAGCTGTTCTGGACACAAAATGATTTCTCCGAAAACAACGCGTCAAAGCTACGCATGCACAATGAGATCTTTCCGCACTGCCCAACCAGACGCCCGTTTCGTGTCTAATTATTTTAGCTGTAATGCCTATCCCGGAAGTAATGTACGCCAGAGAGGCCCGGTAGTTTCAAAACAACATGAGGAAAAGAACTGTCATAAGAGATGAGAGTCTTAAGGACTGGAAATTCTCAGACAGCAATAGAAATGTTGATATATAGGAAAAGAATTAAATGCAACATCTCTGAAAGAAACAATAAACGAAATAAAATGAAGTGGTGTAACCATCTGTCGAAAATGTTATTGAGTAAACTAACAGTGATGTGAAGGAATAGTACTAGAACTCTAACACTACAGTAAGTACCTGAAGAAGAAGAAGAAAGGCCTAATCCTTCTATAAATGGAGAAGAAAAAGAAGAAGAAGATATTCTTCGTCATTATGCCTTGCACTGACAAGTAGTGTTGGTATGGCCGGTTGATACTCATTTCTGTGTCATTAGACAACCAGCGGTATCCCGTAACAAATCCTTTGTGCTCGAATTCAACGTTTTCAGATTGCAGCCAATTAGGCGTACTTAATAATATGCAAATTAACGTGGAATAATTTCGCGAAAAACGATCGAAATATATTTTCAGCCCTTAATTAAAATAAATTTGTTGTCTCGACAAATAACAAGGGAAAATACAAATTTACGAATATTTAAATTTATTGTAAACGCCCATATTTAGTGTTCTGTCACATTTGAGTTATGCGCGACGTGCGTTTGTGCGCGTGCGCACGCTCGTATGTGTGTGTTCTGCGTTTGAATCCTTTCTCTAGTGTCATTCATACAAACGAGAAGCCACGAAAAAGGCAATCTTAATCCCGCAACTTACCATATACGAGCTTCATTTCATTTATATTTCGCTTAACTCCGCGAGAATCTGGACAGTGGATAACGACATCGCGTTTAACAAGCCGATAGCAGTGTTTTGCAAAACAAAACAAAAAGTCTCTTTTCCTGGTGAAAACAAATTAACCTATCGCGGAGTCGAATCGAAGGAAAGATACTCGCTTATTAAAGCGGCCGACTAACGGCTTGATATCCGATTAAGAGACCCGTGTGATGGATTCAGGTGTTGTGTGTGTGTGTGTGTGTGTCTATTTGTTTATTTCTATATAATAAAGTGCCTCTCTCTACGCGTTTAATGATGTACGCTTGAATAAAATACAGACTTTCATGACTATCGTGCTAATGCCTAAAATAGACTTACACACTGATAGGTCGAAGTGATAAACAGACGTTTTAAAGCGCCGCGCCGGTGTACGTGGGCGAGGGCAGGTAAAGCGACAACTACTGTGGCAGGTCGCGGGCACCACCGACCTTATTTACAAGTGTCTAGCAGTAACTTATTACAACTTATTAAGTCCATTAAGCTGTGTGTGTATAGCGAGGCACAAACCACTGTCGTCACCCGCATATGCACGCCCACGCATCATCTCATCTCAAACTCCTTTGTATGAATCTACGTATACGCACGCACAGTTGACTACAAAAATTCCTAGAAATATTTTATTTGAACGGTTCATAATCTATCCCAATGACGGCCAAAGGTAGCTCATGCATATTTTGAAGTATAAACGTTGCGAAAAGCTTGTTTCGATTCTACTGAAAAGGAACTTGATTGTTTTTAGTTAAATAATATTCATCAATTTGTTTGATTTCCTGTACATTTGTGTATCTGTTTGATTTGTCTGACACACATGAACGCTGTCCGGGGGTCAGATAAAGTACACGATAACACTTCAGAAAGTGTAATATCAAAGCTATGCGACCTGCTGACTATCCTATTTAAGAAAAAAAAAGTAAATAAAATAACGGAAAGGTGGACTAATTTTTAACCAGAAAATCGATTCCAAACAAGGACACATTTAAAAACTCTAAATTCATGGAACCGGTCAATCTGAATTATAATAAAATAAATAAAACCTAAAAATAGACTAAATAATGATAATTATGATGACAAAATCATATTTGTTTATCGACGTACAAAGTTCTCAACGTAAAACCAGATGAATGTTTTTTGGTTCGTATAAAAGGTAAATGAATTAGAATTTTATACGTCCTCGGTTCTATATCCACATTCGTTGCATTGGCGGAGGTGGATCAAAGTAGTGAGCAATTTCTATAAACACTTGTGACCTCTCCCTCCAATCGAAATTTCAGTAACCGATGGAGTAATATAAAGTATTTGCGGGAGAAATTTATAATTTTATGAATAAATGTAACATTAGATGACTGACTGGCTGACTAATGTAACAAACAGTCAACCGTTAGATATAAAGTATTCTACAGAGAGATGGACATTGGACCCCCCCCTTCCACTTTACACTTTGGAAACATAGCCTACAGAAAGTCACCACCGCTTAGCGCATGCGTCTTGCTGTCCTGTCTCTGAGTGCTGCAGAATCACATCTCAAACGAGATGGATCTTGCTTCTCAGCCGTTTTACCTATCAAAATGATTCGCCGAAATAGAAACTTACAAACCAAAATTATTGACCTGAATTAGAAACTCCGACTCTGTAAAATACGAAATCAAATACAACTACCATTATTTTTGTGGACAAAATTTCTAGTCCGTGTGAGATATCATAGATGGTTTTGAATATTCACCATAACTGATAGCTAAAATATTATTTCTTACAGAGTAAATAAACGTTTACTTCTTGAAACACGCTAATAAGGGAAAATTTTTATCCGGATCATTGCACCGCATGGACGCGAATCATAGGCGTAAAAAGGGTCTTGCTTTCGGAGTGTGGGTTGTTGAAGTAGACTGGGTGAACAGAACCATGTGAACTTGCTGAAGAGGGAATAGGAGAGTACGGAGGAGGACCTGTCTAGTGAAAAATATACAAAAGTAATAGATATTCCAACTGAACATAGCGAGAAACGTACAAGATCTACTAAGAAGGCAACCAACGTGCTCCAAATTGTAATGCAATTTACCACTCACTAAAGTGCAATCTTAATATTGCAGAGAGATGAAAGAAGAAGACAGGGTATGAGAGGGAGAGATAGAGAGAGATAAAGAGAGAGAGAGAGAGAGAGAGACTTTTACCTGCATATTCGACATCGTGGGTACAAACAATAACATATCGACTAATATAATAATTAAATAGTTAATTGACAATAATAGGCCTATAATACTACAATATACTACTAATAATATAACATAATAATAATAATATAATATACTACTATAATACAATAATTAACAATAAACATCAGAGGTATTCTTAGAAGATTGAGCAGCACACGTAGGCTACAGAAATAATGTAGGCAAGCTGAATCTTCCTGATGATCAGTATGACTCCACGACCGTTATGAGTCGTCCTAATAGCCAAAGAACGAAATCGTATACGCTTTAAATCGCGGACTTAATTCAAATCCGCAACAACAAAAATCAATTTAGTTTTAAGAAGCATGAAATTAGTTGGCGGAATGAATGCAGTCATCGTCGTCTTCGTTGTTGTTTTCTGTACGTTATTTTTGATTGGACACAGACGCGTAATGTATGATGAGAGTTCTCATTAAGGCGAAATGAACAAGTAGGTAATGCTAAATAAGGTGAACAGGAACGCGGACAACAAAGTGGTTTAGTAATAATTGGCGGGTAGAGAGACGATGGTGTTGTCTGTCGGCGACCTTGGCGAATCGAAACGCAAAGAACGACGGACGGCGTTCATCGTTGTTTAAAAGCGGGTATCGTTCTCGTATTGCCCTCCCCCTGTCGCGCGCCTCTCTCCCATTGGAATAGCACTCCTTTCTGTATCGGTAATTCGACCAGATAGAGTCGCTGACATCTAACCTAATACTAAAACCAAAAAGGATTAACTAAACGATTCTTCTTTTCTTGCAACTTAAATCCCAGAAGTTGGTGGCTAACCATATCCTAAAGTCATCCTGTGTAACACCCGCCGTGTAAAATACCATCTTCTGAAAGCAGCTATAGAACTCTCTTCACAGGAAAACAAACAACTATTTTGGTCTTACCAATGCGGTTGTCCCATCAATCGTTTTCTCTCTTTCTTTTTAAGAGAGGAGTCCACTGTGGACACCAAACCACGACTCAAATGGCGAGTGGGGTCTCACCGCACTAAAATCCCTTTTCGCCGTACGTGTGTCCTGGAACCGTTTAAACTGAATCTTCGTAAACACACAGGCAGACCCCTTTCTCTACTCTACATAATTCTTTCTTATCACACACCATCCACTGTAGCCTCCGCACTAGCTTGCCCCCATCCCCAGTCTTGATCTCTCTTCCGCTCTCTTAGTCAGTCTTCCTCCTCCTTGTTCCTCATAACGGTTTTGATCATATTGTGTATTTTAATCATCAGGCTATAATTAAGAGAAGTAGACCTACTTTACGCCAAATTGACCACATATTAAGAAAGCCGGAGACAGATTCACAGGGAAAACTCTTGTTAGGGAAGCTACGCGTCAGAGAACAGAGAATCGTCTGTTTGTTGAAACTGATTCTCAGTTTTAACTGGACACTTTTGGCATCTGTCTGTCTGTCTGTCTGTCTATCTATCTATCTATTTGTTTGGGATATGTTTCAAGCATCAACCGATTTTCGTTAAAAACTGCCACGCGTGTCCATACTTTTACCCTACTGTTTTTTGGATTGATCCCTCCAAAAATACAAGGGCAGGAGGCAACAATGTGAGGGGGATCAAAATTGTGAAAAATCGCAAAAGCCCATATAGGGGTATCAAACTAAAGGAAAGTTTAGCCACAATGTGGATACAGTATCGTTTTTGAAATTTTCAAAGTTTGTGGACGTAAGAGCCCAAATATTGGGTGAAAATTTTGATAACATCACAAAAATTTAAGAGAATTTTAACTAACATCCGAATGTCGTGTCAAGTTTTGGAAATCTCAAAGTTTTTCCCAGGGTCCGAAAAAGAGACCAAAAGTTTGAAAATATAGCAGGCCGTCAGACTAACAGAATCGTAACCCAAATCCGAATGTTGCGAATTTTTAGTGTTTATTGTATGATTGTGTGCTCTACAACTGTTATATAACTATAGAAGTAATAGAGAATTTGGGATTATTGTAATTTTTTCCGTAATTTAAAAATCACCTAATAGATCGAAATTTTATGTAATAATAAATGTACCGGTACTGTACTTTGTTCAAAACAGTGAGCGAGTTCTGCAGCTCAGTGACCGTACTAGTATATTATAGTTTTTTAGTCAAGTCAAATCGTAATTAGCAGTCGTACTAAAGATGTAAAGATTCTGTATTTTATGTGTAAGCAGTCTCCTCTTCTCGTACTAACTGACAGATAATAGGCTATACGATGTTTTTTCATCCGCTAGTGAGCAGTTATCTCTTTCCTCCAGTTTCATGTAATACACCCCAAATATGACCAAAGTAACTTTCAAGAAATCTTCAATGTAGGCCTGCTAGAAGTGTTTCAAAATACTTAATGTAAATGTGTGTTTTCAAATGTATTCTTATAGGCCTATTTGTAGAAATACAAGTCTCTTTGGCAAGTTATTCATTGGAATATATTTCTTGTTTCTTGTCCTCATTTGACCAGAGATGAAAGACAGCCAAGCGTTGCGTGAAGTACACGTGTAGATTAAACGTATTACACAACTGAAATGTTAAGAAACAGGAACAATTTGATAAACAGCATGTTTGTGAAAATAAATCATTTCGACTGCTACCCGTTGGCCATTTAAAAATACATCCATAGTTTACGAATTTCGCTAACGGCGCATTCGACACGATAAAGAAACTTACAAACGTTTCCGATAAGAAACTTGTTATTATTCTGGTCTTGGAGTAAACTCAACTTGTGAACAGTTGCATCTTGAAAGCGACAACCAGTGGTGTTGCGTAATTCGCGCCTCCAACTCGCTGGACGTCGTATCAGAAAAAACACGAAGAGCTCTCGCTAACAAGTGTTTATTTATATTACGTGTGTGTGTGTGTGTGTGTGTGTGCGCGCGCGCGCGACCGACCGAGCACTGTCGTCGTTCGTTTTTTGTGGCGGTCAAGCCGAGGGGCGCAAGCAATACAGTATAACAAGGACGAGTCGCTCGAGAAATGCGGTGACTCTTGTTCGTTGGGTTTCGGTTCACAACATCGTCAACGTAACATTTAAAATCCTACCGCCCTTAATTATTCATTCACGTGTCGTACTGTACGTTAATTATCAAACACTACATTTTGCTTTTAGGATTTTTCTCAGAATTTTCACCGTTATTGCCAGCTAAAATTCTTCGTAGTGCTTCCGCCGCACCCTGCGGACATTCACCATTATCGTTAAAGAATTTATTTTAGCGATTAAACGAATTTTAACGCAGTTTGTGATAAACTTTTATCTCTTCGATTTTTACTAGTATATGATGTAGACTTTCGGATGTTGTTGAATTTCCATGACTCGCATTTTTTGGACTCTTCTTTTACTTCTTGGATCGCCTTCTTTCACGTACTCTTAATTCCACGATTCCATTCTGAATTCCGTAATGGAATTGCCCATCGTAATGTAGTCATGTGTCTTCTTCGTACCGTGAAGATATACCATGAAATAGGATAGATCTATGTTAACAACATCACATAAAGTAGATCTATGTATAACTATCACTAATCTTTGTGCAAGTGTTCAGAAACAGTCACCAAATTAAACGCGGTTAAACCGCCCAATATTCATCGAATTTTCCTTATTACTTTTTTTTTTTTTAATTTATTACCTAAACAGAAGTACACTATTTTGTAACCTGAAATTTTTTATTTTTTTTTAGTCTTTCGCTGCGAAAACGATCTTGTACTCTGATAACCGGTAAATGATAAGAAACAAAAACAGTTAATATTTTTTAAGACGAGTGTGTGTGTGTAGGCCTACTTCTATGTTTATGTCTGTATGTACAAAACGCCTACTCTGTAACAGACGTGATTTCGATAAATAAAATTTTAATATTTTTCCTCACATCGTGAAGTGTCATCGACGTTTATAGAAAGGTAATGTTTTCTATATAGAGATGCTTTCCGAGTGCACATGCTGAAAGCGATACGTGGCGAGGCGCAGGCGTCACAGTGAGTCTTTAACCAGAGGGAAGACGTGAAGCGTGAAGTCTACGCGTGATTCGGTGCCCGCAGTCACGAACTGTTGACACACGCTTGCTGATAATGAGAATGTCAACACGGCCTCCTCTGACAGCCTCCTGACCGCTGGATTCCAAACCCGTCTCTGGAAGTCACGATTAGCCGTCGTATCTTTCCGTGATTTTTTTTTAACACGCTTTACGATATCGGTTACCGCGCTGTTTATCCCTTCCAGTTGAATAAATCGTTTTTATCGTTCAACATAGTAGTGTGTATCTGTATTTATCACAACATAAATTTAATTTAAATTCCACTTCTACTCTATTTATTTCTGTTTTGTTTTCATTGATGTCCAGATTCAGATTAACTTTAGATTTTTGTCATACAGTTAAAGCAAATTATGAGCATTAACTCAGTGGTATACATTTTGTTACTTCCCTGAAATTAATTCGTTCATTCCTCTGGGGGTACAGCCCATGATGAGGCTTGGTCTCCCCGACTAGTCGCCTCCAAACTCCGCCTCCAATCCCCGATACCTGTCCTCCTCAGGTCATCTTCTACGTCCTGTAGCCACCTTCTTCTAGGTCTTCCTTTCCTTCTTTGCCCATCTATTGACTCTCTAAGAATTGCTTTGGGCATTCTGTCGTCCTCCATGCCTATCATACGTCCCAACTAGCTGATCCTCATAGACTTGATGAACCACTTCCCTGAAATATAGTTAGTAAAATTATTTTACGATTATCACTGACGGCAACTCTAGTTTACTTATATAAAAAAAAACGTGATTTGTCATTTCGGTCTGTACGTATACAGACCACGACTTAACCAGTAAAACGGTTAAAGAACGTTTCCACTTAGAACAGGAACATCCTGTGTCATACTGACACAGATCACAACTTATAACAATAAACATTTGTTCAAAGAGTTAATAACTATCGGGCTATTTGGCCGTGGTGGACTGATTAATGACTTTTTCATTGTTTCTCATTAAACGTTTCTGCCACACACCGGAGGCCTTCTTCAGTAGTAAAAGTGCTCGACGCGGGATGGTAGGCCGAACGTACCCCAAGCTGAGATAGAAGTAACTTTTACTACTGAAGAAGACGTCCGGTAGGGTGGCCGAAACGTTTAGTGAGAAAACATTGCATCATCAAGCAATCGACCACGGTCTAATAGCCCGGTAGTTGATCCAGACTTTTTTTAATATTGACTCCGACCGTACTTAATGAACAATTGATCAATTTTTAACACCGGTTACATGTTAAATGGTGTAACTATTAATTTTTAATTAGACTAACCAGAAAGTTTTAGTACAAAATTTTCAAGATTTGATTAGGAAATATTAATCCCAATCTCGAGAAAATATTGTCTAACAACAGAGCCTTGCATTCACATTTTTATCTTCGTCGAATGATTAATGTAGACGTCCAAAAAAATTTCAAACACGACGAATAGCTGTCATAATTTTGGACCGAAAACAATGCGAACCGGATGTACTAGTGATTTTGCAGCTCACACACACACACACACACACACACACACACACACACACCGGGCCGTCCTTGGAGCTTCGTTATCTGCGACTGGATTTGTGTTTCCATAATTTATTGTGTGTGCTCGCTGTTCGCTACATACTTCGGCCACTGATGAGACCGGTTTTAGAGAGAGAATATAATAATAATCAACAGCAAAAAACAGGTTTCTGGACGGAAGAAGAATCAATACTGTCCACCGAGCTTTCTATTTCTCTCCTCCGCAACATCTTCTCCTCCTCCTCCTCCTCCTCTTCTTCTTCTTATTCTTCTTCTTAATTACGTTCAAACTCGTATTGTACACGCGTTCACGCACTCGCAAGCAAGCGCAATTTATGCCTTTTCTCTCGCCTCCGTATTTTCTGTCCGCAGGTGAAATCGACGTCTGCCACCTCGATCGCGTGCTTTACTAAATCTTCCCGCTTCGAAGTTGCACAACCGCATGCAGAAACGCCAGTTCACAAGCAGCAGCGCGTAGAGAAAATTTACGATTTTAGTGTGAAATATTATTCTTCGTAATTTTGAAACTTTTCGTTTTTTTATGGCATGATCAACTTCATCTGGACGCGAGATGTCTGAAATCTAATTAACAAAATTCGTCTTAGGAAACCGGATGCCGTAACGACCAAGTCGTTTCATTCCTTAACACAACCTACTGGGTTACGAGTTCGTATAAGTATCGTTTAATAATCGACCGTTTTCTACACTCAGGTTACGATCCCATTTACCACATTGGATTAAATAAATAACTTGGATTGGATTGGATTAATAGTTGAACTTGTGGGGTTCAAGCGGTCAGTACTCAGCAAAAAAAAAGAAAATTAAAAGTGCTCAATATCTTTATAATTAAAAGAATAAATTAGCTTAAAATCAGGTTGGGTCATAAAGGTTGCATAAGAACATAAAGAGGAAGTGACTTATCTTTTTTTTGCGTTTACCCGTGTATGTGTAAACTTATTAATCGGAGGGTGCTTTAGATAGATAAGTGATCTTCATTGTCAAAAAAGTTTTGAAGTTTCCATCAAACCTGCGTTTTTAATTAACGTTACGTCGCCAAACAAAATATAATCATTAGGCTGTTTCTCAATTAGAATAAAGTAAAAAAATTTGAGTAAGTAAAAAAATAGGTAACACATTCCGAGAAGAAATAGAGTACTTATCTTTGTGTAAGTACTTTAAACACAACCTGTTAGTACTTGAAAAAAATAAACCAACCTTTGTCATACTAACACAGAACTACCGTTTTCACAACTTATAACAATAAACATTTGTTCAATGAGTTAATAACTATCCGGCTATTTGGCCGTGGTGGACTGATTAATGACTGTCATTTTTTATCATTAAACGTTTCTGCCACCCACCGGAGGCCTTCTTCAGTAGTGTGGCCGTGGTGTTTTTACTCCACGTATTTTAGGTATTATACTCGCTCATTAAGCGAGTGGGAGTGCCTTTTGTTTTTGTTTAGGTAGTAGGCCTAGTAGTAGGTAGTTGAAATAGTAGGTTACTAACGTACTAAAAGACAATTCAAAGGCAGAAACAAAAAATATATTATTTCAAGACATAGTTTTTAGTTTTATAAAAAAATAAGCTAGATCTACATATTGAGAGAAGAAAGGTCTGATTTCTCGCAATATGAAAATGTATATTACTTTTCATTCTGCTCCCTGCGTTCCGATATCTGTTCTGACACACTTTTAGAGTATTCGCACGTTTGGAGCCATTCGATCAACCTTTCTACAGACTCACGTGCGCCCATGATCACAAAACAACAGAAAAGTTCAATACAACAAACAACACTACAGAACAAAGTTAGGAGAAAACAAAGTTAAAATAGAAAAACATATCAGCCATATCCACTTTATTAGGCCTATATTATTGGATACGAAACCTGAACTATCGGAGATAAATATAATTGCAAAATTGAGGCATCAGAGATTACATTTTAAAGTGGAGTACAAAAATGAGGAAAAATCCATGCAATAAGAAGTTAATTTAGAAATGGTATCATAAAAGACAGAGTCACAAAATTACAACGGGAACAAAGATTCCGTATAGAAAGAGTAGGCCTACCAGAAAACAGATTACCAGAGTCAGTACAGCATTTCCCGGGGGAAATGAAGTGTTAGGGAAGCTTAGGAGAAGATGGAGTAATATTAGAAAACTTTGAATCTTCATGTTATTTGTATCAGTAGTCTACGTAATTGCTGATTTACTAAACTGCTATCTGTCATACTCCGGACGAAGGTTTTCAATGTCTTCACCATTATGAAGTTCATAAACCACAACAATTCGCACGGATTTACGATAATTTGTTTCACAATTTGGCCAAACAACGATGGTCGTGGTTTTTGTACTTCATAATGGTGGAGACATTGAAAGGCCTCGTCCGGAGTATAACAAACACCAGTTTAGCGAGTAAGCACGACGAAGTTGGAGAAACTTTGAAGCCAGAAGAGGAGTTCACGAACTGGGAAGAAGACAAAACATGAACTGGGCTACACAAACACTATTACGAATGCATGGTTTAGCATATATATGGGCTGACAAGTACTTTGCTTCTTAAAAAAAAAACGCATCTCTCCTCTCCCTGTGATTTCACACACTACTGAAACAACTTTCGTTTTTCCCGTAAAAGCCTGCATGCCTTTTGTTTAGCGAGTGCACTATTGAACATGTGCTAATTTACTTACTTATTACTGAAAACCTTGTAGTAGTGTAGAAATTCTAAATCGAATTATACTCTCTGTGCTAAGCATGTGGTAAGTGGTAAAACTAATAATCGCAAACAATAGAGATTGAAGTGCTTTTATGGAAATACTAGTTTTCTACTCTCAGCATACTTTCTTCGTCCAGTTTACCGGCACTTCTCGCCCTGTCACATCCCACCGCCTCTGTGTGTGTGGGTGTGTGTGTGTGTGTGTGTGTGTGTGTGTGTGTGTGTGTGTGTGTGTGTAGCGCTGTTTTGCATGCACGAGTGAAGCCCTGAAATACCTTCTTTTCGTGATCGTACTCGCTCGGTAATTGTATTCATTAGAGAACCGCCGAGCAGAATAATACGTGGAAAACATTATATATGTGTCTGTAATGGCGAGTGGGAGGACAAATTTATTAGCGCGAGATGAATTTTTCATCAGCGAAAGAAACAAACGGCATGTGATTTGTATTCCGCGCGTGACCGGGGCGAAAAAAGTCCCGCCGGGGACGCGCGTGGACTCTCCGACACGTCAGTCGGACGCGGCCACTCGGCTTTAAACGAATTTCAATACTAGACAAAGGTGAAGTAACTCCGAGGTGAGCAGTTAACGTTGAGCCACGTAGGCCTACCTGCTGGGACAATACAACACGATAATTTCAATAACAAGTAATTGTTTTGTAGGATACTTTGTTTTCTTTGGTAATTCTTCTCATTAAGCTCAAGTCGATTTCTCAACAGTGGACACAGTTCAGGGATAATGTACAGTACAGTTCACACTCTATGCCTATTTAACCTCGTGCCACACAGAGTGCGTAGGAGCCTCTGGTTCAGGGATGACACCACTTAGCTAAGCAGTTCTATTTTACATTCTTCTTCTTCTTCTTCTTCTTCTTCTTCTTCTTCTTCTTCTTCTTCTTCTTCTTCTTCTTCTTCTTCTTTTTCTTTTTCTTTTTCTTTTCCGTTTTCTTATTTTTTTACTACTTTTTCTTCTTCTTTCTCTTGATTAACATACATTAAAAAAGTTAATGTAATGACATATGATTAATGTAACTGCCCTCGACCTACTCCATTTCTGCTGAGGGTCATTATTTGATGCCTGAGATCTCACAGAACCCAAGTTATTTCTTCACTGAATTTAAGGCTTTTGCTTAGTCCTTACATCGTCTGGTAGGTATCCTCTTGTACAGTTTCGTCACAGAACTGTTGTTTTCCATCCTCAGGTCGCGATCCAGTAACTTCAGCCGTTGTGTTTTAACGTACAAGACAGAGCTACGCAATTGCCCAAACATTAGTATTTGCGTAAAAACAAAAAAAAGATCAATTTTCTTTTTATAAGAGTAATTATGAAGCGGCGTTTTGAAAGATGAGAAAAACAATTGTTTCGTAATCTTCGTTATTGTTTATTTTTTTTTATTACTAACGCCACGTAATCACTCTGTAAACCATATGCCCACGCTCAAAAATTTATTCAGGAACTCGAGTAAAAAACGTCATAATGTCAGGTGATATTCGCATACTAAGGAAGAGAAGTAACGTAAGAGAAGAAGAAAACAATAACAAAGGATAAGGAATCAAACAAAGAAGTACAGAGTTCAAGGTATTTTGGGAGGCATTAATTCGTTGAACTTTTTATGCCGTCGTAAATATACATGAAATTCCTTCGCAGGCAGCTCCGGAGTTATTGTCCGGATACTTCATTGATTTTATGGAGAGATGCGCTGCGTCTTGTTTTGTGTGTGTGGGTTACAGTTCTGCAAATACCCTTTGTTATTTATTTCCTTGTATTTACAGTAATCCAACTACCTGACGCACACACGCGCGCACGCGCGTGAAAGAGAGAGAGAGACATGCACGATTTAAGGCGCTTCTTGAATTAGTTATGCAGTCTTTCCCGTGCGTATGAGAACGATATTTATGAAACCCCTTCAGCAAAACTTAACTGTGCTGCATCTTTAAATAATTTGCCAGCCTCTTCCATTGAAAATACGGTGTGTGTGTGTGTGTGTGTGTGTGTGTGTGTGTGTGTGTGTGTGTGTGTGTGTGTGTGTGTGTGTGTGTGTGTGTTGTGTGTGTGTGTGTGTGTAAATTCCCGTCTGTATTTATTTTGTTTGAATACGTTGTAAACTAGTATGTGTAAGATTTGTGTACTTCAAAGAGCAAACAGATAAACAAGGTTCGCGGAGGGAAGTTGTCATCTCGCCCGCTGCTTCACTTGTATAACAAACAAATTGGCCGCTTTGCCAAATTATGAAACCAATTGTCGTAAATCCGTTCGTTAACGAGTCATAATCGTATTTTACTCGAAATTTCGCCAAACGTGATGCGCCGCCTGTTTATAATTTATGTACGAGAGAACTGCCCGGTCCGCTAATTGGAGTTTTAATACCTCGTGACAAGAAAATCTCGCTGCGGTGCCTGATTGACGTGTCTCTTAATTTGTGTAGGCCTACTTACCTTTAGTCATTCGTTAGGATTCGAGCTCAATTTGGACTGTAGTTTTCCTGAATGTAACTATTTATGTTCAGACCTCTGTAGCAATCGTGTACGAAGTGGGATTGTTTGGAAACGAAACTGAAAAAATCTCTTTTCTGAAGCGACCAGAAAAACCTTGAAAAAATAGGATTCTTGAGATCTGTGACTAATTACACAAACATAAAAAGCGTCAAGAATGTTTTTTGATTCTAGTTAAACCGTTAAAACTAAAGTTATAGGGGCCGAGCATCACAGGAAACTCCTAATCGCGAGCAATGTTAATCTAAGATTGGCTTCTTTTTAACCTAAAAACGATTACTAACGTAACGAATGTACAGGTTACAGCTACAACTAAGACCTCAGAGCGGGTAATACTGTTTCGGAAAAAAGGATGACAGTCGGAAGCCTTAGATGTAATCACGTGGCCTTAATTGCGTGGCCTTCCCGACACTGCCACTGTTCACGAATCAGATTGCTTCTTTAGTAAGGCGACGTTACCGTTGCCGCTGTGTTGCCAGAATCAACCGTCAAATCACCTTACCGTACCATCATTTTTCTGGAGGTACAGATGTTGTTTGGTGATGTGCAGAAATATGTCACTACACTGATGCGAGATAAAAAATAATTACCACTGATAACAGTTGCTTTAATGCTGACTGCAATCATTTTGATTAATGTATCAGTAGTAGTAGTAGTAGTAGTAGTAGTAGTAGTAGTAGTAGTAGTAGTAGTAGTAGTAGTAGTAGTTGTTGTTGTTGTTGTTGTTGTTGTTGTTGTTGTTGTTGTTGTTGTTGTTGTTGTTGTTGTTGTTGTTGTTGTTGTTGTTGTTGTTGTTGCTGCTGCTGCTGCTGCTGCTGTTTGAAATCCCTTCGCAGACTGCACCGGAGTTATTGTCCGGACGCTTCGTTAACCACGCCTTACAGTGGGACCGATAACGCAGGTTCCAAATTCTTGAGCAGATATACAATATTCAAATACGCGTATCTGCAAGTAAGACAACTATGCGCGTATCAAATAGGCAATAAATACAAATAAACAATGTAACAACCCATATCCAGAACAATTTTGTATCTGGGTACAATTTTGTATTATCAGTACACATTATCAGAATAATGGAGGAACGTTGATTTTTTATTAATGCGACATCAATTTCAACAAACGAGGTCGAAAATGTACAGCCTGACATATTTCTCACTACATTAACTCGTACTAAATTTGGAGTGTTCCCCTTTGCGGTTTTCAGAAATCCAGAGTAGAACATATCAAACGGAAAACAAAGGCCAAATGACAAACGCTTTGTGTATAAGACCGAAACGCTTCGTAGTTGGTAGGGAATTTTTCACACGAGGAAAAAAATTAAGTTTAAATTAATTCACGTCCGTCACAAACGATGAAAACTAACAGCGATTGATTAAAGCTGTGCCAAAGATTTATCTGTTTTCATTATCTCTCATTTATCATGTCGTGTCCAGTCATTTTTCTATCTCTAGCACTATACCGCTTCTATCTATTAAGTCGCACTTTCCTTACAGCACTCGAACGGCGTGTTTTGCAGTTTCGACCATCGATTTCATTACGACTTCTTAAATTACAATCTGTAATTCGATTTCTTTCTGTTAATTGTATAACGTTGAGAATCCGTTATATCTTCCTTCACAAACTCTACAAAAGTTTTTTTTTAATAAATAAAGCTTCAACTGTAACTTTTTAACTACAAAAATTACAGTTTGTCTGGGGAGGTTTGAGGTTTCCTTCTCACAAAACCGTCCACGCCTGAACGCAGAATAAAACCACTATCGCTCGAAGTGTGCACTGAACTATCAAAATATTTTCAAGCGTGTTCTTCAACTCTTACGTCAGTTGTATTATTATACTATCATTTCGGCTCCGTGCTCAGAGCGCCCGTGCTCTGAGCGCCGATACTGATAAGCCCGTGTTCTGTGCGCCGAGCTTATCTGTGCATCATTAGACGCGGTAACACGTGGCTGCATATTTGTCTGTCCGTTGATCTTCAACTCCGTAGCCAACATTAGCGATCCTATGAAAATTTGTACAATTCATTGCCAAAAGACATTGCCACTCCACTAGTAAGCTCACGGAGCTGCAGACTTCTCTAACTGTTTTTAACGAAATACATATATTATTAAGTTAGTTAAATTTCAATATTAGAAAATTTCTTATATTATCAGAAAAAGTATGAAAACCCAACTACGCTACTGTTTTATTAGTAACATAACAATTTAAAGCAGACAACCATAAAATAAATACTAAAATTTCGACTTCTGCATTGGATTTTTAGTTAAATTTGTAACCATAATACCTAAATGATAAATAATTTAGTCATATATTTTCAGTTAATGTATGTTTTCATAGATATCTGTAGGTCTATATCTAACGGTATTCACAGATCTTATAACTGATAACAAAATATGAGGTTTTTTTTAGACATTGTTCACATACGTTTTGAAAGCGATCAAAAATGAGTGTTGAGACATGGTAAATCTGTCAAATTACTACACATACAAAATATAGAGACTACAGATACAGATTTTGTATTTTAACTGAAATTCCTCATAAATTTAACCCAAACAAACTTTTGTAATTTTTTAAAACTTTCAGTTCTATTTTCGGCCCTTGGTGCTTCTAAAATTAGCTTTTTGTTTTCATGTACGCTAATGTTTTTCCTTCGTACACACTCAGAACGTAATATACTCATTTGAACGTTTCACCTTGTACTGATGTTCCTCGTGAAAATGAAGAGACTTTATTTTCTTGAAAGTAAAAACTCCATTTAGATCAAATTCACGACTTTAATACTACTGTGTCATAACGATTGTCAAACCACAACTAAGGAAAAGTGCGAATAACAAGCTCATCTACGAATCGTATGGTCAGTGGATTTAAGGTATGCGGCTAGATAACCACTCTTGTGAGTTTTGTCTTCCTTATCAATCCGCTTACATTGCACATCTTGTGTTTACGCATATATGGAGCTCAGCTTTCCGTCTCTTAATCGTATTTTCATTTTCTTAATTACAGTTGATTTAATCACTTTCTTTTATTTTCTCCTCAGATTTGTTCGTCCCAACCAAATGAGAATTCCTGAGATATTAAATAGGATTATTCGCTAGTGGTCGATGTGCAAAGCCAGGATTAGATGGATAATAAAAAAATTCAAATTAAAAGTTGCAGGCTTCTGAAAAATGTGTAAGGCAATATTCATCCGTTACCTTTAAACATTAACTCGGTGCAGTTGTCAATCCCCGTCTTTCATATTTTACGCTTACGTAGAGAGTTTATAAGTATATACCTCTCTCTCTCTCTCTCTCTCTCTCTCTCTCTCTCTCTCTCTCTCTCTCTCTCTCTCTCTCTCTCTCTCTCTCTCTCTCTCTCTCTCTCTCTCTCTCTGTGTGTGTGTGTGTGTGTGTGTGTGTGTGTGTGTGTGTGTGTGTGTGTGTGTGTGTGTGTGTGTGTGTGTGTGTGTGAGAGAGAGAGAGAGAGAGAGAGTTTTATTTTACATCGGCACAATAATAACATTTTTTACACAGTATTTTACTTAAATAGATAGACACAATTACAATATTCCAAAAACCTAATTAATACAGTATTAAAATTTGAATTACTGATAATATAATAATTCCTTAATTACGTTTGTAAATAATTAGAGACCAGTAATCATTAAATGTTTATTGAATCGGTGCAAATACCAATACATGTCTAAAAACGTATTATAACTGAATGCAGATTATAAGGAGTTCAGTAATGTAGGCCTATATTATTAAAAGTTATTAGTATTACTGGCACTGAACACCACTTATCGATAAATTAGTGAATTATGTACAAAATAACAGAACTACTGATATTACAAACACAAAATTATGGTAAACAAATCAATCATGTGACAATGGTTATTACTTATTATTTATATTGTTGTAAAATAATATTTACCAAGTACATCGTCTATATAGAGTAATATAGTCTATTGTTAAATTATGTAGACGTCGACATTCACACTTTTCCTCCCTCTCACTCTCAGGCTCTCTCTCTCTCTCTCTCTCTCTCTCTCTCTCTCTCTCTCTCTCTCTCTCTCTCTCTCTCTCTCTCTCTCTCTCTCTCTCTCTCTCTCTCTCTCTCTCTTGCAGTACAGCACTCTCACACTCCCTCCATTACTCTCTCCCACTTCCTCTCACTCTCACTCTCCCAGTCTAAAACACACGCGCGCGCGCGCACAGCAAGCTACACAAGCCTGCTTGCACACACATATACAAACGCACGCACGCACAAGCACAAAATTTTCTAATCTCCACATCTCTCTCTCTCTCTCTCTCTCTCTCTCTCTCTCTCTCTCTCTCTCTCTCTCTCTCTCTCTCTCTCTCTCTCTCTCTCTCTCTCTCTCTCCCTCTCTCTCCCCCTTCCAAAAACACATAAAGATTCCCCTCTCCTCCAACACACTCAAATCACAATCACGCATATTCCACATATCGTAGGTACAGATAATATTAATGTGGGGTTGTTTACGTTTTAGCAGCCAGGTAGGCCTATACGAATACCTCTGCTTCACGCATCTACCATACTAGAACCGACTCTGTATACACGTGCATACACTTGTGTGTGTGTGTGTGTGTGTGTGTGTGTGTGTGTGTGTGTGTGTGTGTGTGTGTGTGTGTGTGTGTGTGTGTGTGTGTGTGTGTGTGTGTGTGTGTGTGTGTGTGTGTGTGTGTGTGTGTGTGTGTGTGTGTGTGTGTGTGTGTGTGTGTGTGTGTGTGTGTGTGTGTGTGTGTGTGTGTGTGAAGGAGAAATAAAATAACTTATTTTCGCGGATGTCTTAAAAGTAGTTGAATACTTGCAGGTCTACTGCTGTTTAAAGGGAACGGCTGAATATTATCTTATTCCTTTACCTTTTTCAGAAGTCTGCAAATTTCACTTCGAAATTTTTTATTATGTTTGTAATAGTGCCTTTGCACATGGATCTTTAGCGAATAATCCTTTTTATTATCTCAGAATTTTTCATTTGGTTGGGACGAAGACATCTGAGAAGAAATAAAAGACTCTGGTTAAATACAACTGTAAATAATAAAGGAGAATACGATTATGAGACGGAGACCTGAGTTGTATATGTATGTGTGCGTAAACACGGGATGTACAATGTAAGCCAGTTGATAAGAAGGCAAAACTTGCTATAATAGTATGGTCGTCTATACTAGATAACCTCATACCTTAAATTTGCTGACCATATGACTAGTAAATGAGCTTGTTACTCGGACCTTTCCTTAGTTGTGCTTTGACAATCATTGTGACACAGTAGTATTGAAGTCGTAAATTTTTATGTAAATGAAGTCATTACTTCTAAGAAAGTAAGTAAGAATTATCCTCTATTTCTTCACGAGTGATATCAGTACAGGATGAAACGTTCAAATGAATGTATTACGTTCTGGGTGTGTACGAAGGAGAAACATCAGTCAAAGGTACATCAAAACAAAGAGCTAAATCTGAAAGCACCAAAGACCTAAAATAAAACTAAAAATGTTTATAAAATTGTTATAGTTTATTTGGAGATGAAGTTATGAGGAATTTTAGTGAAAATAGAAAATCTGTATCTGAAGTCTCTGTATTTTGTAGGTATATGTAGTAATTCGACAGAATTAGTAAGTCTCAACACTCGTTTTGGATCTCTTTTAAAAAGTTTGTGAACTGTGTCACAAAAAAAAACTTTACCGGTATATTTTGTTATCAGTTATGTGTATATGTGAATAACGTTAGATGTAGACGTATAGTTGTCTATCGAAACATACATACACTGAAAAGCTATGACTAAATCTTTTATCACTTAGGTATTATGGTTACAAATGTAACTAAGAAAACTAACGCAGTAGTTCAAAAGTTTTATTATTTATTTTATGATTGTCTGCTCTACAGTTATGTTACTAATAAAATGGTAGAGTAGTTGGGTTTTCGTATTTTTTCTGATAATATGAAAAATTGTCCAATATTGGCATTTAACTAACTTAATAATAAATGTATTTTGTTCTGGGACGTTACTAGTGCTGTGATAATGGCTTTAGTAATGAGTTGTACAAATTTTCATTGGACCGCTGGTGTAGGCTACGAAGTTGGCGAACAGCGGATATACAGATATGCAGCCAGGTGTCTAAAGATGCATAGATAAGCTCGGCGCACAGAACACGGGTTTATCAGTATCGGCGCTCAGAGCACGATTTCAGCGTTGGCGCTCAGAGCACGGGCGCTCTGAGCACGCTACCATCATTTCGTACTCAGTGGACATATACACGCATGCGCGCGGTGTGTGTGTATGTGCGTGCGTGTCAATGCGTGGATTCTTTCTTGTGCACGTTTTGTACTATTTTCTTTATTCTTTCCTAGTTTTTTCCTAGTTGTATTTACAACTGTCGACGACGAAGCTACTACTGTGAACGTCGTCCCGACAAACACATTCACTTAACATATGCGCTAATTAACCAACATGTGCTGTATACTGCTCGCGCTCTTCAACAACATCTGTTCTCGGATGTTTACAGTTTGACTCCGTGTATGTTGTTGTGTTGAACCTTCGTGTTCAGATTCCCGGAGGTCGGGTCGGCCCACCCCCCTCCGTTTCTAACCAATCTCGTGGTAATTTAATTCTTAACCTCAAACAGATAGTTGGTGACGTTTTCGAGCTACACAAAATAGTAGAGTTAAACTTTTTTTTTAGCTTTCAGAACAACAGGTCTTAGAGAGCTAATTTGATCAGGCTAAATGTGGCTAGCGCTACGACTAAACAGTTTTTACCTTCCCCGGCTGATGAGACCGAAAACCCTGTAAGATAGCACGGCCCTCGAGTATTATCGGACATAGTGGTAACTAGAAACCGCATTTATAACGTACACCGAATCGATAATTATGCGTGCGAATGTGGACGAAATGTATAAAGAAGTATATACCGTAATGACAAAAACAAATTAACAAAACTCACAAACACTAATCGTTCTGAGGAAAATCTTGCCTTATATAAAGAAACGCGTAGTTATACTGATATTTCCTTGACATTAAAAAATTCTTCATCGGTTAGTCCCTTTTGGATTTCAGTCTCTTCACCAGACAACTTTTCCCTAATCTGAGAGATTTTCCGGATTTTTAACTAATTCCTAACTAAGCTTATCGAGTACAATTTCAGCACCACAGTGACAATTCTGCTGAAATCTGGCCTATCAGGAAAGGGTATGTGCTCCAGAAATAAAGACCTGTCCAGAACCTCCGCCTGTGTTATACGCGTAATAATGATTAATTTAGATAAGTGACGTCAAATGTACTGGATCCAGTCCTCGACCCACAAAACATTATTGAGGTATTGCAATGTTGGGTGCATTTTTCTCATTAAAAGAGCTTATCACTATTTTCAGTTCTCTGAAGTGTTTCTCATAGAATGGCACTGCCTCTAACCATGAACACCATGCAGTTATAAAAAGAGGAAAGTGATGATTTAAACGGCAGCTACGGGGATGCTAAATGTATGCTATGTATGTTCTGTTCTTGTATGCTGTGTATGCATGCTAAATCATGTTCTTCAGAAACATATATAGTTATATGCACTAACAAACGCCAATTGTAACTAACTAATCAAATTGTTTGACAAGACCTCAACTAAAAAGTATACCGTTTGATCATACTCTTAAATATGTAAAAATAACATGCATTTTGCATACAATTTCGGGCTTTAGTGATAAACTGTCCATCGTGAGACGAATTCGAAGCCACGGTGTCTCCCTTTAGAATTTTATACCCTGAACTCGTAATCAAATAGACGGAATTAAGTAAATTGATTGAATTCTGGGCAGAGCACTTAGTTTTTAAATACAATGTCAGTAAAGGGGTTGTGGTTTTATTGTAAAAATTTATAAAAAGTCGCTGAGGCGTGTTTCGACGTTAGGAAATAATCTTTATAGATCAGCTATGAGTCTCCAATAGCCTTAAAGTTCCTTAATAAATCTGCAGAAACGAACCAAGTGTTCTCTCGATATTTTGTATGTAAACTTTTATAAAGTACTGACACGAACTTGTAGTTTTCCAGTTTTAACGTTCTTCGCACATATTGATACAAACCGACAACAAATACTTATTGTCGTATACGTATATATAATATATATATATATATATATATATATATATATATATATAATTGTCGTTATCGTATACGTAAATAAACTCGTATTCCTGCCTAAATGAAAAATAACTAAGTAACAAAAGTAATAAAGGCAAAATGCAATTGAACAAAAGCTGTTTACACTGTTGAACGAAAATCAGTCTGATTATGTTATTAGACTTGAGTGGTAATGTTATCGCGATCTCTGTTTAGAAACAAAAAAAATTGCTGGAAACATCGAGATGGCATTGTAGTACACGCGGAGAAATTAAATAACAAGTCGGACAGAGATTTTAATCTACCAGCGACACAAATTAAAACAGGACTAATCCGTTTTTTGAACGCGATTCTGTCTCGCGAAAACTACTTAATCGAAACTGACAAAATTACTTTTTTATAAACTACTTAAAATCTGTATCTGCTAAATAAATCTTAATTTCGGAAAGACAGAACGACTAGATGCCTGTAAGACGTCAAGGATTAATCTACATCTGAACGTCAGACAAAAAAGCTACAAATCGTTTTTTTTTTAATTTTTAAATACAAAAATTCAATTTGTCCTGTTGCCTTTAGAATAAAATATCCGCTACTTTCTTCTTCCTCCTTCCCTTATATTATTCTTTTGACTTCATTTCTAAGCTTAGAACTTTCATAACATTGACAGAGACTTCCGCTGAGATGAATTCTCGAATTCTCACCCTGTAATAGACGTAAAATTCATACACCGAAGTTACTAATAATTATATTCAAATATCGTTATAATGGAATATAATTGTCCAAGTAGAATTATATTCTCGCGCACTCTCTCTCTCTCTCTCTCTCTCTCTCTCTCTCTCTCTCTCTCTCTCTCTCTCTCTCTCAGGTGTGTGTGTATTTTTTAAATCAACAAATTGAATAGATTGTTCGTGCGAACGAAGGTAATTTGTTATTTGTACGAGTCATTACTAAGAAGGATATGCGGTAGAAAATACTGTTTAATTCTCGATAATAATAATAATAATTTTTACTTAATCATAGTCATTCGTTTACGTAATCGATAAAATAGACATTGTAATTTGTTTTGACTTCCTCTAGCGGCGGTCTTATTAATGAACTGATTTTAAATCTGAAACCCGAAGATGTGGGTTCCAGTGAGTTACTCCTTGGAGTTGAGTTTAGCGATTTTCTTACACTTTTCAAGGATTACAACCTACTTGGTTGTTCATGAAAACAAGACTCCAATAACTTGAATTTCAATAACAAGCGCTGCGACCGTTTGAAGCAGAAATTATGGGAGCGCTACAACTATGGGAATTACGAAAGTGTGTGTGGTGTCCGCGCGCGTGTAAGAAATCAGATATTTCTTAGTATTAAAATCTTCTTTATTCGGAATTATAAGATATGGAAACACCAAGGTTCTCCTACTATCTTCATTGACGTAGTCACTTCTTACCCATCCGTCCGTTACTAATAGGCCTACAGACAAAAACACATCAGGAAAAAGCCATGATCACAACCTTACAGATTGCAAGGCGGAAGTTGGTCCCTGTCGTATATTATGTTGTTGACTTTACGCGCTTAGGTCTACCCGTGCCCAGACTAGTGTTTAGGAAGACGATGCCACTGGTCTGACAATATAACAGTCTCTGTGTACCTAAAGAATTCTGATGGGCTTACATAGTGGAGGTACCGAAGTTGTTTTTCCTTGAAAAAAAAAGTGATAAGGAATAAGGAAGTTGTTTACAAAATTGTTACTTGGCTTCTTAAAAAGTGATAATATACCACAATTAAATCCGATGAGTAGTGTTCTTAAACGAACTTAAAACGCAATCCTAAAACTGATTTACCTATGATCGTTATGATAATCGACAAAGTCGTCTCGTGGATTTTCGATTGTTCCGAAGAATGATTTCTTCTATTCTATAATAGTTTGTGTTATTTAGTTGCTAACTGAATCTTATATCTTCTACGATTCTTCCTTTATAACACCGACTTTAATCATTGGACATCCTCTGACATATCCCTTTCACGTCAAAATGTCATATTTTGGAAACATCGTGCGTACACATTATTCCACGCATTCTCTCATAATTCTCGCAGAGACGATTTCGAATCAATTCTTCTTTGAAACGATCGATAAAATTACATAAGGAACGGTAATTAAAAGCGGCGTACGATATATCGCTACATCGTACAATTAACTCTCGCAACAAGTGCTGCGCCTATACATTCTCTTATCACGGGGCAAAATAGCGCACGTGTGTGTATGTGTATGTGTGTGTGTGTATTGGCAATAATAGTCGTAACCGGTAATTACAGTGGTGGTCGTGGGACCGATCATACGCACAAGTGCGCGCTTTCACCACGACGCCGGTGCTCAGTGTATAGAATTGGTTATTTGCCAAATAACCGCTAACCAAACCGGCGCAGCGAGCAGGTAGTACTGACGACGCGTATTCCGCCACTAGTTCTTAATTAGACAAAAACAATGAAATCCAATATCTACCGGCAACATCCACCTACTAATACGCGCGCGACCGTGCTTATTTTTAGTGTTTCTGTACTGGAGCGAAAAGTCTCTCAGACTTATGTTGGCAACAGTCCGTGCGTTCCGACTTTACGTCATTCTCAACACTTTTTGCTCTCGTGTTATTCCTGTTATTGCGCTATTATTATCGTAATTATTACAGTTATGCTCCTGTTTCGATTATCGATTATCAACTAACAAGACTTCCTACATTGTTGCTGCTACTTGTTTGAACAGGAATCGGTTTTTTTTATATATAACGTGATCGTTGAAATTTACGACTCTGTCTCCGCCAGTGGTATAAATGATTTATTTATTATTTACTTTATTGCCCGCATTGACGTCCGTTATGTCTTGCCTTCGCTTCCTTTGGCAAACTACTTGTTACATTTTACACTCAGTGTCAAGCTGATAACTATTTTAATTGTTGACATTCTATGCACACTGTACGAGTATGATAATGACAAAACGCAATTAAGAATAAAAACAGCAAATAAAAACGTAATAAAATTGTTTATTGAACACGTGCTATTTCGTTGAGTTTAACTATTAAAAAGAGATGAAAAACTGTTGTGACAGCGAGATCCGGCATCGTTCGCGTGCAGTAAAGCTTTTCAGACTCGGGTAAACTCACCAAAATACATAAACTGAAGGATGCGCGCGCATCCTTTAAACTCTTACCATATTGCCACGAAGACACAAAGAACTACTTCTCACTGTGCCAACTCGATGCGAGCGCATCTTTCAGCAATTTACGCTGGTCTATGCAGATCAGCCTTACGGCATTCACTGATAAACAGGTATCTCTAAAAGGATTAAACAAAGAATACACTGCACATTTTGAAGACGGCTGCATAATGATGCAGTAAACTACTTTAGTGGAACGTTCAATTGAAAAAGCTTTTCTAAAGATCGATGACTATAAAAAGTGTATAGTTAAACGAGTATCTCCTCTTAAATGAATAGCCGCTTTATCGAATCAAATTCTCAAATCATAAACAACAGTACTGTACCTCATTGCCTCCGTTTCATTGAATCAGCCGCATAATTAAATCCGTTTTTTAAAATGCCAACCTGATTCTAATAAGCAGCATTTACTGTACTCTCAGAGACCAAGGTTCTGTTACTAGGATCTTAATATCAAGAGACGGTCATGATTCTGCAAATTTTTCACCGAGACTTTGTATTCTTATAACAATTTGTGATATAATTTCGTGCAGTGAGGATTATATTTTTATGTTGATTATGTTTACTGTATATTTACATGTGAAGAGGATTAATACACTTTTCTAGATTTTATCAAAAACACACATACATGCGCGCGCGCGCACACACACACATATACTTCTACCTAATCTGTCAAGAAGATAAGGAGTGCCGAATTGAAATCGTGAGAATAAAATAAAATTAGCTCGATTTTTTTGAGCTCCCAAACAGATTAGTCCAGCAATCAAATAAAATTTCGGATTATTATTTCACGTATGCAATTTGTTACCGGTACGCTTTGATGGTGCAACACACGCGCGCTCGCACCATACATTGTTTTACATCAGACACGACGACGCCAACATCTAATGTTGTTATATAAGACGGGATGTTTACGATTTTTCTCACAACTGCATCGGCACCGGGTTACGCAACTTGCCGTCCCGAGCGAGGCCCCCCCCCCCCGCCAGCAACACAGTCAACGCGTTCCAAGTTTTTCCTTTTCAATAAAATTAAAAAACAAAAACAAACAAACAAAAACACAGTTTCCAACAAGATCGATTGATGCACAAGCGCAAATAAACATGTACACAGCAACACGGTCTGTTAACCTGTAAGGTAACGCTGGTTGACGTTCCAACTGTCTGGACTGAATGAAACGCTCACACACACACACAAGAAAAGAAACAAGTAACCGCGCGTGTGAGTGGAGCAAAAACGCAACCAGTCTCCTATGACATAAGGTTAGGTTTTAATTAAAAAATAAAAACGCGAATAGAACGATTACGAGAGCGTCTTATCGAAGGTCGTTCTTTATTACTTATAAATACGTGACTAACGTAATTAATTGCTGTGGTATAGTTGACCGACTGGAAGCCAGTTCCGTTGTCCGCCGCGACATTTGGGCGATCGCGCGTCCCTCCTGCACGTAACTTTCCAACGGTAATTGAATCGTCCGACCGGTTTCTCGACACCAGCCGACTACGGACAAAGGTCTCTAATCATGACAGTTAATAATAACTGCGTACACCCACGGGTACCGTTCTCGGTGGAAACTAAGTAAATTTTTTTTAATTAAAAAAATATACGATGAAGTTGAAAAAACGTATAACAATTTAAATTAATTAATCGGTTAACTAGAAACGTCCCAACGACTTATTGTTACATTTACAACAGAAGTAACTAAATTCGTTGGTGGAGGACTCGTTGATGGAAACGCAGTCGCCACTTCCTACGCGATAACATGCAGTCCCCCCCCCCCCAGCGCAGTATTGCCGAAGGTCTTGGGGGCTTGCGAAATGCCTGTTGCACAGCCTCACAGGGTTTACAGCCGTTTGACCCGGTGAACGCTCCCCGATGACGACATTCTTGTATGTGTGCGTGTGAGTAAGACGGGGTTGTTAGAGAACTGACAAAAGTATCAGAAACCTTCGCCGTATATTGGTGGTACAAGACGTAAATATTTATTTAGACATACAGTCGCATAGGTAGTTCGTCAAGGTAAGAACGGTTTGAATTCTGTTTTCACGAGCAAGCGAGTAGGCTAAACACGTGAAACTCGCTGTATAAGTTTCCGAAGTGAGACTATTGTACGCTGATAACTAGGAAAAATATCGTGAACAGCGCGGGACTTCGGTGTGTCTTAAGCCGGAAGGAAACGTTCGTGTTGGTAGAGACAGTTTCAGCGCATGGGAGACACGATTTTAACCGGATACAGGAGCAAAGGACAGTGCCGCTGTCGCGAAAGGTATAGAAAACAGAAAATCATGAGAAGTAGAAACACTTGTCGGTCGGCATCTGAGCGAGTCGAGAATATCTATATCGTGTGTGTGTGTGTGTATGTGTGTGTGTGCGTGCGCGTGTTCGTGCGCGCTCGCTCGTGCTGTTCGAGCAAATTTCATTTACACCTGTCTTTAGTAAAGTGACAAAACGCCTCTGAATAGGTACAGCATTCCGGACGCAAACCGCTTTCGGCTGTCAGCGTTCGTCACACTTTCGGGACGTGTGGGTCGGACAAGGTTGGCGGTTGGGGTATTATATGATACAATTAAAAATCACTGACAGGCGAAAACGTGTACGAGTCCAACGATGTTTAACAGAGTGATGTATGTAAAAAGTTCTTTTAAATTCAATTCGTTTTGTCTCAATATAATTAGGCTACTGTAAAATTACTATACATTGTACTGAATCGTGCCATTAAATTACATTAAATTAAATTATACATTAAATTAACACTCTCGCATTGAGAGGAATCCCGGCTAAAATACAGAGTGGGCAATAAATCGCTTGAAACTAAGAGTTATCCTTTGATTAGTAGTGGATTAGTAAACGATGAATGGTTGTATTATTAACTAGACACAATTTTAAAACATTAGTGTCGGAGTTTCCACAAAACTTATTGCCATCATCCACACCTATACGATGGGCAATACTGAAACAACTAATAGCCCCACACACATATATATTAGATAAAATTCTTTTGTTTCGGATTAACTTAGGAGTCTTAGATCAAACCATTTTCTGTCTAACCGTACTGAAAACGCTACTATTTGACCTAAATTTCATAGAATAAAGTATCGTTTACACCTCTTTTTGTCAGTTCAATTGTATCGGTGGCAGAGACGCAGTGCTGGTCGCATTGCACGCCTGCCGACGGTTGAATCTAATCGGCGTTGAAATAAAAACTTGTCTTGTTTTAATGGCTCCTTTAACACCTTATAATTATTATTGTTACTGTCGGAAACGTGCAGACGGCATGCAAACATCCTGTTATCAGGTGTGCGGACCGTTTTGACGTGTGAGGTTATTATATATAATCCTATCAAATTTATAACCCGGTCGACAGCCAGCCTTGCCAAACCCACCGCTTTCTGCAATGGCCGGCGTAGGAATTAAAAAAAAATTGCACACTGAAAAGCATTTTTTGTACGCGTCTGTTGACAAATCACTTTGAAATCGTTTACGACTTTTGGCCGCGGTAATTAATAAAAACACCTCGACGAAAGACCGCGGACAGATGTACAGTGGGTTTCATTAATGCCAAACCGACCGGCACTTCATAAAAGGCGATGCGTGTGCGTGTACATACACACTCGTGCATATCCGTTAGACTTATAACGAACGAACATCTGCTGGAAAATTATTCCTTAACCGCGAATATGCATTTTCTTCAGTCACTCCGACTTTTTGTTGTACAGCTATAGCGTTGAGAAGTCTCAGGGGATTGCAGCTTTATTAAATAAATTAATTAATTAATTAATTAAAGAAACAAACGATTCTCTGTCAGGAATTTTAACTTCCTGGACAACACCAATTACGAACTTCGTTGTATTTTGCATATGCTTATACAGGAATGTTTGTTTTAACTTATTTTTGTGTGCACAAGAGAGAGAAAGAGAGAGAGAGAGAGAGAGAGAGAGAGAGAGAGAGAGAGAGAGAGAGAGAGAGAGAGAGAGAGAGAATCTTTACGACGAGATGTAAACATTTATTAAAATATTATTATCTCTTCTTTTGAACGCCTCCTCCTAATTGACTGTGTCCCGTTGCTTAGATGAAAAACGTTCTTCGAGTTCGAGTGAGCCATCTTGCATACAAAGCACACTGTTGCTTTCGGTATAAGGGAGCCAGTCTTCTGATGAAATAATGTATAAGCCAGATTTTAATAATTTGATATTACTTCAGCTTTACTAGCAAAGAAAACTGATTATTGGAACAGGTCTGCATATGATCACATAAACCCATAACACACAATGTAGTACGTCGATATGTGCAAGCAAGCATTCACACAAGTATAGCTTTATAAGTTATGTAGTCAAAATTTAAAAAAAATTATAAACACGTTATTTTTCTAATATTCACGTTAGTATATTATTTATTTTTATTTTTCTAATAAACACGTTAATTTAATATGACTTAACTAAATAATATAACATGATATTAATTGAAATTAAATTAATAACTAAAATACTTAATATATAAAATATTTAATTCTGTACGCAACTTCACACTTTATGGTGGCTTGATCCAAATCAGCTTTGGATTATAAGTCCACGAGAAAGTCCAGTGGCTATAATTCTGGTCTAACCTGTCCTACTACGAGCAGCAGCAGATGCACTTTGGACCATTCAACTATTGTTTGTTCGCCTCGTTGGAAGCCACAGACAAAGACCTGGTCTTCTCAAAATACGGTAAGCCAATGCAGGTCGTATTCTGTTGTTGCGCTGAACATTGGGTAAGGACTCGTGTGTGTTTGCCTTCACTTAAATGTGTGATAAACAACCAGCAGCCGATACAAGCGCGCATGTCGGTTGTTAGGAAACAAAGAATTATTGCAAGACAACAAAAACAACCAGATAGGTTGGATTAAGTGTTACTGCCTATAAATGGTGATCTGGCTGCACTCTGCCCGGAGACGGTGTACTAGTAGTACAGAGAATGACACAAGTACGCTCATTGTACGCTCACAATTGTGTGTGTGTGTGTGTGTGTGTGTGTGTGTGTGTGTGTGTGTGTGTGTGTGTGTGTGTGTGTGTGTGTGTGTGTGTTTGAAATTCTTGTCCGATTTTCAACGCGCATTGAAATAGTGGTAAATGTATGTAAATAGAGATAAATTGAAACCGCGTGAAACGCTATTTTCAGGTAATTCTATTCTGTAACTCAGTCATTCGTTGTAGGTACTGCGCAAGCGGAATAATCACTGTCATTATCATACGACCGTCTGTCTATTCATTACAGCTCAGCATAATGTTCTCAACAAATTGCCGTATACAGGTGAGACGAGCGGTAGTGGTAGTTTGCGGCGTCAAGAAGATACACGTAGAGATACGTACTCTCGTGTGCATTAAGCCTTGAGCGCCGCTGAAAGTAGAAAGGAAAAGAGTGGATGAAGACAGAGTGAAAGAGAGAGGTGGAATACAGATACTATTAAAAGTAAGCAATTATCAAAATTTTAAAAAAGGAGAGAAGATGACAATAATGAAAAGAGTTTGTGAGTCAGTTAGACCGAGTCGGGGAACTTTCCCCACCAAAGGGTATATTGTGTATAGCTTCATCGACTGAACATACTTTTGAAAGGTACGTACGTCTTAATATGAACGTAGCCACCTTTTATGTTCTGCCAAGATTAAAGATATCGATTAGATGTTCTACTGAGAGAACCTAAGACGACTTAATTGTTTCTAAATGAATTGAAGATATTTTCAGTCATTATTTCTGTAGATTATCCTAGTGAACAAAAGATTATTTTAGTCATTACTTCCAGAGATTCTCCAATGTCTACAGTTTTAAGGCAATCAAGGAACACCTTAAAACGCTTAAGGCAATCAAGAAATGTTTATGCCGTTCTCTGATGACACCATATAAGCAGTCTTTCTTTAACAGACTATAAAGAAAGATAAATTAGACTAATGTTTGAATCAACTGTATGTAATGAAACGACTGAGAAAAAGAAGAGTCAGCGAAAAAGAACGAAAAGGCAAAAATAAATAAAGGAATAGTAGGTCTATTGATAAAGTGGGGAAAATATACACAAGAATAAACTTTAGGGGAAAAGCGTTTATATTTCAGGTAAGGAAGAAATTAGGAGAAAGTTATAGGAGGCAGAATGGGAAAATTATTGTGTGTGTGTGTGTGTGTATGTGTGTGATAGGAGAAGGACCTTACTACCACAGTAAGGTTGATTACAACCTGCTTAATGTGTCTCACTGCACGCATTATCAGACTATGTTAATGGCAGTAATAGGGCATGGGGCCACGCGTACGCACGCTCCTCGCAAGTCGTAAATAAAAATATAATAACGATGGGCAAAAACACGAAACAACTGTTTACATAAAGAAAGAAACAGAGAAACGGGCGAAGAACGAGAGAGAAAGCTAGTGGAAAGAGAGAACAGGTTGTCTCCTAATCGAAATAATGATCCAATCAGTTCATATGTGTAAATTTATTATTTCGTCTAAATTATTCAACCTGCAGGAAAATACAAAACGCAAGTAAATAAAACAAAACAAATTGATCAAATACTTTAGACACGAGGGATGTTAAAACCTGCAATAGTTCTCCTGTCAAAGAAATTAAATTTACCGTAAAGACGCACACAAGCCAAGATTATCCAGTATTTTCACATCCAATTTTTTTTTTCACGATCCAAAGTGACGCACTAGTCTTCTATATCAGCGGGGGTGGCAAGGTGATTGGCTTTAAGCATGTGTGTAACAAGTATTTATTTTAAGTAAGTAAATCGCTATTTTTTAACATACCTCCTATTCGTTATTCAAATGGACGAAGCGTTTAAGACGAGTCCCTTCCAGCTCCATTTAAAAACCACAGAATCTGGTAAGCTAATATCTCTGTTCACAAATACAAACTTATAAAAATACTGAACGCACATTTGAAACTTGAAACTACGCATCCGACAGCGTACGTATGAAACTCTTTCAGCACTGAATCGGGCCCACGGTACGTTGAACTTACGCGGAAGAAAGATTCCGAAATCAAATGTCCTGGGTAACAAAATTATCGCGATTACCGGCGCGTTTATGGTCACGCTAATGGAATTCCACAAAGCCGACTGGCAAAATTTATTGGCATTTTATTGACGGCCTGCTAAAAGAATGTATAGCGAAAACATCCTGCGCAGAGCAACAGCGGCTTTCACGGGATGCGGACGACGAGGTGTTTCTGTAATGTCGGACGTCGGCCGCATGTGCCGGTCCGATCACGATCACGTTCGCAGCAATCGTACTCACCTGTCGGCGCAGCATCCTTTTGCTGTCAATCTCCGCTGGACGGACGCTTGACACGGCGCAATCTTATACGGTGCCCACTTGATATATAATGTCGCGTTTAATAAACAGTCCTATTATATATTATATTTTATACTCTGTGTGTGTGTGTTTAAAGTACCCGCCGAACGTAATTACACATCGACGGAGACCACCATTCAATATGAATACCCCATTCATTAGATAAATAATGCCCGTTTGTACTCGTGATTGTGTCTTTAACAAATTTGCCTTCACGTATTCATTGTATTCATTCACGTGTATAAATAAAATCGTACAGACATGCAAATAAACGTGGGATACTATCGGCAACTTGAATGATGATGTGTTTGTACCGTTAGCTTTTGCTAGCATTAACTCATGACTGATTAATAATAATACTAATAAGCAATACTGATAAACTAACATCATAATTTTGCTTATCTCTAAACGCTCAAGTGTACATATCTCTTATTGGGTAGACACGTACATAATAGGCTATCTGTTTACGATTCGTGTGTAATGACACACGACATAGGCTCATCAGTCATGCGAGATTGCGTTCATTTAACCTCGCAATCGCGTTATTTTCTTTCTCACGCCCACCCTGCCTATTGTACACGGTCTCTATTAAGATCGTCCTTATATCCGGGTTTTCACATCACCCTACCTCTGCAACCCACGTCAGAATGTCTTGAACCATCTCATAACGGATACAGATTTTATGCGCGTTCAACAGGTTTTAATGCCAAACAGGCTGTTGTTTCTAATTATTCACTGATTTGTGTTAACGTTAGGCCTACTAGAAGTCAATTTCACAGTTTTCTGTACCAAAAATAAAAAATCCGCAGACTACGGTACACCTGTTTTTAGTTCTACTCAGTGGTTCAGGTTTCTTAAAAACTGATTAGAATTATTTAATGTACGCATAAATGTAATACTGCACACCAGACGATGATGATAGCTATTAAATAATAACACATTATTATTATTATTATTGACAGTCCAGAGTGTCTGTACTGTCCGGGAGCTGCGGACGATGTCAGCTATACCCTACATTCTTCGCCTGTGTCATATGGGAGTAACATAGATGATCGTTGCAAGAAGATATTACGCGAGAGATCTTCCCCGATAACATCGTTGAAGCGATTCTTCGAAGGGAGGACACCTGGAACGCTTCGCAGAAGAGATTCTTCGGGCGAATAAGATAGATTTGGAGATTATAATACAGGAGAAAAACGAGCCAGATATGAGCCCTAGGCCTAGCCTAGAACAATGTACCCTCTTCTCCCAGATGTGAAGAACAATAGGCCTAGCCCGAAGTAATGTGTCAAACAGCTCCCGGTTAGTGTCCTAGAAGAGAAAAGGGAGGTGGTGTTTTTTTACTGGGTCGGGTATAATACCCAAACCCATAGACCCCGGAAGTATGGACCCTTCCGGACATTTGTACACCAAATTTTTCCACCTGCCCGCGTAAAAAAAATTTATTACTGACGCCGGGCGCTTAGTAAGCCAGTGGTCTATGATCCACTTTCCGGACAACAGTAAAATTCAAGGTCAATCTTCTAGCCCCTCAGTCGACTCAGTTTGTGAAAATAAGTAGGCTATCTTGGATAACGCCCAGATCTAATTAACAGGCGGATGGAATACAGCGTCGGGCACTCTACCTTCTCTTGTACACCAAACACCTCGCACACCCAACCTGCCTGATCTTCTAAGCCATTTTGGAGGTGACACAATTACTGTTTTTCACTACGACTGACAATAATCTATGCTCCACCCATCGTTTCTGCGACAGGAATATTTGTCCTTTGCATCCCATCTGTTCTCCTTTCTCTTACGTTTTTTCCTCCCATCTGTTCTCCTTTCTCTTACGTTTCTTCCTGTCTTCTTCAAATTACTCTATTATATTCTGCTCCTCATTATAATTGTGTGTGTGTGTGTGTGTGTGATAATATACAGTCACTTTTTCCTTACTTAGAACCTGTTTAAAGCATTAAGCAGTATGCGAATCATCAGCCATGTTGGCTTTCAGTCTGGTGAAGTATCTGTGTGTGATTGGTTGTGGTTGTTGACTTTTGGTTGGTTTTTGTTGATCGGGGTTTGTTGGTGATACTTTGATTATATATGGTGTATAAACTTCCTCTTGGCATATAGAAATAATTAATAACCATGAAATATTAGAAAAATCATCTTGTTGATAACCATTTACAGTTGTTATGTCATTAAGGCATACCTCTGTTATAACTTGTTTATCAATACTACCAATGCCAATACCAATGCTATCGAATGATACTTTTTTCACACGAACACTGTAACACTATCAAGCGCACCTGTGTGTGTCGACAGTAATTAAATGTACGCTTAAGTTTCTTAAGCGATTTTGCAAATATGTACGCATGTGTGACCGGTTTATAGGCCTACATAGATTTCCGTTAATTCACGTCTTCCGTTACAATTTATCTCGTTACGCGTTACGTAAGCAGCTTTATGCACCAGCGCACGGCACACATACCTACTACACAGATGTAACGCCCACAGGTGGCCGCGCCGACCGGTGAATCAGTCCGCGTACTTTACACGGCTCAAGTCATTGCGTTCTGAGAAGTGTCCACGTCCGTTCGCCTGTTACCGTATCCTGGTCGATTACCAATACGTGTCTAGGCCACGTAATTAGAGAAAACATAACTAGACCGATAAACTAACAAACACGCATTATCTTAGATTACACTTCGGTAAATTTATTTGACACTGTTTTGTAACACTCAAATTTCAATATTTAAAGCCTTCAAATTACTAGAACAAATAACCTTAGGAAAAGATAAAGAATTGAAAGTTTATAAAGTAATAGCGGCACCTATTGATGTACGGGAGCGAATCGTGGGCACTCGTCCAAAATCAGTGAAAATGAATTCAAGCTGCTGAAATGAAACTCTTAATGAGAGTCAAATGATGCAGCCTAAGAGATCACATAAGACATGCAGACATAAGGCAAGAGCTGAATATATTATACTCGATAAACGATAAAATTAAACAAAATAAAGAAAACTGGATGCAACATATAAATAGAATGGGTGACTCTAGAATACAAAAAAAGATAATCCAGAATAAGTCTATTGGAGAAAGAGGTAGAGGCAGACCAAGAAAAAAGTGGCTGTGAAGACGAAACAGGCTGCAAAACCTAATCCTTGAAGTGAAGAAAAATAAGTAGAAGAAGAAGAAGAAGAAGAAGAAGAAGAAGAAGAAGAAGAAATAACCTGAGAACAGAAAAGATATGGCAGTAGGCCTAACGGTAACAAAATCATCAGTTCCAAGTCGACTAGAAAATCGTACTGTATCGGCTCATATTGACATTAAATGAGAACACCAGAGGAAATATGTCCACTGGTCACCGTGAAACAACGTCAAAGCGGTAAACAAAATTATATTCTTTGAAGCGGTAAACGTCAAAGCGATTCTTTGAATTTAAAAAATTACACAAAAAGTACCACACTGTAAAGATAAGTAAAGACGCATGTCTGAGTTAAGAACAGCTATGGCAATTGAAGACGATATCAGCTCTTTAAAAAGGTCGGATGAAATTATTACTTCGACTCTTTCAAATCATCATAAAGGATCTAACTACGTATTACAAAAATTAAAATTCAAATCAAATTTAGGCTTAATTAATCACTATTTCAAACAAAAATGCAGTATAATATTAACTCAGTAAAGACACTCGACATGTCGGAATCAGTGATAATACTTTTCCACCTTACTTGCCTTCCTTCTATTAACCGAGAAGTCGCAACATGGTGGATTAGATGAAACTATGGTAAAATAAACAGAAGAAAAAGAAAATAAATAGCCCTACGGTCGAGAGAAGAAAGTCTAAAATATAATTTTCCATAACACCAACGGTTAGTTAATATTAAGATCACGAATTGGAAGCCTGTTTTGTTTGTTCTAACGGGTATTGTTGGCAAATAGGCTACTGCATTAAGTAAGCGACAGCTTAAGAAATTTCTGTAAACCTTAAGCTACCGTATTCGCCTATCCATGGCGGTGCTCTAAGCTATCACTTCGAGCGTTTCTAATACCACGAAACTAAAACCTTCGCACAACACATAGACTGTAACGCACCGTATCATCCAACAGTTTTTAGATAAAATACATTGTTCCCGTTTCCTCTCTCTGGCTTGATGATACCAACCGAAGAGCAGCCGGCTGGCTCTGCGCCGGTAATCGGAAGAACGGCAATTTGGCTACCACTTCTGCTATTTCGGTTGCTAGAGAGGAACACTCGCAAAGTACGACGTAGTAACGGTGAAAAAATTCGACCAGAAATATTGACATTCAAATGTACCGAAATTGTCAGTTTATATTACAACATTCAACGTTACACATTTGAAACTGTAACACATTTCGTTGGAAGTTAACCGTGTTATCAGAGAGAAGAAATCTTTTTCGATTTGCTAACAAAGTTATAAATAAACCGTCAAAGACCAATTAAATTATTAATCATTTTAATACAGTCAGTGTCAAGAAGAATAAATGAATATCTCTGTTTTTGGTTTAAAAAAAAATGCCATTCTGTCTTTTACAAAAAAGTTTGTATGCGGCCGATCCTAATTATTCTGCCCGTCTATAATGTGTACGTGTGCGTGCGTGCGTGTGTGTGTGTGTGTTATTATATAATAATAATTATTATTATTATTGTTAGTAGTAGTAATAGTAATAGTAGTAAAATAAAAAAATAAAATTATATTTTCATCATTATTTATTATTATCTGTATTTTATTATTGTTATTATTATATTGCCATCATCACCATCATTATCAGTATCATCATGATCATATCGTCGTCATATTTCTTGTTTTTTATTACTTTTCATTAGTTTCAAATTTGCTATTTGTTGTCGACAAAACGTCCAGGGCGTCCGCAACGACTTAAGATGTAAACAACAGGATCGAAATGGTGGCCAACGTAGTAAGCTTTACCTGTGCATAAACACGTCGACTATAAAACTCTCATATATCTTCTGTCCCACTTTTCCTTATCGATCTGTTTATTCTATTCTTCCTAACGCAAATGTTACGCAACCAATACTGCGGTACGTGACTGGATAATTAAATTCCATGATGAACAAGTTCCAACGCGACCACAAGTGAATCCTAATACCGCAACCTCGCCTCCGTTCTCCGGTTGTGGCAATTTTAGTTAAGTCTTGGTCACCTTCCATATCTGAACTTGTGTTGTTATTAATTTTCGACTTGCACAATAAATATTACTAACTGGAGGAGATCTTGAATTTACTTTTCACATTAAGCAAAATTTGTGTGTGCCTGTGTGAAAGAGAGAGAGATAGAGGGTGAGGGAGAGGAAAATGGAGAGAGTTTCACGCATTATTGTATAATGCTAAAAAAAATCTCTTTTTTGCATCGGACTTAAGAGAGTAGAAGATTGTATAATGATATACGGAAACACACGCTGAAATGACAGTGACAGAAAGAGATATAGTGAAGGGGGAAGGATGCTTGTTTTTAAACTTTTGTATTCTAACCCCATAACGTAAATTAAATAATCACAGAGAATGTTGTTTATGTGTTTATGATTAGAAAAATATCTCTCCGCACGATAATTTATCGCATGCATCTCAACGTAAGAAAGCTGTTCAAAAACTATGCACGCATAAATTTATTCTTAATGTGTATTTTTTTAACAAATTTTTTGTTATTTTTTAACATTGACAAGAAACGATTTAGCACTCTGTTTACTGCAATACAATTGTGTGTGTGCGCGCGTTCGCGCCTTGGCAATTTGTTGTCTTATTTTGCACCTGTTGGTCTGATAAAATCCAGATTAAATCACACGCGTTCGATCACCACGGCGAGTGTGCGTCTGTACTAACAATCGATATTGATTTCCCTGTCTCCGCCTGTTGTTTGTACAGGCCCGCAGATAATGATTGTAAACGATTGCATGAAATTCAAATTCATATTGCAGTTACATAATTAACTGTCTGTTATAAATAATTAATCTGATTTTTTTCTATCTACTCCGTAACGCTGAACAAAGTGTAATTAAAAAAAATAAAAAAATAAAAAAAACGAGATCTGTTAAGAGTAGAGTCCGTCTGTCTCGCTTTAACGTGTTATTAATTTCTTTACGGGTTGTTCGTTTCTTTGTGACAAAAACGTTACAAGGCGAAGCGAGGAAACAAGGTGTTTGTGGCGTTTCAAGGAAATCTTCATTTGCGGACTGTATCTTAGGCTGTATACCGTTAAATTGTTATTATGTATTCATAGACTACTTTGTATTGCTTACAGTAGGTAATTACTACATGTCTACATACCCGTATCTATCTAGACTGCGTTCGAAAAAAATCTCTTAGGAATGTGCACCGTGAGGTGTCGAATCAGGAATGACGAGAATGAATCCCGAATCACCGTGTAGTGTCCTACTGTCGACAGGAACTGATTGCATCTACTGCTAAGTGTTAAAAGAAAAATTCCTCTTGCCCTCTTGTCGGAAATTACGCGTTTTCTTATACTGTACTTGGGACACTGAGAGACTTTACATATTTTTAGGTTGACTAACCTGGCAGTTGATTGTAATCTGAAAATTGTAACCTGAAAGTAAAATTAACTGAAGTAGTGAAGTGTTGAGTAAATTACTGAGTGACGTAAAAATTATTTTATTTTAAGTGATTCTGAGCTAAAATTCTTCTTCTTCTTCTTTAGCACTACAGCCCAATGTGAGCCCTGGATTCCAACACCAATCTTCTCCAATGTCTCCTACCTGTTGCTATCTCATGTAACCCCTCACATCAATTCTTCTTAGATCTTCCAGCACATCATCCGACCGTCTTATCCTAGGTCGGCCCCTCTTTCTACTTTTATAGACTTGCGCCCTCAAGATTTTCTTTGGCAACGCTGATCATACATCCGCTCTAGATGACCTAGTCATTGTATTCGTTGAGCCTCTGAGTTAATAAATTATAATTTTATAAATCCGTTACTGAAAATAGGTATGTAAATATCCAGATAATTCTGAACTAGTACCCGAAGAGCGGAGGAGAAAGGTTGAAGAGAGTACTGACACCAATCTGAAACCAGAGAAAGATACACTTGGTTTTTTAAAACGTTTGTTTTTGTTAATGTTTTACGTGCATACAATTCAGTTGAAATTTGAGTTGTTATTAAAATTTTAAACAATCATTTATACACCTCTAATAAAGGTCATTTTGGTTTCTAATGTAGTTATGTCTTTCATAAATAGTTTTCTAGTATGCCAGGTAAGGTAATAACATAGAAAAAAAGCTTAACCAAGCAGTTATCTTAGTTTAGGTTTTACGGCTAAGTAATTCTAATTTGGAACAAGCATTTTATTAATCAGAAAAAGAAATGAATAATAGGCCTAATTCAGAAAGAGATGATACAGACTGTTTCGGACGTATTCATTATTATTCGATTTTAATTTCAGCTGTCTTATTTTTACCTTAGAATCTGAAAATTGTCCAAAGTATGGGCACTTGAGCGTGTTTAATTGTACATCCCGACCAAAACAGTAGCTCGGCGGGTTGCCTCTTTACGACGACGAGCATGATGCTCAATTTGCAGTCATTCCCTGTGTACTTACTAATCGTTTTGAAACATTTTATTTAAACAATGGACATAATTATTCTCAAAATTGTTAAATACCGGGCCGTCAGGCCGTGGACGGTTGCTGTAAATTCTCACACACTCGAGGATCTTCTTCCGGTCGCAAAAGGCGACAGAGTGTTACGAAAACAGTTACGGAAGATCTTAGGCCGAACGATGTCGTCGGAGGGGAGTACCCGACACGATACCCCCGACAACGAGGGCGGTGTCGGATTGATACCGGCCGTGTACGCTTAAGACAAAAATGGACAAAATTCTTAAAAAGGCCAGTGGAAACGTTCAGTAATGGCCTTACTACTTTACCTGCCCGGACACGTACTACACGAGTCGTAGTCCACTTCTTAAGATTCCAGACATTTCGACGCCTTCTGCAGGAACCATCTTCAGTGCTGATCCTCCTGTGAGTCGGCTCATGTTCTGTCGTAGTCTGGTCCGAACCAGACGAGAATTCTAAATGGACCATTGTCCGGAAATTTTGTATCCCAATGACACCGGCCAAAACCGGTTAAAATAGATCTGAAATTTTTTGAAAAAAAAATCTAACATCTCGCTTTCTTTCTTTAAAAAAAAAATGTCGAAGCGCGGTATTCAATGAGTAGCCGTGACAACGGTACTCAAGAAAACACATACAAATACAGTCACTGTAATGAGATATCTGTACGAGTGATGTTTCCGTATATTTTGTCCATTTTACCGGCATCTATGAAAATTGTGCGTTGCAGACGTTAGACGTTTCTTCTTCTTCTTTTCTTCATTCCAGGATCAGGCGACATAATCTTTTGCAGTGTCTGTTTTGAAGCCATCTTTTGCGTGGTCTTCTCACATATCTTTTCCATTTAGGCGCATATTGTAAAACTAGTCGATGTAGCCTTTTCGCTTTCATTCTACCTTTGTTCAATCCATCTGAGCTTACATTCCTCGATTCTTGCATTTACAGAGAATGTACTCAATTCACGTCTTATCACATCGTTTCTACTTCTGTCGTTTCGTCTACATACCTTTACGTATCTCAAGCAGCTTGTATGTGACTTGTATCTTGGTTTAGATAATACCCATGTTTCGGAAAGAGTGGTGACTGCCATAACCTTATAGAACTTCATTTGAGTTTCCTTTTTAGGTAAGGTTAGGTTAGGTTAGGTTAGACTTTTCTTTCTTTACACTCTTACAGTGTAGTTACAGCGTGGTCGAAAATATTTTATTCCAGTAACATTAACAAAATTACGCCCAACCTACGCGTTTTACAGATCTGTTCTTCCGACCCTTATCGTGTTCGGTTGGAAGGGTTACGCAGACCGAAATCTTTGTTCTGGTATTCTTAGGTACGTCTCAACCCCAAAAGCCACAAATCGCTTGACGACCGTTACGTTCGGTGTCAGCCCGTTTGCGTTGACGTTCGCAGCGTGCTCAACATAGTTCTGAGTCGCCCACAGTCGTGCCCACCTGTTCCGATTACGAGTAACCCGATCCCCGTATCGCGGACTCAGAAATGGCGCTGCTTTCGACGCCTCTATTGAGCGACATTAATAATGCGATTCCACGAAATGAGAAGTTGTTTTTTTTTATTTTCGTAAATGCATAAATTTCTTTGTATAAAAACTTTGCCTACACGTTTTCGTCACTTACAGAAGACGACGACAGCTGAGATCGCGGAGAGTCCGTCGTAGGCGTTACGAAATATCAACTCATTAATTCGACAGATCTTAGTGCAGGCCGCGTACTACACTACTCGTCCCTTTAATAATCCTCTGGGTTCTCTAGAAAAACTGGTAACGAGAAACGGCTGCAATCATTTTCTGCCAATCCTCTGTGTGTGTGTGTGTGTGTGTGTGTGTGTGTGTGTGTGTGTGTGTGTGTGTGTGTGTGTGTGTGTGTGTGTGTGTGTGTGTGTGTGTGTGTGTGTGTGTGTGTGTGTGTGTGTGTGTGTGTGTGTGTGTGTGTGTGTGTGTGTGTGTGTGTGTGTGTGTGTGTGTGTGTGTGTGTGTGTGTGTGTACTATACACGAGTAACGTGTACCTTATCTAACGCACTTTACTTTAGCCAATTACAGTATTTTATTGACAATAAAATTCATTATAATATTGCAATCAATTTTCTTTTATTATCAATTTGCTTCCGATCTTACAGAGTAGACAATTATTTTGCACAGATTCGAACGACGATAAAGAAGGGTGTATGCATAATGTATTCTATTTTATTTGCCAGTCGTTAAACGGAGTGAATTTTTCTCTTTGCATCCTGGTTGGTTGGCTGGCGAGACGAAACGTACAACGCAGCCCGTTTGACAATCTCTCTCTCTCTCTCTCTCTCTCTCTCTCTCTATATATATATATATATATATATATATATATATATATATATCCCTCTTTGTTACTCTCCTTCTCTCCAATATTGTTGTTGAAGTCTAATGCTGCATACTATAAATTTATAGTCGCAACGAGTTCAGAATTGTGCTTATCAACAAGAGACATTCTTGTGTCAAGTTTTTGCCATAAATTAATCAGCACGACACGATATTACCCGCCGTCACCTGTTTTTATTAATAAAACTCTAGATTACATCTACGAGTCGGCTACTTACTAGTTATTATTTATCGGCTGGCTGAGGTCTGCGGCATTCAATCGTTGATAAGACATAAGTCACGAATGACAGACACAAACACTGCGGGGTAACTTTTACCTTATGTCGTGTCCGTTTTCTTAAAAGCGCCTCTCGCCGATCCTAATCCGCGGCGCTGAAGTCCGTAATCCAGATACACGCGCGCGCATTGACAAATCGACAAAACGTAAACATATTACAAGGTACGTATGTACCTTGGTACGTATGCTCAAGCATACCTTAATTTTGACATTAAGTCGTGACCCCGAGACGCCTTTAACCCCTGCCGTCCTGAGTAACCGTATGTTTTGTCTTGGAGTGTTACATTATAATCAAACAAGTGTCCGTTACCTGTTAGAAATAAAACTGACGTGAACTTTCTCTGATCCCTGTCGCAATAAACGTTCATTTGTTGGCGGTTACCGTCTTTTTTATTTACGTTTTTCTCTTTGATTTTCTTGTTTTTTTTTTAGATTTTCCCTTTCTCTTTTTTTCTTGTATTCGATCTCTGCATTTTAAACCAAATGGTTAACCTATAACCTGATCAAACCTACGTGTGTGTTGCTGAAAACTGCCTGTTTACATTGTAAGATCGTATTCCGATATAGTCGAATATTATGGATTGCAATTATTGTTAATTATTAATAAGTTTTAGTTTACGCGAAAGGACGTTTTTCACGTCCATTTCAAGTCTGTTATGTACTTACGGATGAAAAATGAACTTTGTCATCTCTGAAAAACAAACCCTAACCCGTCATCAGTTCTGCTTTACGTGGTTCAACCAGATCAGAAAGTCAGAAGGTTGATTACATGGTGAAATCAATAGAATTTTGTTACTTCGTTGTGAACAATTTTGTAGCGTTCATTCATTCATTCATTCTCTTCAAGATTCTCTTATGTTAGAAGTATCGCTATGGGTTCATTTAACCCATCCGGGTTTCCTCAAAGTTCTGCCTACACTCATGTCTCCAGTTTTAGCTTGTCAGACTCGGTTACCCTTCTCACCTTCCAACCGCCTCTACTACGTCTGTGCTAAGGCGGCGGAGTTAGGCAGAAGTAGAGGCTCGAAGGACAGTTTGCGGGTGAGGTAGTTGTGTACCAAGTCTTTGAGAGAAGGAACCTTCAACCTGATGCCTGATGGCATCATTTCTGACAAAACCGGGAGAATTGAAGATGTAGCGGAGGCTCCGGGATTGGAATGCTCGTAGTTTTATCAACTTTCGTGTCGGGGTAAAGAAAGGTTTTCTGTAACCAGAACAGAATAACACGTAGACTGTTTAGTCTCTTAATCTCTGTGGTAAAACTAAAGAAACGACAAAGGATCAGTTTAACAAACAACAGCCCACGATGACGTAGTTATGCCCGACTTCCGCATTCGTAGCGGACACATAAGGTACGATCGTAACTTTATTACGCTGTCGATTCTCCGATCAACGTACACACATTTGTACGTAAATTACCGCACACCGTACATTTTATTACTTTATTATTCTCAACTAATTTTTTAACAAAAGAAAAAACGCGTTACTTTATTTTTATTCTCTTTGTATCAATTGTAGGCCTATATCTTACATCTGCGGAAAAGATTAATTGCCAACTGAAATTAAAATTAAGAGCCAGTAATTATCCAAAGCTTAAAAGAAAACTATAAATTATCTCTAGCCTTTAAATAAAACTACCTGAGCTGTAAAAAAAATATAAATTGTTTCTGATTTACTTCCTTGTTGTATGTGTCTGCGTGTTTGTGCATGTGTGTGTGTGTGCTTGTGAACATTTATCGACACTGTTTCAACAATAGCAGAACCAAAATTATCGTCGATATATTTTTAAAATACATATCTGTAAAAAATATCTTTTTCAGTGGTGTCCCCCACACGCACGCACACCAAAGGAACAAGTGATCGAATAAATAAATCAGGCAAACTAGCCTTGAGGAATATAATTATTGGAAAGATAGGATTATATCGTATTGGGCATTGCTAAACGCGAAACACAATACTGTACGTATTTCTATAGTAACACGACTTTGTCTGCTCATTTACTTCACACATAGCCGTCCGCAGAGTCAATAACTAGTACAAAGTGTTCAAGAAGTACTGAGACAGCAAAACCGAGCGTTGGGCATTGCACAGACGCACGGGTTCGCTCTACAATTACGCTCTCAACAAGATCTCTTCAGTTGTAAATCACGCTGTCAAACTACTTAGAAACGTCTAATTCTACTGTAACGGAAATCAATTTTGTAATTAAAAACGTGACCTATTAATTATCAACCAAACTGGACAGTATTTTGCTGAGAGTGTGTGCGCGCGCGCGCGCGCGAAAATACAAATCTAGCTACAGTTGGCGTCAATGACATTTAATTGATCGATCTACGATTAGTCTAAATTCTGCAGTCGCCGCAGGATCTGATTACACTCTACATTGTATTTCTATGAGTTTACGCGAGAGTAGCCTATTCTCCGTACCGATAAGAAGTTTTCTTTACGAGATTACTTTAGTTATAGGGTACTTTTAGTACTGGTGGACTGGTACTGCTACAGCATAACCTGCCTACCGTCTTGAAACAGGAGCCGCTCTTTATCACGTTGTTTATGCTAAGTTATGTTTCGCCGCATTATGAATTCAGTAGGCCTAAACCCAGTATGAGGCTGGAAAACAACGCCAAGTGTCGGCGCTTAAAATAGGGGCTGACAACTCCTAGACCTATAGATCGTAATCTTCAATACCGGGCTTCTTACTTCGATCTAACACGAGTATTTGTATAGCCTCCAGACTAATTATTCAAATTATAATAACACGAAGTTCTGGAGAAAATTGTAATTTTCCTTTGGGCATTACATTTTTACGAGACTAACGTATTGAGACTGACAAAACAAATAGTGTTAATAGAACAAAAAATACAATAAGATAAAAATTTACACCAATGAATGATGGGCTATAATTAACAAAAGATATAATATTACTGAAATGCGAAAATAAGAAAAATATCATTTGCTTCTAGTACGTTATTATGGAAACGAAAATTAAACAACCAATAGACAGGATGGGTTCTTGCTAAGATGTTAATATAGAAGAAAGTGATGACAGCATATTGGATGGAAGCGAGAGAGAGAATTCGATGTGAGCGAAATGAAGGAAGACGAAAATAAATGCAAAAAGCAGAAACGAAGTCAAGTCCGGTTAGACTTGTAATTTCATAGGAAACGTGTAAAAACATAGGAAAATAGGTTACCTTAATTTCTAAGGTATAATTTATTAAAAGTGTGATATCCTTTTGAAACATTAAAGGCATTCAAAAAGAGGAGAGATGCAAATAGAGCGGACTTGTAGATTCCTCTTCCCTTATACGCTTGAGGAAATAGTCTTCAGTTATTCTCATCTTTCTTTCCTGTCCTTTGATTTTTTGGTCTCAAACTTTTAACGATTACGGTGGCTTTTAATTATTTTTTTTGTGTTCCATCAAAATTACTTATATTTTTTTATCCAACTTTTAATATTCGTCTTGTTAACGGTTTTCATTTTCACTTATTTTATCTTGTTTTGTAAGCATTTGATTTCTTCTCTTACAAATTCATTCCGAAGTCTTATCTAATCTTGTGAAAAATTTCGTTTCTACAGTTTAAAAGAGGTTTTTCTTCATTCCTTCATTTTATTTTATAAAGTTCTTCTTCTTCTTCTTCTTCTTCTTCTTCTTCTTCTTCTTCTTCTTCTTCTTCTTCTTCTTCTTCCTCTTCTTCTTCTTCTTCTTCTTCTTCTTCTTCTTCTTCTTCTCCTTCTCCTTCTCCTTCTCCTTCTCCTTCTCCTTCTCCTCCTTCTTCTTCTTCTTCTTCTTCTTCTTCTTCTTCTTCTTCTTCTTCTTCTTCTTCTTCTTCATTTCACGTAGTAGGCATATTGCCTGTTCCGTCTTCAAAGTCTATATCGTCATCTTCCTTTTGGTCTCCCTACATTCCTTGTTCCAAAGGGTCTATACCTATACACTACTTTAGGTAGCCGTCTATCCTCCATTCTGTCCAGATGTTGCAATCATTCCAGGCGACATTTCTGAATTGTATCATTTATAGGCAACACCTATGGCCCATTCCTAATGTCCTCATTAAGCAAGGATCTCGCCTTGAACAACCCTTTGTTCGTCTGAGAGAACTAATTTCTGGACTTTGAATTTGGTTTATAGACTTCCATTAGGCACCCAAGTAAGCTATTCTATAGAAGCTTCCATTTTATAAAGTAATAGTTGCAATTTTACCTCACCGGACAAAGTAACATTACTAACTGCGTTTTCAAATATTTTTTTTTCTTTTAAGCGTCGTTCAGTTTCACCACAACGACTTTAAATCACTCAGGTTCGGTTATCCATTTCTACGTTTAAAACGTACATGGTATTCCAGATTTGGATTGTGATTGATACTTGTTCTACCGTTTCAGATCACCTCCAGAACTATAATAAAATACCTTGAGATTTCAAAATAATTAATATAAGAGCATAAAACATGAATTTTCTACAATAACAATTTAAATTTGTCAAAAGACTCACGCAGCGTGAAACACTGGAAATGACATTGCAATCAACTTTTTTTTTAATCCAGTGACTCAGCGGAGACTATATTGTTTGCGTAATATTCACCAAGAGTTGACTTAATTAATTTGAGCTTAATCTGTTGGCCGCCGTGTAACTGTAGCCTCCCCGTAACACACAATAAAACAGGGTCGGGGGAGGGAGCGGTGGCGATGGTGGCGGTTGTTTTTCATCAGAACCGTCACGGACCATAAGTTTACAATAGCCGTTCTCGCCCCCGCTTCCACAAAATATGGCGCGCTCCGTGAATGAGACAAGAGAGGAAAAAAACACACAGAGGAGGAATAATAATAAGAAGAAGAAAGAATATTAAAAAATATGATCATCGCCGGTACGCGCGCGGCAAATACCAGTGATTTTAATAGTGCCTGAATCCCCGGGGACTTTCCGCTTACTACCCTCTATGGTTATAAAATCGGGAGGCGGGCCCGAAGGCGTCCCAGTTAGCAACGGGCATGTGCCGTGTGTCCTCTAATGCTGTTGTTTATTCGTCTTGTCAGTGTTTCCGCTGTACGGCTGAGATTCCGTGACGACACCTCCTTGCCATGATCACGACGTCGCCAAACAACGGTAGGATATTTCTGATTCTTCCGGTCAGGGGGCTGGGATTCTGGTATACACGCTAAACAGTTTTTTTTCTTTTTTTAAGGCATAGCTTTATAACTTTAAACTTATGCACACGTGAGTATACTTGAAACTGCTACACAACATTTTTTTTAAAAGTTTTTATAATAATTATTATACTATTAATATTTAGAAAATTGTCTCTAAATTATAACATTGTGTACTTAAAACCCTTGTCTTGGTATTTCTTACCGTTGAGTGGCAGTACAAGAATAAGTGTAAAGCATAATGAATAGAACAAAATTTCTGTATACCAATAAGAAGTACAAAGTAGTTGAATATGTTTCTGAAGTAATCCTTTGGTATGCATTCTGTTATGAATTAAAGTGATTTTTTTAAATTTGTTTCTCTCGAATATTGTTGAAATATACATAACACAGAAATCAGTACAGAACAATCCCGATGAGTTTTAATCTATCCCAATGCGTTTCGAATCTTGTTTTCCCTCTTCATCAGCATTGCTGTTCTTAGAATTCTGAAAAACAAGTCGAGTTTTTTGAAGATAAAGCAACGTTTTCAGTAGCGGTCGATCGGTGAGGCGATGTTTTATGTTTTTTAAGATTCATTACAATATAACAAAACAAGAAAATCGAGATAACAAAAGTACATACAAGTTAATTATTTGTTTATGCAGGACATTTATACATAAAATTATTATTTTTCTGCGTTAGTGTTTAAACTTTTTCGTCTGAAGTAAGTTTCGCAGACAATGTTCTGCATCATTACTTAATGTTTATAACTTTTTAAAATCAGTACACATACTCAAATGCATGTCAGTATGTACGTACGTAGCGTATCTAATCTAAGTACATATGTAGGTACATGAACATATACTGTATATGTACGTCATATATTTTTTATTATACAGGTGTGTGTGTGTGTGTGTGTGTGTGTTGTCATAAACTATGGAGAACTACACCTCAGTCTCTCTCTAGGTTGCTCTCTTCTTACGCTTAATATCTTCTTTCTTTTATTAACAAACCTGTTTTCTTGAATCCTCTCCAGACGCACATACTATCGCGTATGGTTCGATTTAATTTTTCCGTTCGGACCGATCATTTGGACTCTTCTTTTAATCCTCAATTTTCTATCCCGTCTCTTTTACGGCATTACCTAACTCGCCTGGCAACCTCGGCTCCTGTATTTGGATACTGTAGGCCTACTTCTTTCTTGTAAATGGAACCAAAGTTCCGTTGCCACACATGAGTGTGCGTATCAATTCCAACAGTATATAGAATTCAACATCGTCTTTTTCTTTGTTTTTATTATTTATTTTTTATATATCGGCTGATGCTGTTAGTATCTACTGTCATTTGTTAAATCTGTGTAAGCTTCTTTGTGATTCCGCGTGCGTTTCTACGTTCATTGTCGGGTCGTCTGCATACGGAATTAAAAACAAATTACGTATTTTGCCAACTGATCATAGACAAATTTAACAATCCGTGCTGGATCGTCTCTTAAGACGATACGTCATACGTAAGGATACATTTTAATTTTCCGTTAATATAGTTATAGAAACGGGCGTCCCAATGAGAGGAACGCTGTCAACAGACGGTGACACGATAATAATGCACTACCAAACTAGAAATTAAGTTATTAGTGTCAGCAAGTGGTCACTATATTATAAACGTAGCTCAATGTACCAGATCACGCACGGCATTTTCATTGTCACTTTATTTTCAGTTTCGTTATGTAACGTTAATAAACTGAGAGCAATAATTAGCGTGAATTGATAACTTTTAAAATGAAAGTAGAATTTTCTATTGGCACTTGAATAGTAAAAATACCCTCACAAACACGTTTCAAACTCGCGCCACACGTATGTACGATTGCGATATATTTCATACACCTTTGGGAATAGGAAAACAATATTACTTCCTTATAAATATTACTGCAAAGGCCTGTATTTTACTAAAAAGTCTTATTTCCTGAATGTTTAAATAAGAAACTTCTTGACATGAAAGTAGAAATTTAATAGTTATCTTCTTCTTCTTCTTCTTCTTCTTCTTCTTCTTCTTCTTCTTCTTCTTCTTCTTCTTCTTCTTCTTCTTCTTCTTCTTCTTCTTCTTCTCTTTATCTTCCACTTTAAGAAGTAGGCAGTTTACCATTAAAGAGATAATATTTAAAGGATACAGATTTATCCTTAAGTCGATATACTATTTATAAACGTTTTGTTAATTATAACAGTAAATTGCATCATTTTTCGGCTGTTCGCGTTTCAAATCCTGCTTACATTTAGCATCAAAATATCGATGCTGAGGGAGATGTTTTAGAAATAACGAATTATCCTTTATAATGTTACTCCTCTTGTTCTTCTTTTCCTAAGGTGTTCTTTATTTTTTCTACATTTATTCATTTTCTATTTCTTGTAGCTTAAATATATTAAATATTTATCATTATGACAGGCTTTTTGATTGCTATTTATTAATTAATTTTATGTGGGCTCTGTCGGAGATGAATTTCTAATTTTCTCATATGTTCCTTTTAATAATTTTAGTCGTATACCTCTGCTTGGTTTTGTATTATTAAAGTCCGGAAAGCCGTGAACACCGTTTATTCCATCTGTTGAATAATTTGTTGCATTTTTATAAAAGACGTAATTTGTTATTTTCCTGTCTAATTTGTTGTCTAACGGTCCCGTCGTATGCATAATACATCGTTTTTTTATAAGTGTTAGGTTATATCCGGTTTTATAAGTGTTAGGATATATCCGGTTTTTATAAGTGTTAGGCTATATCCGGTTTTATATCAGTGTTATGATATATCCGGTTTTTATAAGTGTTACGATATATCCGGTTTTATAAGTGTTAGGCCATATCCGGTTTTTAAAATGACAGTAGTTTCGCTATTTTATAAGACATTTATTTGAGACAGGAATGTTTTTTTTGAGTCACGTGAATTTTTTCATAATTAAAACTTATGCCTTGATGGAAAAGATTTATTTATTTATTTATGCCTTTGTTTACAAATGACGTCACAAATCTTTGCGATGCCACAAATAATTGCGCAAACTATGATAGTTACTAATGACTCTTTATGTTATGGTGTGCAGGTCCGGAGGAGGCCTCAACTGACGTTCTCCTGACTCGCCCCGGCCCACCGCCGCTACCAGTATCACCAAGTATGCTTCTATTGCACACTCAGGTAAGCCAAGTGCACAGTAACATTTGTCAGTTGTCTTGTGAAATTAAGTTTTGTTTTATTTATTTTTTTTTTTTTATTGAGAAAGGGGAATAATCTGTATTTTTTATCTTCACTGGCACCAAACTGCATACTGAAATCGCTCTAAAATACGCGCATTCTTTATATAAACAGTGCCACTGGCGTTGTGCTTGGATCCTTATCGGAGAAACACGCACAGATAGCGCGTGTATAAATAGCGCCCTACGCGCTCATGTCTATGTTTTGTATATAATGGACGGTGAACAGCCGTACAGAAATGTCGATTGGCTAAAACCGCGCCATGGGTTGTCCTGCCAATTGTGCATGTTTTCCACGCCACACCATGCCATGGCAGATTTCCATAATGCGACCACGTGCCTCCTGTCATCGCTTGATCTGACTTAGCGCCGTGGTTAAATTTGTCAGTCAGTTCGCTTGTGTAACGGAATTTCTCACAGTGCGAAAAAGACTGCATCCTAAACACTCGTGTTTGGCCTCACGTGATGTGCAAACATTGGGAAAGTGTCTATACAACGATAATAGAACACAATGACGATTTGACTGTAATTTTGGTTGTACTTTTTTATGTCTTTTTAAAAACGTATGCCAGTAAATTTTATGAAATTACTTCTAAATTAGTGTGTTTCATAAATTAATATTTTAATCTGTAAATCGAGTAAATATTTGTGTGTGTGTGTGTGTGTGTGTGTGTGTGTGTGTGTGTGTGTGTGTGTGTGTGTGTGTGTGTGTGTGTGTGTGTGTGTGTGTGTGTGTGTGTGTGTAAACTTTATTATTTAATATTTATAATTATTGTTTTACCTCAAGATATTACATGGGAAAATTTATAAATATACAAATATAAAACACAAAACAAACTAATACAACATGTCAACACAAAACATTGCACAATTTTCAAAATACTCAACATTGAAAAAACTCGAAAAACAAATATACACACCACACCCACACACAATAATAACAAGTTAAAATACCAAAAGCCAACAGGAAACCGTAGCAACAACCGACCGGAACACAAATACGCAACAAGATCCAAAATTAAGATGGCTGAGGATAGGAACAATAGGATTCCCGAAACATGTTTCAAATAAGATAAACATATCTTGACGCAAAACAATTATAAACATTAAGCAAAAAGTGTTTGAACAAAAATATATATATATAAAATTTTATATGTAAAGCATTAATTTAGATGTAAACTTAAAGGATTGTCATTAGCCTATCATAAAAGACCACCCGTTATAAGGGAGATAGGCCGTACACCACAGGAAGGTATTACGGTCAATGTATTAAACGGGACAATAATTATAGTACAATAGAATAATACAATTTTTATCACAAAAAGTATTTAAAAATATTAGTTTTATTTATAATTATGTAAAGAAATTATACGTATTTATAATAATAAAAAATATACTTTCTGCGTATTACAGCAACCAAACATAAATAACAGGTTTACTCATAAAATAAACAAACTTTATAAATCAATGATTTTATGTGCAATTTAGTGGTCAGACTGGGTACATAAATTACATAGACTGACATAACTAATTAAGATTCTGTTATATTCAGAAAACACGTGTTTAACTTAACTTAAACTGTGCGTGTATATCGAGTTCAAACTTTACTTATTTGTGTGTTGTGTGTTTTCGAACGTAACCGTATGTCAGATAATAGTATAATCTAGTTAATGCTTTTAATCAAAGTTAATTTTATTGTTATTGATGTAATTTGACACGGTTAGGGTTCGTTACAACGGCGGAGGAGAAGAAGATGAAAGGGGACAACGGATGGTGACAATCAGTTTATGTATGGTAACACGATAGTCAACAGGGAGGCGACGGGCCCGTGGCCACCCTCACACTCCACACTCGCATGTCGATTACTTTGTGTGTGTGTGTGTGTGTGTGTCCTAAAGCGACGATTATTATTGTTTTTATTGTTAACATAAAGTTTACAGAACCAATTAATGCTTTTATTACTAGGTGTAAATTTTTATACTGTTTACGAAGTTGGCCAGCCGTGCTAGAACTTTCTGCCGTCGTTATGAGCGTTAAGCAGAATTACGCGTCAATCTTGAAAACTTTCAAATGACCTCCGCGTCTATTCCTTAAGCGTGTGTCATGCCGCGTTCACAAACTACGAATTAAATTAATCTGTAAACACTAGTAAAAATTTAGGTTCATTTTGTGCTTTCGAGCGTTTATTGTATAAAACAATACACAACACGAAAATTCTGGTACCTGTAGCTGCTACAAACACTGATACTGTAGCTGATGAGGAATGACTTGACTAACAATCGCTTATATCATCCACGGCTGTATGTTGTTCAATAAAGAAGGCTTATTGCATAAGTCTATTGGAGTTCTACCTGAGTATACCGATTTTGTGTTTCCCGCAGAGGTTTGAGATGAAGCCCACGAGGAAGTTGGTGGGTAAGAAGACAGAGCGGTAATTTTAATTATATGCAGTTGAAACAGCAGACGTTATTACTCCCTCGTTTAAACCGTTACGTTACAGTCAAAGCAACTGTTATTAGTCGTTATTAGTGTTTCGTCTCACATCAGTGAAGTTAACTTTGTTGGCACGTTTCTGCACACCGTCAGGCAACTTCTATATCAGCAGAAGAATGACGACGACACGACTGGTCGGCTTCATTGGAGGTGATAAGCTGCAGCTGATGAATATTAATTGTGGCAACTCCGAGTCCAAGGGGACTTAAAACTATATAACCATTTTATTAACGGGACAATCTGATTGTTGCACAGAGACAGTGCCAGCTTTGAGAACACATTAGTGCTTAAAAGGCTTGCGACTGTCATCCTTTTATTACACCAGTCATCTAGTATTGTACGACTTTTACAAATACACGGGAAAACAGCAAAATCAATGAAAATTCAAAAAGTGTGTTAGAATTACCGACAAGTCCTTATGTCAAATCTTGTTTGGTATATTTGAACGTACGTAGAAATACAGACTCAGAGCGTAAATAATAATCTGAAACCATACAATCATGATCATTATCATCAGAATCGCCTCATAGCCAATCAAGATAATGTCGCTTCTTCTGTAGCTAACTGATAACTTCACACGGCGGTCTTCTTCTTCTTCTTCTTCTTCTTCTTCTTCTTCTTCTTCTTCTTCTTCTTATCTGGCGTTACAGCCTTTGGTGGGCTTTAGCCTCCTCAATAATACTCCTCCATTCTTCCCTGTTCTCCGCCCTTGCTCTCCACCCTCTGATTCCCATCCTAACAAGATCTTCTGTTACGCCATCCAACCATCTCATCCTCTACGTCTAGTACATAATCTTACCTTCAGCATTCTTTCAGGCACTCTTTCCTCATGTCCCAGCCAACTCAACCTCTGTGATTTGATGAATTTCACTGTGTCTTTTCCATTCATGAGAGGCTGTATTAATTGTTATTGCGTATTCTCCAACTCACGCGCCGGTCTAAGGACACAATATTCCTAGTTTACTTGGTCATCGTTCTTTTGCAGATATCCTTATCCGAGTAACTTCTTTTTACGCATTCTTATTGTATAGTCTTTTACTTTTTTTACCAAATCTGTGACATCGAAGATACAGACGATTTTGAGAAAGTGTTATAAATCTACAGCTACTTCATTTTATATTTAAATTGACGTGCGGTATGTAATTTTTTTCGTTTCATTTCGTTAAAATACTTGTACTGACGACACACCATCTCTAGCCTGATAAGGTGTTATAAAAGATTGTCCAAGTACCAAGAATCCTTCTTCAGCCTTCACGCCGGTGTCCCCCAAGGCTCCGCCATTAGCCCGCTACTCTATATCATCTTTACGAACGACACCCCTCCCCCTCCGCCTACTCTACCCTACCCATCTGCAGGCCTAGCCCAGTACGCCGACGATACTGCCTACTGGGTCTCAGCAGGCGCACACCGGCAGATCCCAATCAAATTACAGCAAATCCTAGAACCTTTCTTCGCCTACTGCAATACTTGGCGAATAACTGTAAACGCGGACAAGACCCAACTCTGTGTTTTCAACTCCACTGGACGCAACATGTCGCATTTCTATACAACGCCCGTCCGCGTTGGCCCATCATCAGTACGCCCGAAGCGTGATTGCCAATATCTAGGCGCCACGCTTGACTCCAAACTTACCTGGCGACCACACATCAAACGCACAACTACCATCGCCCGTACCCGCCTCCGTTCTCTCAGAACCCTCAGCCGACTAAACCACTGCTCCAGCGACTTACTAGGCCGAATCTATACTACATGTATCCGACCCATCCTCACATATGCACACCCAGTTCTCCTTACTGCCTCTCCAGCCTACCTCGATCTCCACCGTCTCACAGAACGACGGGCCCTAAGACTCATATACCGCCGACCACGCCTGACGAAGACTTCCAATGCCGCCCTGTATGCGCTTAACACCCGCTTCTCTGACCTTGATTCCTTCCTTGTTAAACTCAACTGGAAGTATTCCCGCACAGCCTCCCGCCGCAATTCCATTCAAACGATAGTCCCGTCAATTAATAGAAACACCCGCAATACAAGCCGACCTTCCTACTTACTAAATCGCCTCCTCGCAATAGCCAATGGTCCTCCCCCTCGCCTCCAACCACGCCGGCGTCAACGACACAGACCTGTTTAAGCAGTAACACATACCTTTTCCCCGCCACGGACTTATCTCTCCCAGGCAGTAGCGACCTGTCTTCCTAAAGCAGCCTCAATACCCAACACGCGATAAAACTCCCCCACACTCTCTTCTCTTCACAGTAAACACACACTCTAGTTCCCCACACTTACGTACCCGAACATAACCCGAATCTGTTCCTTCCGCCTCCCTTGACGGCTCCCTGTCGCCACCCAACAGCTTTGGCGACCAGCGTCACACGACCCAGTCTTGGCCGCCCCCCCCCCTGCAAGAACGTCGCAGAACAATATGAAGAAGAAATACACTAAATAAACAAAATGCATAAATAAAGATGCCCCAGAAACATTATAACGGCCACATCCATCTACCTCTCCCGCTCGAGTATGGCTACACACTACACCTCACACAATATAACCAACAAACAGTACTCTCCCAACTAAGTGCCTCCACCTTCTCTGCGCTCCGATCGTCTGGCGTACGTCCCCCCAAAAACCCCTTACCCACACGGCTGAAGGGAGCTCGTCTCCAAAACAGCCCGAGTCCGACCATACTGGTCGGTCTCAAAAAAAAAAAAAAAAAAAAAAAAAAGAATCCTACGGACAGATTTTACAAACGATACTGACGGAGGCACGAACCGCGGTAACCGAAACTCGTATCTCCCAACGCTGCAGCTATGTCCGTCTACCACGGATCGGTTACCGTCGAATACGCCGTTAGTCGAGCGATAAGTAAGCGAAGACTTCAGCGCAGCTGCCGTGCTGTCAAGATGCCTTGAAAAGGACGTAAACGGAGAAGCTGGTATACGCACGGAACATGTATGAGAGAAATTACAAGTATATCTGTTGACTTCTGCTACATTACTTGTAAACGATACACGGTCGACTACCACGGTGTCGTGATTTACCAGTGGCCACTGCTACGAGGCAATGAATCAAGTCATGCCACGAGTATTACAAACTTGTGTACACACGTCGCGGGCGCGTCTGATTACACTGTACACTAAGAATACTTTTTTCTTCTTCTTGTTTGAATAGCAACATGTTTATAATAATAAAGAAATCTATTGCCAGAAATAATACTGTAAAGCTGTTGATATTTTGCTCGTTGAAACACGTCGTCTTGCTGATAAACACAAACTTAACAACTGGAATTCGAACCATTTTAAACGGTATCATCGTCATCGTCATCGTGTGTTTTCTGGCCGAGATCAGGTCTTGCAGGCCATGCTCCGTCCACGATTTCCTATCCTGGTCTATAGTCTCTGCGTTTCCTGACATCGCATACATCGGCAAGCAACACAATATCGTCTGCAAACCTGATGCACTGTGTCCTCCCTCCACCGACTCTAACTCCTCTTATCCCATCAAGACAATCCCACATTAAATTTTCGGAAAAAATTGCAAAAATTTGATGTTTACAAAAATTCTGAAGCCCAACGAAATGCGCACACATTTTTAAGACAATTGTTTGAACGCTTTTTTTATATCTCTGGCCTGTAAAAAAAAAACCATTGCTCTAATTTAACCTGCTTTCTTTATTTTTAATTTACTCCCAAAACTTAAGCTTTTTTGCCGTTAACATTAAACAAGAAAAATTAGGTCAAGTTTTGAAACAGAATGCGTAAATCCGTTATTCTGCGTCAAGAAATGTTTATTTTTGATACGAGTACGCTCAAAGTGAACACATTGACCACTAGGTAATAATTATTAGGACAGGAAATTAATTCCATGTTTTTAGGTGTATGTTTAAATATTTTTCCAGGACTGCATTTTTTTAAACAGCAGTGGGCAAAAGAAAATTCCATACCGTTTTACACTCGGGATCTAAAGTCAGTGTTTACCTTGTTGTGAATACAGTTCGAATAGTATGTCGAACAATAACGTCCTCAAGTAGACGGAGCAGGTGTAATCACTGGCACGCAGAGAACAAAGAAAGCTCTACTAACTACGAATGCCATTAAGAATAAGGAGACAATAAGGAAAACAGATGTGTGATAACTGGTGTCTTACATTTAATACGCTATAATTTCGTTTAGTCCCGCAACGTACACTGCGAAAAAAGTACATTTTTATTGTTTTTATTGTTATTAAACAAAAGTGAAATAGAACTTTTGCGGCTTGCTGTCGACAGCTCTATATCAATATCGATACCAGCTGACATGACGGACAATGGCCGTCGGCTCGTTTGGAAGCGATGTGCTGTCACAAAACGGACGGTCTACCGTTGTTGATGAGATGCCGGTGTCAGAATAGAACCAAGAGTACACGTCAGGAGTCCCGCGTAACTAACTCGCGAACGGGGATCTGCAGTCAGATGACGGATAATGAGCTCGCATACTGCTCACCGCCGTCCATTATGGACACGTACGATGCGGATTGTCTAAAGTACAGAGAGGGGTGTAATGAACCCGGTACCTGACAATAGTGGGCATATACATACCGGTGCTTTATCGCAATCAACTATCGATCACAATGCGCCGTCTTCAAATAACGACGAGAGCGAAGCGTACCCCCGAATGACACGGTTGAACTGAAGCCGATTCAATGTTCTTTTCAAATTTATAGTGACACTAACACGCACCATGAGCTGCAGAACTCGCTCACTATTTTGAACGAAGTATATTTATTGTTACTACATAACTTTAGATGTTAGATCATTTTTCAATTATGGAAAAAATTACAAAATCCCGATTTATGTACGATTTCTTTAGTACTAAAACAATAGCATAGCACATAATGATACAATAAACACGAAAACTTCGAAACGTTGGGATTTGTGTTAAAATTCTTCAAATCTGACACACTGCTGGATTTTCTAAATTTTTTAAAATTTTCGTTCTCATTTTTTGGGCTCTGGGGTTCAGAATTACTAAATTTCCAAAACGTAACACTGCATTCAGACGTTAGTTCAAATTATCTTCAATTTGAGACTCCACATGAATTTTTGCGTTATCATCAAAATGTTAACCTTCTTTTTTGCTATGAAACCCAAAAATTGTTTAATTTTCAAAAATAAACACTGTATACAGATTAAGACTTAAATGAACTTAATCTGATACCCCAAATGAATTGTTCCAATTTCATAAAATGTTACCCCTTTTTGGGCCCTGACGTCCAAAATTGTTCAAATTTCAAAAATGAACACTATTTTCAGACTATGGTTCACATTCTCTTTAATTTGATACCCCATATGGGTTTTGCGATTTTATCACAATTTTGGCCTTAGATTTTTGTCTCTCACCCCCCTGGACGGATCAATCTAAAAAACAATAGGGTTCTGCAGGAGAAAATTATGGACACGCACGCCAAGTTTTACGAAAACCGGTTGATGCGTTCAAAATTTGTCGTGAGACATACCTCATACAGACAGACAGATATATAGTAGATAGACAGACAGACAAATTGCAAACGGTCGAGTCAAAACTGAGAACTCGCTTCGCTCGTTCAACAATCGAAGCGTGTGAACAGTCAAGTCTCTTTTGTATAGAATGTGTGTGTGTGTGGAGCACGTTTGTTTATTTTTGTGCTTCCCCTCTCTTATACTTTCTTTTACTGTCTCTTTTCAGTCGCTCCGCTTTGAAATTTGAAATACTACATCTAAATATCCCAAAGTCATGATCTCGTACAATCAAAACACACACAAAAGAAACCAACTACTTTAAGTATAGAAACGACCAGTCATGATGAAGGTGTCACAGTCGGCTATAATCCCGCGTCCAACATTAATAGATCCATTACTCGAAGTAGTTTTAAAACCGGTTAAAAAGAAATCGCGTAAATCATGTTTAAATCGTAAATTAGGTAATCGCCGCCCATCTCTAGTCTGTAAACTTACTGTTCTCTTTAAAAATCATGAAGGTCGCGTTCATTCCTGAACGTTTGCCTTTTTTTACTATTAAAGTATTCGTATTTCTAGATGACAAAACCATTGATGTCTACTTTCTCGCCTCCGTTTGAACATAACTTTTGTAATACTGTTGAGATCCCTGAGCTATAGTACTCTTTTGAACGAAGTACATTATTATTAGGTAACTTTTCAACTACTGTATTAGAAAAAAACGCGAAAACACGATTACTTCACAATTTTTAATATAATAACAATTTTAAGGTAGAAAAATGTAAATGTGAATTTATTTAAATTTATAACCACAATGCCTAAATGACAAATAATTTCGTCCTAGCTTTCCAATCTGTGTATGCTTCCATAGATATCTATAGGATTATAGCCTATCTACTTTAAGGACTGCTGAGAGATATTAATTTTGTCAAATTATTGAAAATATCGAGTTCTCGTATTTTGAATAAAATTCCTCACAACTTGATGCCACACATCTTTTATACTTTTACAGTTTAGACTTTAGACTTAGACTTTCATAGTTTTATACTTTTACAGTTTTATTAAAATTTTGAGGTCCAGTTTGGGTCCATAGTGGCCGTAAAGTTACATTTTTTTAGAGTAACCTGCATTCGCATTTGGGTTGAAACTCCCTTTTGCCTAATACACCACTTGGATTTTTACGATTGCATCAAAATTTAGATTTACTTTTGCGCCTAGACTGAACACTACATTTAGAATTTAGTCAAAATTCTCTTTGATTTGATGTTCCACAGGATTGTTGCGATTTTTTTCCAAAATTTTGCCCTTTCACATTTTTGTCTCCGGCCCTTTATTTTCGGTCGGATCAATATAAAAAATAATATGGTTTAATGGGGTAAAATTAGACACGCGTGCCAAGTTTTACAAAAAATCGGTTAATGTTTTTTTAAGTTATGATCGTGCCGAACAGATAGGTAGACAGAAAATGCCAAACCGTCGAGACCAAACTGAGAACTCGCTAGGTGTCTAAACTTGTTTGTCGTTTTGCGTATATCCGGTACACATAGGCCTGCATAGCAAAGACGCTAACTGTACTGTCAGCCTCCAGCCTACTTCTGCTTACCTACCCAATCTACAAACGAATGTCTTACATTATTACTCCTGGCGGGCTACGGTTTGCGTCGCTCTTCTATCGTCATTGAATAATCCATCCATTCTTGAATTCCGTGAAAGGAACTTTTTCTGTTGCCCACTTAGCTCTTACGTCCCCACGTGAATACACGACAGAACGTACCAGTGACAAAACGTACCACCCGACAAAACGTACCGTCTAACCGGCCGGCTACCTGCGACGGGTCTGCTAATTACATCAGAATATTTTGGATGCGACAAAACGTACTCCGCAACTTGTTTCGTTCACTTATAGTGTATCTAATAGTCAGTTAAGTGCTGTTAGTCAGTAACACGTGTAAACAATTTATTTATATAAAAATGATATAAATGTAAACTTCGAGTCCCCCACGGTTCTGATTTCCATCACACTTTACCCAGGCTTTGGACTGGCAAAATCATTTTGGCGTGTTTAAAATCAGCTGTGGTTAAGCTCTCGTCATTTTTGGATTTTTTAATTTATATTTTTTTAATTTTTTTATTATTTTTTTTTGTTTTATGGTTTTTTGTATTTTTAAGTTTTATTCTAAGTTCTGCGAATATGAAAGAGCTCTCAAGCAGGATCTTAGGTTTCCTACCGCTTCATTATTCTTTCAAGTCGTCCGTCATACTTGATGTACTTTTTCCTTCTTTTTGTACCTTCAATGTTCAGTTCGTACTTCATAAAAGCGCAGTTGGTCTTCTCTCCTTCTCCTTTCAAACACATCACCACGTCTTTTATTCTAGGGTTTGGCCTTTCTAAGAGCGTGTTCAAACGGTTGTTCCACCCTTCGACAGAATTTGTTGTCCGATGACGCCTTTGGTAACAGCTCCACAATTTTATTGGAAACTCCGGGTTCTCCAACCAATTTTCAACAAAGTAATCAAAAAACAGACTTAGCTTGGGAGACTCTGGGGCTTGGGAGTGAATCTCGATCCAGCCGTCCTGCACTTCCTCTGGTTTTAAGAAAGCCAGTGCTGCACACATGCGGATATGGAGTCGGATATCCTCATTTTCACGGTACTCAGTTGAGAGCCCTAGTTCTTGTACTTTGCGCCAAAGGCATTTTTTCATATGAAAAAAGCATCCTCTTATATGTGCTGAAGGCAGTACTTCTCGAATAGCAGACACAGCCGCCATTTCGAAATCCACGTTCACTGTTTCTGGATTCCACTCTGGAACAGCTTTACGGATCAATTGAAACAATCGAATGTAGGTTTCCTTCTTCTTGTTGGGCAATAGGGCAAAAACAATAGGATTTACGTTAGTTTCTTCATCCGTGCTTTCAAAATCTGCATGAATACTGTATATCTGTGTAAACTGTTTACTAGAGCACTTAAATGTACCATCCAAGAAAAAGTTTTTGAAGCATTTTAAACTGTATTTGCCTTTTTCACCGCTAAAAACTATAATTCTATCTTCTTCGCCATCATCGGCCAGCAGAAAAGAAGTTCCGTCGAACATTTTCAGCGTTTCTTCATCGAGAACCACTTCTTTGCAGTTGCTCGGCTCTTGGGTGTTGCCTTGCGCCTTACATCTCTGCCGCTGTAAAGTTCTTCTGATAGACTGTTCACGCGGCATTTCAGCAACAAAGTTATACCCTGTAAAAAATAGAATTAGAATACCCCTTATAAATAGAATACCCCTTTAGAAATAGAAAGTTATACCCCTTAGAATTAGAATAGAAACAATAAATTATCAATTTCTAAACTTTAATAACACTTACCTCTATCGTGGAGATCGCCCAAAGTGTCTGTGTGAATTTTAGTTAGTGGTGTTTCTTCTTCCCGCGCCCTCTTCTTGGCGCTTTGCGTGCGTTTAATAACTTCTAACTGAGCATCGTTCGGAGGTCCACACACATGATTGGCTAAAAGCCCACTGACAACTTCACCTCCTCTTGATTTCATAATTACACAACACTTTTCACTTTGTTGCCTTTGACAAATCCAAGTTATCGTATCGTCCTTCCCCTGCCGTTTCTTCCTATAACTATACCCCTCGAAGTGCAAACACAACCCGCCTTTATTAGTCGTAGTCAGCTCCATTCCAAAAAATGTTAAAACCACCCGCACAGTGTGAATGTTATGGTAGTAATAAGGTTACTTCGCGGCCGTCCGTGCCCCATGCCAAACTTGACAAACACAGGTCAACGACTCGAGGGGTATTTTACAGTTACGCGGAAGCCGTTTGAATTTGACAAACACAGGTAACAGGTACGTTTTGTCGCAGTGTAAATTATTTAGGGATTACAAGGAGACACTTCGCAGGTAGATATCGACCTAAGTGGTACGTTATGTCGCGAAAAGTCGGGTGGTACGTTTTGTCGCTGGTACGTTCTGTCGGGACACCTCCCCACGTATCTTGTATAACTTATTTTCGAAGGTTACAACAGCGTAGGTACAACTATCGTCTCGGTATACCAGATTCTAACGCTTTACGTGCGCAATTATTCTAATTTGTTTCCTCGCTTCAAAGACAGACTTTATGATTAAACGCGACCATATGTAAACCCGACTTATAGTTCGGGTTTTTGCTTCACTGTATCCAATACTTTACACACCGCGTTTCAGTTCTCAGGTAGCACCAATCAACGTGCGTTTTTTCGTACTCCAAATTGACTCAGCCTGTGGAAATTAGTGCCTGGGATAATCCTAGCCTTATCCTGGGGTAATAAATCTGTCACTGTTCACACTTCCTTCCTAGTATATCGAACCGCTTACATAGAGAGTCTACTCTGTCTAACTCAATTTTTAAATTATTATTATTTTATATAAAACATGGTGTCTACTGACATTCCGGAAGACCAGATGTTAAAAGTTACGCTACCAAAATCTTAACTGGAATTGGATGCAATAGGTCAGAATTTGTGACTTCCTTTTCAGAGTTCGACATATCTTCGTTAAAAATTTAAAACTATTTGAATCGCTCTGAACAAGATATTTTTCGCCAAATAAAAAGATTAAAATCAAAGGCAGTTAAATACAGGAAATCTTCAAAATCCCAGTGTAAACTGCGACTATCGTACTGTGGCCGGAGACCGCCACCGTCATCTACCAACTTACCAAACTTAAAGTCAGACCTGTATTTTACTCGTTTTTCTTAGGTTCTGCGTGTTTCGATTACACATCCATTTAAAATATAGTTCTTCGTACCTGCGCCCCTCTCTCTCACAGCACAGAAATAATTATTAGTTGTGTATTTCTTTTTAATAGTCTCCGCAGATTACAACAGTGATTGATTACCAATAAAACTAATACAGCAACTGATTGCAGCGCCCGTTCCAGCGCACAGGTACAGACTCTGTTTAATTCATTAAGTCCGCGTGGTAATTACAGTAACAAGAGTAAGTAATCCAACGGCCTTCGCTCCCGTCATTATTATATTATTAATTCCCAGTCACTCACGTTCATAAATATTAAAAGGAAACGATAACAACAAATGACATTATTATTATTATTGTTATTATTATCGATCGATATAGCTGCCGTCGGTAATATCGACTTAGCGGTAATATCGATTGCACAGTGATTGTCTCTATGCAAACAACAGCAGCGCCGCCAGTCTAGTAATTATATGTACGAAGCGGTGGATATTCTCTGGAGTGACATAACAAAGCGGAGAGCGGCAGCGCACGTAATCAAAACGGCCGTGGCGATGGCGGAACGTAACACGCTTGAGCGCCGCGACGCCTGCAAATGTCAGCGCGCTTCGTCGTCGTCGTCGTTGTCGGAGTACGTGCGGCCGTCGTCATCACTGTCGTCGTCGGCGTCGTCGCTACCCTACCGGAACCGCCGCTTCCACCCGTCTACCGTCCTCCCGCCCTGTTTTCCGCTTTCATTATTCTGAGAGAAGTGAATTATCGCTAAAAAAATTAATAATCGCGATAAAATTATTTCTTCGGTTATTTTAATTATTTTGTGTGTCTTTTAGCGCCGATCTTGATTGGAATTGTTGCGTGGCGGTTGACAAACCGTTTCACTCAAACCAGTCACACGACATAAACTTTCTACGCAGTTGGCAATACTGACATTCATCCTACATAATAAACAATGACTATTAATAGTTTCAATTTTAATTTTAAGCTTATTATAAGCTTTGATATTCTTCACAAAAATTACTAGTGTTTTTCTTTTAGTAATATTTCGTTGGCATCGTAATTCTTGTTATTGTCATCATCATCATCATTATCATCACCATCATCATCAATACATTATTTCTCCCCCTCCTTCTCCTCATATAGAGCTACAGCCCGAAGGCGAGCCTTGGCCTCCTCTGTCCTGATTTTCCACCTCTCTCTATCAGTAAAAAAGGACTTCCATCCTCTCACTCCCAACATCTCTCTTGCATCCACAACGACAGCAACTTCCCATCTTTTCCTTGGAAGGCCTTTTGGTCTTTGCCATCCATACTCCCCGTAAGAACTCTTTTAGGTCTCATCCATGGATGGTTTGTCATCCATTCTTACGACATGGCCAGCCCATTGCAGTCTCCTCAGATTTACGTACACTTCTACCAATACCATTATTAGTACATACATAATATAACTATTGTACTCGAATGTTCGACTTTTTCGTCACGCTCATAGTATGACAGCATTATCAAAACCAGTAGCAGAATTCATCTATATTTTACAGTGCACGTTATTGTAGAGCATAGTAAGAGAACAAAATTAAATTACTGTACATTTATTCGTTTAAATAATTCTCGTTTCGTATACGTTTCCGATAGGCTTTGATGTTTTCAAGATTATATGAAACCATCTCAAATACAAAATTGCTCTCTCAATTTCGTATCTCTCCTCAAATTACTCCCTCAAGTCTGCCAAAGTTTCCATCAATACATTTCCGGAAAACAACGTCTGTTTATACACTCCACGCACAAAGCGTATAAAGAAATCTTATACACAGCGTGTAATCTATACCCATAATGACGTAATTTCCATCACACCCTAAGCAATTACCTGTGCAATTATATGTAGTTAAGTATCGCGATGAGTGTATTATGAATTCAATTATCATATATATCGTTGTTCTCCATTTAGAGATTTCCTCCGGGTAAGTGTGACTTATGATGGCTGAATTGATTTCTCATACGTTTATGAGCTGCTAGCCTTAACGATCCGCGCTTAAATTCACTTAAAATTCGAACGAAGTCGTTACGTTCTACAAGAGGGATAACTTTGCGTACTTTCTGTCATACAAAGGTTACTTTAGTCTACAACAGAATAGCAGGTATTAGGGAGAATAAATGGCAAGAGGAACTTGATGAGAGCTAATTGGATTGGTGAGATCTTGAGAAGGGACTGTTTACAGAAATAAAGAGTAGGTAGAAAAATCGCAGAAAAAAGAGGAAGAGGAAGAAGAAGTTATGTATTTGTTATGTACGTATGTATGCATGTAGACCTATATATTATGTATGTATTTATTTGTAAATAAATATTATCATGTACCTATATAATATTTGTAAATGTATATAGGTATATATACATATTATAAACAAAAATAAAAATATATATTAATATATTTTATCAAATTATATGACTTCGCAAGTAGATTGTTATTATTCTTTTATCGTTTTATAAAAATAACAATTTACTTGCAGAATTAATATAATTTGATAAAACATATTATACAAGAATCCTGCAAGAAACTCGAGTTACTTACAAAGAAAAAACTATTTATTTGTACATTCTATTTATGAATATTATAATAATGTCAAGTAGACTGCCAAAATATTGTAATATATAATAACAAATAGGCCTATGTTCTTGTTCAAAAAATATAAAATATGTTTTATTATTATTATTTAAATAACGAGAAGTGTGAGAATTCTGAATAGAAACACACACACGCGCGCGCGCGGTTTACAGAAATTGGTATAGGTCTACCGGTGTCCTCAATACTGCACCGCAATTGCTCTTAATGTACTGTCTGTCGTGCTGTAGAGATTATAATTCTTGTTTTCCCAACATACGCGTAGATGTTGATTGTGTCCGAAGACAGGGTTAACTTAAAGCGTCCTCTCCGTGCTGTCTGTTCCTGCTCTGCGCTCATAAAGTCTGCAATTTTGCCCCATCATCAGCAAACCCTAACTTGTTCCTCCTGTTCCTAATTTTCTGTGATTTGTCTGTCTACTGTTTATTTTTGTAAACAGTCCCTTCTCGAGATCTCACCAATCCAATTTGCTTCTTTCTTTCTAATAGTTCTCACTAACTTCGTCTTGCCATTTATTCTCCTTTTATATTTATTCTTTTATTTATAAGTACTTTATATTTATTATTGTTCGAAAAATATAAAATATTATTTATGATATTATAAATTCTTCTCTGTTTGTACATGTATTTTATAAAATTACAAGAGAGTAAGTCTGTAATATTCATGGTAACGACATTTTAAATATTCCAGACGGTAATTAATGAACAAGCTAATTAAATTTATTAACACATTAAGTCGGAAATTACGGGGAAACATTAAAACGACGTGGTAGGCTACACGTAATGTCGCTGTTAACTCGCCGGACACCTGTGCTAATGTGGAAGCTGCAAGGCGGAGAGCCCGGCAGGTGGTCCGGCCGGCGCGGCGTCGCGGAGCTAAGTATTTGATTTATAAGAGACGCGGGGATTACAGATCATCTCCAAGGACGGATGAATAATTACACTGCCCGTCGTCGAATCACAACGCCTCTTACTAATATCGAAAGAGTAGTTAAATCTGATAAGCACGATAAAATCTCTACATTTTTCTTGGATATTTAAAAAAAATGAAAACCACAGTTTTGAACACTAAAATATTTATTACTGACTTGTTGCTGAAGAAAATGTCTATTTTTGGAGGAATATACACAACCGCTGCGGTGAACATATCGGTTTGTGAATCGTGAAATTAAACACATATATTTCTCAAACTGCATCCAATAACTGTGTTTGAATCATGGAATTACGTATAAGTAGTAAAAACATTAAAATCTTGAACCTGAAAAACAAAACTCTTCCATGTAGGCCTACATGAGTGAGACACTAACTTAGACTCTTCTTTATTACCTTAGAGTTACAATCACATAGTCTTAAACACGAATAGTTTTTCTTTCTACCGTGTTCGTGGATACTTCAAGCCTGAGTGTATAGTCAATATTTGTTTAGTTGCCTACGCTTTCTGGCTTGAAAGAAAAAATAATTTAGTTCGCTTTGTCCGAATTACAAAGAACCACTAATAGATTGGTTTGCTCTTTAAAAAGAAGAATATTCAACAACATTTATTCGTTATCTCACGGTATAAAAATTTCTTGAATTAATTATAAACATATATTTTGCTTTTAATTTTTCTAGACATCGCATTTATTATAGTTACTGTAATCCTAGACAAATAAATACGAAGACATTTTTGGGCCATCTGATCGTTGTTCCTGGCGTTAAGACTGAGGTTTGCTAAGGCTTTGAGAACCACTATACCAATTAAAAAGCCTTGATCGATTCAGTAAAACATAAAGTAAAACATTCTGATGTTTCTAATTCGAAGCGTTACACACGTCTGAAATAGTTATGTGGTAGCTATTATTCTCACGGCTGATCTGACTGAGTGATTACAATTAGACATAATTAAAAGTTCATCGATTTTAACAACTTCGTGATTTTTAGATTTCCGGTTACGTTGTATCAATTTCTATTGCACATAGGAAATATTAGTGTATAACAGTTATTGAGTTGTATCCATCCAATAGAGAGTGGGAGGAGAAATCGAAAAAAGATTACAAGAGGTAATAAGAAAAAGGCGAGATCGCTGTTCTCAAGACATAACCGCCCAAGGCTGTGGCGTCTGGGAAGAAGAGACCGACGATCAAACGAAATGTTGTGAAGACGTCTTCTTTACCAATTATGAGTCATACTTATATATTTCTTTATTTTCGTTTCGATGACTAGATATGTACGTGACCTCGGGTTCAGACGATCGCCTTCGACCTTCACGTCTTAGTTCATTAATGAAGAAAAAAAATATCGGATACACTTTACCGGTGATTCGTTAACAGTCTCACAGGCAGATGTTTCCGAACAGGATCGCTTATCTGCCACATGTGCTACTGTTCACTGCTGAACGTAATAAACATCGATTAGACGTGGTATGTTTTTCTATGAGACCTGCATAATGAGAATACAGCAGGTCGTGAATAACTGCAATAGACAGTTTATGCTTCATTTTATCTACCTCTTTCTACAAGGTTTCATTTACGCGTAGACGCGCTGTGTTGGCAGCCAGCGGACGTTTAGATTCGTTATCCGAAGTGCATCAGCTCGTAATGAAGAACTACGAGCGTCCGGTTCTTTAATTATAGACCATACGACTCGCTGCTGCGATCGGTTTTGTGTGCCAAATTCCAGTCAACGCGTTGCCTTTGCAAGGTCACACCTTTGAACGCCTACCAAGAAAGAAGAAAGAAAAAACACCTAACAGTAAACAACCAGCCCAGTCAGGATCGATGTGTCAGGTGAGATCTGACAGTTAAATCGACCCTCCTTCTTTTCGATTGTACGAGCGTCGTTGGCTCTGACAAGCGAGAACGGCCACACCATCCGCGACAGGTCGCGCCACCTGCGTGAAGCCGAGATATCGCTTGTCGTTGTATATTGGAAATGGCGTTAAATAAAAGTTATAGTCACATACACTACGTGCTTTTAATGTAAAAGATTGTAATCGCAAGTTGTTCGCTGCTGCATAAGCAGTGCATTAAATATGGCGGCCCACTCCGACCACACACATCTCTCTCTCTCTCTCTCTCTCTCTCTCTCTCTCTCTCTCTCTCGCTGTCTTATATGTTCTCTTTCTCTCTTTAATTGCAGCCTATGTTGTAAAATGATTAATAGCTACAGAGTTTGCGTATAAATTATGCCAAACTCGATTGAATTCGTTGCATAATCGAATACAAAAACAGCCTTCGTTGTCTTGAGGCGAATAAATGAGATGTAACGCAATTCGGAGATTAGCCTATACTCAGATCTAATCCACTTAACCTAAGTGAACTACATTTCAATGTGTCAAGATCTCCCTCCCCCCTATTGCGCTTCTTTTCTCTCGCTTGTCCTCTGTTTCGTTTTTTCTCTTCCTGGCATTCTTTGCCACTTTCTTCATTTCACCCACGTTTTCTCTTTCCCGTTTCTTATTCGCTTATCGACAACTCTTTCTTATCGATCCCTTTAAGTCACTTTTGTATACTAGAATGGTATCCGTTTCTTTTTTAACACTTTCTTAAAAATGTTTCCTTCTCTTCCAGTGTCTGTAGGCCTACATTTTACAACTTTTATTACATCTTCAGTCTCACATTTAATCACATTTACACCTTTAATCACACATTTTGTTGCCTGTGACTTCCAGCGTGATATACATTTTAATTTCTGTTTTTCTCGCCCTCTCTTAATTGTCTACTCTTCTGACTTGTCGACACTGTATTGACATTCCTTCTGGTGGCTTCTTCAGACTAGTTTTCAACCTACTATAATTCGCCAACAGCAAAGATTAATAAAATGCTCACACACAGGCTAGCGTTTAATGATTCACATGGAGTTCTCTTTTTTTTTAACTTAATGCGCTTTTGCTACCCCTTTCGACTCATACATTGATAAGCAAGTCCTTTCTTTGGGCTTTATCCGCAAATCCTCCCTGCTGTAATAGTTTCAAACAAGTTATCGTTCGTCAGAATAAATATAGGCCTACGTGTCGGAGAAAGTTTTTTTAAAAATCTTCCAGATAAATAGAAGAAGTAAATGAGAAATAGAACAGTCTGAAAGAAGAAACAGAAGCAGCCAATAGGGACTCGATATGTGGACGGTTGTGTCTGCGTGAAAGAGAGAAAAGAGAGAGTTTGTTTAAGAGCTTTAAATATTGTTCGAACCGTGTTTAATAAATCACATCATTCGTATTCACAATAATAGTCTACTTAGACGTAACATGTTTGTTCATAATTCATTTGTTCCTTACGTAACGGATTAAATTAAACGATACACTTAAATATTATGGTTGTGTAAAACAGTTCAGTACAATGTTGTTTTTTATGACAAAGGCGTGCTAACGTATTCGTAATGGCATATCTCACTTTCGGAATCTCGAATAAGATTCGTATTATTTTTGAGACAAGAGAAACGAGAGGGCAGCCCAGAAGCACTGTCCTTGGTGAAAGATCTGTACAAACCTAGAAGCTGAAGCGCCGCACGAGCGCAAACATACATCGATATGTGAACGTAGAAACACGTGCGTGTCCCGCTCAACGCTGTTTAGCGAATTTCAAAAAATTACGTTTACGATTGGTCACTGCGCGAAACAGGGAAGAGCCTTGGTACGACGGTTCCGCGACCCGCCGAGAAACAACGCACAGTATTAAGATATAACTACACTAATTATTATTATTACCGTTTGATTCTACGCGGCCGGTTTGCGAAAATTATATATGATTTCGGATGCGGAAAAGTCTCACGTTACCCAGTGCGCGCTGTAATTACAATAAATCGGATCGGTCGCAGATTCACGACCGCGGTTATCATTAACGAAATCACGAGTCCGAGTGCGCGTGTGTGTATGTGTGTGCGAAACATAAAACTTTAATAATTATAGCCGTTCGGGGTATTCAGCGAGCAATTGAGCTCTCTTTCGCCGGCAGAAGAAGTGAAATTTATTAGGGCCGAAACCTTCGGTCAATTCCGCCGACTCGTGGAGGCTTATCGAAGCCTTGTTCATGCAGTATATGCTTATCTCCTATTACTGGGCTAAGAAAATTTATGTTTTAGCACAGTGACTGCACGAGAAAAGACAATTCTCTCCTGTTGTATTTTTATTTTCTCTCCAACGAGACGTCATTATTGTTATTATAAATTTTTCCCCAAACCCTTCATCAGTGAATCGGGAAGTTTAGTTTTCAAAGACGCATGATGATCGTTTAACATCAGCGTCTGTCTTTTCTATTGTAGACATCGTCGGCTGTTTCGGCCTTTACGTCGTATATCTTACGATACGATCATATTTACGTACGTTGATCTAATCCGTTCTTCTATATGGGTGTTTACTCTCTTTAGCCTTGGTGTCCAATCTGAATACACTATTACTTCAGCACACAACAATGAGCAATGGCGCCTTTGAATACTCTAACCTTTCTTGGTCAGTTACACCGAATAATGGATTTTTTCTGCTGTAGGGGGCAGAGAACTCTTTACATCCACCTGTCTTAGTTCATTTCCGAACGTTACAGTAATGTAAACAACTGACATTTTAAGAAATCTGATTCTGATAATTTACATGCAATTTTTCCAGTTTTGTTCTTTACTTCAAGATACAAGTTGTAAAATACATCATATGTAAACACAAACTTGAATTGTAGTTTGAGTTTTTATTTCAATCAAATCTATTCTCCAATGACTTTCACAAATATCAGATGGTTAAAAATTTAAGTTTTCCAAATGTTCGACTGGGGATCGTTTTCAGTTTGGGTTCGATAAATATTTCCAAGATTATGTAGATCTCTAAGTCGACAGGAGTTCGTCATAAACAGTAAACTATTTGATTGCATAGTCGAAGATGCGTTCACTTTCGATGAAAGCGACAATACACAGACAGGAAATACGGACACAAACAATGAAAACATCACGGAGAGTAAGTACGTGTGTTTCAAACTAATCTGAAACCAAATAAATAAACAGGAAAGTAAGTTATTCTAGAAAGAGGACGAGAACGAAAAAGGAACTAGGAAAATCGTCGGGGAATTTAACAATGAGTATGTTCGTGGTTAGTTACAGCTGTAGGGAAAATACTTATACATAAGACAACAAAATATGTGGGCCTATAAATTAAAAAGAAAAAATTATTGAACAAAACCGTTTTCTAAATCTTTTCCTTCTCTAAGGATTAGACTTTCCCTGTTTGCGAATAATCTATTTCTTCCTTTTTAAGATTTTGCATACGTCTCAATTTCTTTCGTTTGTAAACACTTTTTCTTCTCTACATCACTCGTTGCTCTTTAAATATCTATATTGAAAATCTCTTTTATATTCTGTAATTGGTCAAATATAGGGTTATATAATCCGACGGATTATAATTCTCTAATTACATGTATTTCATTACCTATTTGCGTGAACACTTAACCCGTCTGAAACTCTCTGGCTGATAGAAACCGTATTCATAACTTGAACTTGATACAAATGAAACTGGAAAATGATTGGTTTCTCGACAGGGATTAGAAACCTCTAGAGCCGAGCTGCTACGTGCTAGATCTCTCTCTTACTCTGATCAGATTTTCATTCCCAATTTCGTGTGACCCTATTTTTTCTATTATATAACGTCTGCAATATCAGGAGGTTTGCGACAGGAGTTCGTCTATAAGACTATACAGTACATAAATTAAAAATTATAGGCAGTATCATGTGTGACGCGTGATATACAGACTTATGAGCTCATTACGACGTAGTTTAAAACAGAAATCTGACTACTCCCCTTATTTTCTTTAAAATATATGATTTCTTCTTCCACAGCAGGCTGACTATGCATCGGATCCACATTTTGATATAATCGAACCGTTTGTATAAATAGTCTGTCCAGAATAACTTCACTGCATAATTTTAGTAGATAAGAAAGATGAAAATTGCCCTCTTTTCTTGACGAACACCGCATTTCTGTATTAAAAAACGCATTCCGTTATTGCATGGCTCGCCCAATGCGTGCAAAGAGGTGCTAGTTTTTCTGCAATTAAATGTAAACCAAGGCAATCCACCTGCAGCAATTTTGACAGTGGAATTCGGTAAGTGCGATGTAGACTGTCTCACAAACTGTCTCAATTATATAACATAAAATCCGCAAATCCAGCTTTACTTTATTGGACTTTATCATCTGAAAGCGAGAAAATCTAAAATTAAATATAACTTAACTTACATTTTGTTGTAGAATAAATAAACTCTAATGAAAAACAAGCGACGGAAATTCAAGGTCGTGTAAGCAACATCACCAATGATGAATATCTCATCCAAGGTCTTCAGGAGTTGCGTTTGCATCCAGTATTAAGCGTAGAAATGCGGTTTGTAATAATTCTGACAGATTAGCTGGCAGCCGAACAGACCACGTTGCATAACTCCGACACATCTTACGCCTTTCTTCTCTTTATAGGGAATCGAAAGATTTTCGACAACAATAATTGTCGTAGAATTTTTTGTTTAGAATTTAAGTCAAAAATAATAAACTACAATATAAACTAGTCATAATACTTTTCTGGGAAAACAAACTCTACAATAGTTAATTTCTTCCACTCGAGACCTGAAATGGCGCATTTAACCGATCGACTAATCTGATGTCATCAATACCGATTTTACATGTACACACAAAGATCAGTAACCTCTTTAACAATAGGGAGAACGGGTCGTCTTAATTAAACATGTTAAACATCATTCTCTATAAACTTGTTCCAGTCTTTTCTGTTTTGCGTAAACACTTCGCAACCAGTCAAGTTGTTCCTTTCGTCAGTATTTTTCTCATTGTATAGTCTCATATCTCCTTTGGCCTTCTTCACTTTTTTCAGCACCCATACCTTCAAAATCCAAATCACCAGTACTGCGCTATACATTTTTGTAGATGGCGCCACCATCCAAGTTCTCTTTTTGGTCGACAAATTGTTCTGTAGGTTCTATCTTTTGTTCTTCTCTTATTCATTCCATTTAATCCAGTCTTCCCTGGTGGCTTCTACAGTTCTTCATCTTTATTCCGATAATATTATTTTTGTTCTTCTTGTTACTTCTATCATTCTTTCAACTGGTTTAAATCTTGTTCGAATACAGACGTCGACTTTCTGGTGACAATTTTGCATTATAATTTTCAGGAATTATAATGTTTTAAAACGTCTTAATGGTTTCGCAATCGAACTTGATCCGACTTTTCTGCAGTTAAACGTCAGAAAACTCTAAAAAAAATTTATTTACAGTTTTGTTCGTGTCGGCTACCAAGCGGGAAGTAAAAACTGTCCGGTCGTACGACACGCAGAAAACCACCGTTTATAGCTTTGATAATGTCTGCGAACAGAAAGGCCTGCCGAACTCTTGTCCTGATTGTTAGACACAGTTTATTGCCGGTGCAGCGACGTAATAATTTTACGTTTGTGCGTGTAAAATTATTCAAAAAGCAATAAAAAGTTCGTGCGTCAACCGACGTAATTTTATCAACAAGGAAGCAGTAACCGAGCGACTAGATTCCGTACCTACAGTAATATACAAGCAGTCCGTTGTTTACGACGAGCTTTCAAAGTAAATAACTTTCCAGGATCACTAATTAGAAACGCGCTCTCTCGCATATAGTACGCAAGTACGTTGCGAAATCGGTGGTAGCGTTTAACGTAGTGTGGAAAGCGTAATCAAACTGTAGTGCTGTTAGCGTACTTCGTTTCAGAAGGATCGACTCTGTTTTTTCTTTTCGTTTTAATTAGTCGTGTCTCCCAATAAATTCTGGCATATACTGTTCTTTGATAGCTACTGAGTTAACTTTTTTCCCGTATTGAAGGCTAATCCTTTCTATTTACCCGTAAACCAAGAGGTAGTTAGGCTTATGTTGGCTGCACTTATATCACTGTTTAATTAATGTAACAGAGTGCGTTTCTGGGGATGCTATTTAAACGAGTAGTTTGTTTGGATACTGTCAATATGAAACAGATTGATTTTTTTTTAATTTGTGACCTACAAATATTGAGTAGTCGCAGAAAAAAATCGCTTACGTCCGATAGCCAAGAGCTGCCGGATTAGTAGAGTCTGTCAGTTTTGTAAGTACTTCAAAATCCACACTTTTAAAACAAGAAAAAAATCAATTTTCTAGGATACTTTTAATTTTCGTATCGGGGCCCTTACCTAAGCGCGTCTCTTTTTTTACATTTAAAAATCCATTCTGGATCCATTGACAACCTCGTTACTTTTAATCCTACCTAAATTATTACAATTTAACTTCTATCGAATCTTTACTGTCTATCTACCGAGCCGCCGTTTGGTCACCCATCCAAACACTTGTCTTAACCACGCGACCGTCCCGCTAGGTATTTTAGTTAATTTATAAATGGGCAAAACTCGTCTTATCCTCTCTCGGGTCATTGGACTTTATCGTTACGCGTTTCTCGAGTCCGATAAAATTCCTCCCATTCGTGGCAATGAAACTAATAGAATATGAACTATAAATTGATTATGTGATAGCTATCAAATTACTGATCGATCGCTTGTCAATTTATCGTTTAACAGTTATTGATTATGTTAAAATCTTTTTTATCGTCTTTCTTACACGAATAATGGCTACTACTTCCCTACTTAGCGTAGGCACGTAAAACTTCTAAAAGTGGGATATAACTCAAAGAACTCCCGAACGCTCAAAGCAGTGAGAAATGGACTTCTGGAAAAAGTCCTTCGGTGTGTCCAGGCTGCATTGCGTTAGAAACGAAGGCATCGTGAGACAAATTCGTGGAGACAAAACAGTTTTTTAAGTATGAACCTCCTAATATGGTATGGCCATGTGGAACAAACTCCTGACGACCATTGGTCCAAAAGGTTGTTAAACTAGGTTCCAACTAAAAGACATAGCACAATTGGGCCTAAGAGGTCGCGGAAGGACGACGTTTAAGGTAAAAGAGGCTTGCAACGAGAAGACTGAGACGACGAAACAGAATTCGAGAGACGGCGGTAGCTGGATATGGATGAATGGATGGACTTCTTTACTTATTTTCCGCCGATCTGTCTCTCTAATCTTGATAGTCTATCACTTCTATCAAATATGCAATTTTACAGCGGCCAGTATTCTTCCGAATCCTCGTTTAGAATCCATACCTGAAAGCCGTAGGTAGGCCTACGTGCCACTTTCATATGCCTTATTCTTTTCTTGGTTTCCTTTGATATATTACAATTCCACCATAAAGGAATAAGACGTTCAATTATTTTAAGGCTCTGGTGAAAGTTTGTCGTATTCAGTCCCTCGCAAACATTTTTTGTCAGTATGTGTTCCATGCGTTTACGATTAGCCTACTTCTTACTGTCGGTTGTTCATAAATTGAATATGTTTACTGGATAAATTCAAACATGCTTACTCTCCAGTTAAATACAATTAAGTTAATCTTTAAAATAAGAAAAAGCGAATAATTATTCTGCTATTTCATTAGGTGGGTAATATTATCCATCAAGTACGAATAAATCATCTTGACTAATCACAACCGTGACGAAAAACCATCTTTGGTTTTATATTAAATCTTAAACATTGCGCACGCAAATATGAATATTAACGCTGGCCCACAACCGCGCGCACCTCCGCACCACCACCGACTCGTCTTACAAACTTGTCGCTGTATCGTTACCAGAGTGCATTACGTCGCCGATATCGCCGCGCAATGCAGATCCCTGCAGTAAATCAATTATCGTTTAAATTACTTTGCTCTCCGTTTATCGCTTAGCTTCGTTATTTATTTGCGATAGGCGATCAAGGGAACGTAGGCTGGAGACAAACCACTATTGCCTCTTCCAATGATACGTGTTCTGCCTCTCACGTCCATGCTGTCTAATGGAACATACTTTTAAATTCATACGCATACACGTAATACATTGCCCCCACGTGCCCATGCCGGCTACAAACTGCAGACTTACTTTGTTCTCCATGCGTTTCATGGCTGTAATCTACCGGATATAATGAAAACAAACTTCAGAAGTTAAGAAAAACAAAGGAAGACATATAAAATTAGTGCAAAACAGACTGAAAGTTAGCTTTGTCTTGTCATCTTCTTCTTCTTCTTCTTATCTGGCGTTACTACCTTTGGTGGGCTGTAGCCTCCTCAACAATACTCCTCCATGCTTCCCTGTCCTCAGCCGTTCCTCTCTACCCTCTAATTACCATGCTAGCAAGATTTTCCTTTACGCCATCCAACCGTCTCATCCTCGGTCTGTCTCTACATCTAGTAGTATATAATCTTTCCTTCACCATTCTTTTAGGAATTCTTTCCTCAGGCATTCTTTCCATACGTCCTAGCCGACCCTACCTGTGTGATTTGATGAATTTCACTATGTCTTCTCCATGCATGAGAGCCTGTAGTTTTTAAAGCAGGATTTTAAAGCAGCTCCAAAATTTTAAAGACCCTCCATGCGTGATTTTAAAGCAGTTTTGTCATTCACTGTTAAAGTCCACACCTCAGATCCATATGTAACAACTGGTCGCACCAGAGAATAATATGCTTTACGTTTTATACCTCTTGTGACAAGATTGTTTTTAAAGGTGTTAATATTTGCAAAATAGGTTCTATTTCCTGCTTGTATCCTTTCTCTTATACTCCTCCTAGTGTTATTATCGTTCGATACCAAGGCACTTAGATAACTTGTTTTGTCATCGGATATAATAATTACATTATAAGAAGTTCTTGGTCAAGGAAGGAAGAAGGAAACTGAAAGAAATTCGAGTGGAATTAACAAACAAAACGAGGAGTGGTTATTCGAGTGGTTAATTATAAAACAAGGAAATTAAAAATAACAACACGAACAAGGTGATTGCACCATCAAGAACGTTTACGACATATGTTTGCTACTCACCATATACATGTTTCTTTAAGGAAACTCTCGTTATAAAAATATTTCTGGATATTCATTGTTTATGAAAGATTGCGGTAGAGTCCATTCTACTGTGTTTAAAACAACGCAACAGTTTGCACGTTTAACTCATACCGTAGGCATTTCCTATCTTTAACATTGCCGGTTCGTTTTCCTCGACGACGACTGGTCGGTCGCCTTGAGTCACGTCGCGAGAGAGTTACGCCAGCAGTTGCAACGAACGTTCGTTGTGTGTCACGACGGACGCTTTCGCGGAACGGGGAATTTTTCTCGGCAGAAAAGTGTTACCTCAAAATCGTTGAAAATGATATAAAATTAAACAAAATATTATTGCGGCCGGAGTTAATTATACGTGCGTACCTCTGTTACGACCGACTTTGCGTGGAGATTCTCGGAACCTCGAATCGTAGGCAGTAACGTATCACGAATTCCGTTCCGTTGATTGATACTTAGCGACGACCGATTGGACGCTTATTTTGTGCCGTTTCCATCTTTCACCATCTGCCTTTTTCCCATCTCGTTGTTTACCGTTCGCTCTATCTCCCTCGTCCTTGGCGTTCACTTCAGAGTTACCTTTCCTCAACGTTCTTCTTTGTACAGTTTATTACGCACTCCATTCGGAAAACGCAAAGTTTTGACAGATGCATATTTCAGTTTCTGCTTAAAGTTCGTGTCACCGTTTTAAGCGTTCAGCACGCACAGAGAACGATCTAAACAACACACTTTTCGTAAAACTTCAAGTACGAAAGATTTAAAAAGCAAAATGTTCTGCCAATGATAAACATAAATAAGTTGAAGGTGTTGACTCCAAACGAGTTGACAAAGTGTGAGTCTTTGAAGGGGAAGAAAATTACATAGATGAAATAAAAATGTAATAATGTTATTAATAAAAGAATAATTGGTCATATCCGCCAAATGAACAATTTTTACTAGCATTAAATCCTGCTAAATATAGAAAAACGGTAACTTCAACTACTCTTCGAATAAGCAATACCATTGGGAACGAAAAGGATTATTTATTACATATCACATCCATGGCGCTGATAAGAAGAAGAGATCGTATTGAAGATTGTCATCATCATCATCATCATCATCATCATCATCATCATCATCATCATCATCATCATCATCATCATCATCATCATCATCATCATCATCATCATCGTCATCGTCATCATTGTCGTCGTCGTCGTCGTCGTCGTCGTCGTCGTCGTCGTCGTCATCATCTACTCCAACGTCAGTGCCTGCCCTAGCCCTACACTTGTCCAGTTCGATCCATCTTGTTCTTGACCATCCCGAACTACGCCGTCCTGTTGCAACGTAATGCAGCACCCGTCTCGCTACGTTAATATTGACGATTGTCGCTATTCGTGGGCTATCCATTTCTGTCTATACTCTTGTATTTTACTACAAAGATTATACATATTCAGTTCAGCACTGATACTAGATTCTTCTTCTGTCGATAAGCTTGTACCCGGTGACAGCTCGCAGAAACACTTTCAAACATTTACATTTACACAGACAAACACTACGCGTAGACCGAATACTACTAGTAATTCGTTTTCTAGTATTACTAGTAATTCGTTAAACGCAAGAAGTTGGTGTTCGTACCGTAGGAAGACGCGTTTCTAATGTTCTCAAACTGGCGTCATTGGTTCATTCTCTCCTCTTCCTCCAGCTCCTCCTCCTCCTCCTTCTTCTTCTTCTTCTTCTTCTTCTTCTTCTTCTTCTTCTTCTTCTTCTTCTTCTTCTTCTTCTTCTTCTTCTTCTTCTTCTTCTTCTTCGTCTTCTTTACTTGCTTAATTTTACAAAGTCACATTGTAAATCACAAAACGATGTCAGTAATACATGATACATCTCTCTTGTCCCTTAAATACTAGTAACAACGTACTAAAGAACCGAAATAACAAAACCATTCTTTATATAGGCTTACTAAAGGCCTACTTGTTGGTAGTGGTTCCTTACAACGCTTATGAAAAACATGCTGCTATGCCATCGCAACGTTCAGAACATATAGATTTTTTGCTTAAGTGATTTTTTAACAATTTTTTGTTTTTGTGTTGTGAAGGGAAAAAGGTGAATTACGCCCGACTGGAGAACGTCTAGGGGAGCTACATAATGAACGTTTTACTCGGAGACGTGAAATAAAAACGGGAAAAAGGTGAATTACGCCCGACTGGAGAACGTCTAGGGAAGCTACATAATGGACGTTTTACTCGGAGACGTGAAATAAAAACGGGAAAAAGGTGAATTACGCCCGACTGGAGAACGTCTAGGGGAGCTACATAATGGATTTACTCGGAGACGTAAAATAAAAACGGGGAAAACAACTGCCACATTAATAAAAGTGAAAACCTTAAGCTGTCGATGTTTATGTTGGCTTCACTATGATTGACGTGCTTTGTCAATCACTACGTACGCGCTTCGGTCATTACAAAAACGGGAAGATGGAGAGAGACAGCGGTGTGTGTGTGTGTGATAGAGACAGAGAGAGAGCATCGTCGTCTCAAACGGTGGTATATAAATGAATAATTTATGGGCATTACCAGCGTTTCGATAATTATTGTGTTTTATTATGCACGTAACATCGCCAGCACCATTCAGCCATCCACCAACACCAACAACAGCTTTCACAAACAATAAAATTAAAACCTTTCTTTCGTTCACACAAACAAAACACACACACTTGTAGATTTAAAACTGCCGCGGTAGTTACATAACAATAATTCACAACAACGCCTTCTCTTTAACATTGTTGACGCTGTTGTTGTTGTTGTTGTTGTTCTTGTACTTTCCTCGTTTACAGCAACGCTCTCCTCTTCACTGTCCTTTTTTCCTTTTGTGACTCTCTGTCTCTTTCCTCTCCTTTTGTCTTGTCTCTTCTTCTTCTGTCAGTTAACATACGATTCGAAACAACAACACTCCTGTTATTTGGTTGAATGCACACCGTTTGCACGTCTCGGTGTGTGCGCGCGCGCGGGCACGACGGAGACGGCGGCGGCGACGACCGTACGTAGTAAGTGTTACAAAATCGGACCGCGGTCCGTCACGACGGGGGCCGGTCTTTACACGACTCGCGTTTTACCCAGAAATTTTGTCAAGCCAAGGCTGCGCGCGCAACGCTATAATAATGCGTACGCACGTTATCTGTTCTCTTTTCTCTTTTTTTTCATTTCGATATGCAAATCCTTTCTCTTCCTGTCGTAGGCGCTGTTATTAACGTCTTTATCATCGTCGATCGCTGTCCTAAATTTTGCGTACCGGTACGCTTCGCAACGTTAGCGGAAAGGTTAAATGTGAGATCATTGTCTGATCGTGATCCGGACCAAGTTGTCGGTATTGTCCGGCGGTAGTCTTTTTAACGCTTTATTCGTCTATGATAGGCCAGATTCTTCGTTCGTACCTTACAGTGTTAACAACTTAAAGACTAATCTCTTCCTTGAAGAAGAAATTGTAACAATTAATAAGACTATTCTAATTACTGATCAGAGTCCTTCTCCAAGACTCTTTTGTCTCCCTCGATTACTGCTTCCAGTTCGATTCCATAAATACGTAATTTACCTTGTTTTATTATATAGTCTCTCTCTACAGGTGTAACTCAATAAATTTTATATTCCCATCTTTATTTTCTTATAAATCGTTACCTAATCTAGAACTAATCATAGTTAATTCATAATTTCTCTCTACAGTGTAACTCAATAAATTTTATTTTCCTATCTTTATTTTCTTATAAATCGTTACCTAATCTAGAACTAATCATAGTTAAATCAATTTTATTTGAATTTTATAGTCTGCTTGGATGTTGGGACTAAGCCTGTTGGGACCTTGAATGCATTCCTTGGGATCTTCTTTGCATTTTCCCTAGTAAATCAGCCTTAAACGCGCTGACCGAGTTCTCGAAACAGAATCGATAATTATTTTGTGTAATATTACAAACATTTTGCCATTTTACGTTATTATCGTTTTACGCCTACATTATCAAATTAGTTACAAGAGTCAGGTTTGTGGTAAGGCAGGTTCGGTTTGAGATTTTCAATTTCAGGTAAAGTCAAACAGCTTAGAACGTTCAAGAAGACTAAGACAATTGTCCTGGCTGATACCTGTAAAAAAAGAATAAGAATTTGCGGTGTCACAATTTTCTTTCTTCACAAATAAGGTCTCTTGTGTACTGGAGGCAAACAATGCCTTTGGTTCTGGATTTTTAAAAAATTAGGCTTACTACTTCTGCAGCCGCTCCAATTTTTCCAAAAGTTTGATTTGTTCGCGTTGCAATCGTTAGAAAAAACATCAGTACACTCTTATTTACTATTAAGTTGAGAGTTCTCCTTGAGATTTCGTGCTGTGCGGTCGATGTTGTGTGCTCTGTTATCTGATGTTTTTGTTGTGGTAATTATATTTCTAGATACTACTATACTGGTTATCATTGTCGGACCATTAAACAGACATTGAATACTCAGAGTGTCAGTGCGCGCGCGCGCGTGTGTGTGTGTGTGAAGTGTAGCGGTGAACTGATTAGCAATGGCAAACATGAATGCAGCCTTACAACCAACACAGCAATTGTACCCTTTTATACAGTCTACAGCGTATCAACAAATTCAGCCTATGCAATTGAACCACACAACTCATCAACCAATCTTTTGGCAAACTCCTCAAACACAGCAAATGCAGTCTGCACCTAATATATATCTGCATCTTCAACCAAACTTGCAACCTATTCAAACAGAACCGTTTATGCAAACACCATCATATACAACGCAACACGCTCCAAATCTGTCCACGACTCACCATATTCCTGTACAGCTAGCCAAACATATACGAACATTACAGAAAATCGTTCCCCCGATCGTAGCGACTCACAATCAGTCTATAGTGATAAGTCAGAATCCTATAGACCCAACAATTTCCAAGTCGTTAGACAGAACAAAAGAAAAAGGACAGATGGCAATCCTCTAATCCCACGTGAAGCTGAGATGAATGTGACTAACACGCAAAACAGATTCCTCCCTCTTATAGGTCTCAATGATGAACAACTTACCAACAGAAAAACTACCACTGGTAACAGCAAAGAAAATATTCCACCCTTCATCCTTCACTTTGTTGATAAGATGCAGCCTCTATTAGACATTCTAAAATCGGTCATTACTGACAAAGACTACTATTATCAGGTAATGAAAGGAAACAAGATAAAACTACAAGTAAACTCTCTGGCAAACTATAAGCTGGTTAAGAAACTTCTTGATGACAATAAAGTTATACGACACACATACACTCTGGACGCGCAGATTCTTCATGGCACGACCTCACAAGTTCCACAACAATCTACACCACTACAGCAAACCGAGTATAATAACAGTAACTTTATCTATTTCCTTCAGAATATAGAACGAGTCGACAGCAAACTATCAACCACATGTCCGCAGAAACGAAAAGCCTCAACGATAAGATTGATACATTAACGGAACTCCTATAACAAAAATTTACGTAATGGCAAAACTCTATAAAATAGCGTTATGGAATGCAAATGGCTTGTCTGCTCACAGCCAAGAAGTAGAGACTTTCTTAATTCACAACAAAATCGATATTCTACTCGTTTCAGAAACTCACTTTACCATCAACTCATATTTCAATATTCGGGACTTTACACTTTACCACACCCCTCACCCTGATGCAGCCAGGAGACCTAGGGGAGGCACCGCAATATTAATAAGAAACCACATACAGCACTACGAGCTCCCTAAGTTTGAACAAAACTATCTTCAGGCCACAAGTATTGTCGTAGAAGATTGGCACGGACCGCTAACAATCTCCTCTGTATACTGTCCGCCCAACTACCCCCCAAACAGGGAGGGAACTATAGAGTTCCTAAACTCTCTTGGCAATAGGTTTATGGCAGGAGGCGATTTTAATGCTAAAAATACGCTGTGGGGATCCCGTCTGACTGCACCTAGCAGAGGCAGACTACTATTTAAAATTATGCAAGAACTTCAGCTTGGCTTTTTATCAACATTTGCACCAACGTATTGGCCCACAGATCCAGGCAGAATTCCTGACTTACTAGATTTCTTCGTAACAAAAGGGATAGCCTCAGGATACCTTACGATAGAATCAAACCTGGACCTGTCCTCTGATCACTCCCCGGTCATAGCAACCATTAGTAGCACTTTCGCCACTACAAAAAAACCAGCTACCCTTTTCAACAAGAGAACTGTTTGGGAGTACTTCAGACAACTCGTTGACCGGAAGATAAACTTACAGATTCCCCTCAAAAACAACATGAACATAGAGGTAGTGGTAAACACACTAAACTGTATAATTCAAGAATCCGCTTGGGAAGCTACACCGGAAATCCCTCAAAAAAGAAGAAATCAGAGCTGTCCAGTAGCAGTCAGGGAAAAAATAGCAATCAAAAGACGGCTAAGAAGGATTTGGTATAATTCCAGATACCCCTCAGACAAAAGACGTTACGACAAGGCCTCCAGAGAACTAAAAACTCTAATTAAAAGTTAAAAAACGAATCACTAAAGAACTTTCTAGAAAACCTTACAAATACTGCTGAAACAGACTACTCTATTTGGCAAGCAACGAGAAACCTAAAACATCCCAAAAACCCTATTCCACCAATCCGGAAAGAGGATGGATCCTGGGCTCGTACAGATCATGAAAAGGCCACCACCTTCGGACTTCACCTGGAAAAAGTGTTCCAACCGCTACCATCTCAAAATTCTTCAGTAGATGACGCTGAAATTGAAAACTTTTTACAGGCACCGTACCAAATGTCACCGCTACCAAAATTTCTTACAGTTAAAGAAGTGATGTTTATGGTAAAAAATGAACTGAATTCCAAAAAATCACCTGGTTATGACCTTATCACCGGGCGTCTTATTAAAGAATTACCAAGAAAAGGAATAGTACTACTTACAGTGATGTACAATGTAATTCTACGTCTTGGATACTTTCCATCTCAGTGGAAAGTGGCAGATATCATCCTTATTCAAAAACCAGGCAAACCACCTAATGATGTAACATCCTACAGACCTATTAGCCTGTTACCGATACTCGGTAAACTTCTAGAAAAACTTATTCTCCGAAGACTAACAACTGTGATTGAGGAAAAAACTTGATACCCGACCACCAGTTTGGCTTCAAAAAAGGACACAGCCCTATAGAACAAGTTCACCGGGTAGTTGAACTCATCAATCATACTTTTGGAAATAAGGGTTACTGTACCTCGGCCTTCCTTGACGTAAGCCAGGCCTTCGATAGGGTTTGGCACGTGGGCCTCCTTTACAAACTTAAAAAAGTACTTCCTCACACGCTATATCTTATTCTGAAGTCGTACCTGCATGAAAGGTACTTTAGGGTTAAATATGGACTAGAAGTAACACAGTTGTACCCTGTCGAAGCTGGTGTTCCACAAGGAAGCGTCCTTGGACCAACGTTATATCTACTTTTCACGTCAGATCCTTCCTACTTGTCCCTATACCCGTACAGCAACGTTTGCCGACGACAAAGCAATACTGGCTAGTCATGCAGATCCTGGCATTGCTGCGAGAATGCTTCAACAACACTTGGATCAAATTCAACGTTGGACGAAATCATGGCGCATCCTGATCAATGAAACAAAATCTGTCCATGTCACTTGCACAAAGTGCAGAGGAGCGTCACCTCAAGTCTCTTTTAATGGCCATTACCTACCACAAGCGGACAATGTTAAATATCTGGGCATTCATTTGGATAAAGGCTTGACATGGAAGACGCATATTTTCAACAAAAGAAAACAACTTGGCCATAAACTCAGCAAATACTATTGGCTGATTGGACGTAAATCAACTCTGTCCCTTAGCAACAAATTACTACTCTACAAAGTGGCATTCAAACCAATCTGGACCTACGGCATACAACTGTGGGGGTCGGCATCAACGTCTAATATAGAGATACTAGAACGATTCCAGACAAAGGTTCTACGGATTATAACAAATGCACCCTGGTTTATACCAAATAGAGAAATCCTCTGTGACTTAAAGTGTCATCTGTTACAGACGAAGTGAGTAAAAAGTATTTAAGTAAACTAGAACTACACCCTAATATTCTTGCAATCAATTTGCTAGACAATAGTGAAGACACTCATAGACTAAAGAGACAAAAAATACTAGACCTACCATCTAGATTTAAGCAACCACAATCTTTGTGACTGTTGTTTCTTTTTGCAACTTACTTTTAAGCAATAACTGAGTTTGTTATCACAGGATAACAGCTCCACATGGTCAACGCCTATTTTTTCTCATACAAAAGATTTGCTTATAGTATGTTATTTTTATGTTATACTGATTGCAAATAGTTAAAAAAAAAATTAAGTTGAGGTTATAAGCAGGTTGAACGTAGCAAAATTTTGCATTGCACAAAATTTTTCTGTCAAAACTTGTTCTGTGCCGAGCGAATGCCAAACAGTTTTCGCGACGGCATATTCATACCGCTGACCTAATGCAACTGATAAACTTTTTAATATTCACAAAGTTGTTTAACCGAGATCGTCCGCGCGACTACACGCTGTGTGTGTGTGTGTGTGTGTGTGTGTGTGTGTGTGTGTGTGTGTGTGTGTGTGTGTGTGTGTGTGTGTGTGTGTGTGTGTGTGTGTGTGTGCAGTGTTGGGTCATAGGTCTTACGGCTCGTTGCATACCGCCGTTCTGACGGAATCTCAATAAACAAGTTTTTGCTCCAACATATTAACACAGCCGTAGTTATTTCTTTCTTTCTTTTTTAGAAAACTTGCACTGAAATTCTTATAAACGTTAGAGTTAAGATTTATAGCCGCTCGCTGCTCGTAACTCACGCGCATCCGTGAGAAACAACAGAAAATCTAGACGAACGCAGGGCGAACACCTGTCCGTCGTTTTTGTATAAAAAATATTTCGTTTGCTCGGAAACGTTTTTTACAACTTAGTTCACAGCGTCAATCACGAGCGTATAAACTCATGTTACTCGTATTAGTTCAAAACGTAGCGTATTATGTATGCGAGTATACATGCACACACTTACAAGCATACAATCTCAATAGTAAACAGGGGCGGATTTAACATTTTGCCGCCCGTAGGCAGTATAGATTTGCCCCCTCCCACAAATCTCTGTTGGGGGGGGGGAGCATCATTATATTCCCTCTTTGGTTTTACAGTCCGCACTAGTGTTCTGTTTAAATCCAAACTTTGCTACATAATCGCGTGTGCTCTCGTTCATTTGCCAATTAATAGGATCAGAATCTAAGACCTTCCCTACCTGATTTGATGACATTTCATCATGATTTTTGACGTGAACTGGCTCTTCGTTCTTCAAAAATAAAGGTTCCTCCACAACGGACCTCTCTGGCTGAACTGTGTGAACAGTATCTTCACCTTCACTGCTATCACAGTTATTGTCGGTATCACTAGAATGTCTCGATTCCTTAAATATTAGCTTGCCTCGGTTTCTGGAACCAACCTACAATTCGGTATTACATTGACAGATCTACATTTCTCACTTTGATCTGGATTGCCAACATCTAAAATCTCTCGGATGATCAACGCCAAATATTTCAACGGTTGAAAACATAAACATTCGCCCGTATTACTTTTGGGTGAAAAACGATAACTGCGTTATAGTTACAAATTAAGTGAAGATAATTTTTATATTCGTGTGTGCTTAATTCAACTGGCTTTTATACTTGTAAATTTGTTTGAATCTAAAAATATCATTTCTTAACTCAAAGTTGACTTATTTTGTTAATCTCTTAATTTTTAGGGCCTTTTGTTATTTTTTCGGCTGTGTTTTTCAGCTAATAACTTCTTTTTAAATACACAAACAGGTTTATTACGCTGCATTTGCGTGCGCGTTTGAAATATGAATATAGGAAAATCAATTCAGTCAGTAATATCTTCTCAACAATGTTCCAGTAACAAGTATTTTTATTCTGTTATTACTATTTACTTTAATGGGATTGATTTCAGGTTGTTATCACACGTTTTTCAGCCGCTTTAAAGATAGTAATGTTCATTAGTCTTAACTTGTTTTTTTTTCTATGAAGGCGACTCGACCGGACCCCGTATCCACCCCAAGGCCAAATTCTAGATACGCCACTGCTCGGAAGTAGATAGAGAAAAAGTCGGAATTATAACGGCGTGTTCGTCAAGCAAGGTTGTTTAATTTTATCAGCATTGTTAACATACACGCAGTCATTAATAATGAACCACATCCAGAAAGCTAGCATATTATTTCGTGTTTCACATATAGCGCAACCTACCAAAATACCCCCTCCCCCAGTAGGAATTGCCCTATACGCCCAGCGTGAAGCTGAAACAAGTCAACTTGACTTAATTTAGTTAAGTTAACCATGTATTTATATTAGTTAAGCAGTAGTGATGGTGGTTGTGACACCATAGTCATAAACACTAAGTAGGCTATTTGTGTGGGACGGAAATGTGAAATCGCGTTTTCTTATGTGTAGGCCTACACGAGAATTTGGTCTTGGAGTGGGTCCGGAGTCCGGTCGGTATGAGTCGGCATCATACAAAAGTTAAGACTAATCAACATACTGTCTCTAAAGTGGCCATTATAGTAAAAGGTAATAACACAACAAACATACGCGTTACTGAAACATTGTTTAGAAGATACTGACTCAATTGATTTTCCTACATTTCATATTTCAAACGTTTACGCAAATTCTGTGTAATAAGCCTGTTTTTATATTAAAAAAAAAGTTATTAGCTGAAAAGTAATAACAGAGCCTTTTCAGATCCTCTAGGTGGGGGGGGGGGAGTACCGGTCGTCCCCCACCGTAAATAGGTGCCTGTAAACGCGAGTTCCAAAGTTCGGCACAAACCTCTATGTTACACAGGAAACAGTTCCTCGTTTAATTGAACTGTGATTTCCTGTACAAATTTACTTATACCGTGCGCTTACGCACGCACGTGTATATGAACATATAAATTTGTGAGAGAGCGAGCGCGTATGTGTACACGTAGGCTTACGAAAAGGTTATTTGTTTATCGAAGATGAGGAAAAGGCCCAGGAATAAGCACAAACTTGATGCACGAACTTCTATAGTCAGTAGGTTCAACGCACGTAGCCATTCTAAATTTCAAAATATTCTTAAACTCGATGTACCATCCACAACGTGCACAATGCTCCTTTTGTATTTTTCAGGCCTGAAAACTATTTCCTTAACCATTCGTAACTAATGCAATGTGTGTGCGTGTGTGTGTTGCCGTCCAATCGCGGGCCGTCTGTTTACGATTTAATGTGGCGTGTTTGACAGCGAGGGGGCGGGACCACGTGAGCGCATGTACCGCAAGCAGCGTCACGACGCACCAACCAGCGTACACGAGGGGGAGCTCTATTGTCTTATTATTGCGGCGGGGCGACGGCGTTTTTATAGAGACCCGGCCGTCGTTGTTTTGCGAAGAAAGCCTTTCTTATGGGCGACCCCATAATTGCTTTGTACGCGCCGTGTTTTAATTAATTTTTTATTTCGCTCGAAAAACACCGTTCGCCGTCGTAATCTGAACGAAACCGAACCTCGCCGCTTAATTAATTGTTAATTAATTAACTCTGACAATAATAACGACAAGTGAATTTTTGACAAAACCATAGCCCAGTGAACGGTTACGAATTTTCAAACGTATAATGCATTATGTGTAATTGAAAATGTGTAATTTTCACGACGCTAATTGGCTGTGCTTGTTTTGCGAAAAGTGAAAGTATTTGAGGACAATGGATCTTCTAACAAAACAAATACATAACCTTTACACTTTAGGTTAGCAAGCTCTTATGACGAATGAAAGTGGTGATAATTTAAGATAATATTGGCTTTCGTTAATTAAAATGTTTACGGTTGTTCCGAGGAAATATTTGCATAATCGAAGATATACACTTCCCTTTTATTCATAAAAATGTATAATTCATCAAATAATTATTATTTACACTTGAGTAGACGCATATCAAATTAGTTTTATAGCGGTGTATAAACTTTTAGGCTACTACAAAGTGATTTTTATTAATTTTCGTTAGAACATTTTCTTTAAACTATTTACTCACTAAATATATGAGAAAATTTTCTCTTTTTGTAGATTGTTATCAATTTTTCTGTTATTTCTGCCACTCGCACCCGTTTTTTTTCATAATTTAAGCGTAATCGTTGCGCAAACGGTTATGCTAATTTATATTTCCAGTTAACGATTATGTATATTTATTAATTACAGTATAGCTGTCTCCATTTGATTAGTTAATTTACTAGTTGTTATTAACGCCTCAACGATTAAAAACTTGTCTGCACGTTAGAATATTAATTTTTGAATTCTGTTTCATTAAAACGTATACTAATCGCAGTGTTTATTTTTTGCAGACGCCTTTCGGTCCGAGCAGTTTTGCAGAGCTGCTGTCTGCGCCGTATTCAGAAGACGCTTCCGTCTCACTACCCGAAGAACTTGATCCGTTCCACGACGTGGTGTTCCCACAAGGACCGGACCCCGCACCGTTACCAAGCTTCCAAGAAACGTACGCCAGCCTGGGGTTCAAAATGGACGATGAGTGCTACAACGTAGCCGCCCCAACGACCCCGTACCACCATCACCACCACCATCCCGCCGCGCCAAGCCACTACGAGTACCAGCACCAACAGCACCATTACACGTCAGCGCCGTATTACCCGCAACAGCCCACCGGTTTCGACCCTACCCCGCAGGAGTCTTACTCGTTACCGCACTTCCCCAGCCCGACGGCCGAGCTGTCCATCAACACATCGCTAACGCCCGCCAGGCAAAGAAGAGCTTCCCTACCGTTACAAAGGTCTGAATCTACCAGGTAAGATATACTTTTAATTAGACGTTGTTAAGTCGATCTTGGGCTTGAGTCATGGTTTCGATGACAAAACTACCACAATTGTTATGTTACACTGAAAGTAACGTATAGCTTACGATTTAAGGTTATGATTTAAATTGCCAGGAATCCTAAATCTAGCTTAGCGATAAAACTCCCAAGTGAAAAAGAACTGACTATTTACGGCAGGTACAACAATTTTTCTGAAGTAAACCTTGTCTACTGCAATGTTTGCCTAATTATGCCTATATATAGGTCTATATAACTTATATATATATATATATATACACATATATTTACGTAATGTCAGTAAGTACTAAATTAACTTTTCTGAATCAAATTTTTAAATAGTATTTAATATTTTTTTGTCTGCAAATATTTTAACTAAGGCCAATCGATTACAAAAATATAAAGGAAACATTTAAAAGAAAAACCAGAGTATAAATTTCAAGCAGCTTGGAGTGAAAATTGTTGTTTAAAGATGTTTTCGTTTGCTCTAAAATTCTCGGATTTACATTTAACAGAGAGAGTATTCACCCGATTTACTGAGCAACTGAGTTATAATTCATACACAGTTATAACTCATGGAGAGTTATAATTCTACATGATACACTTTATTAGATCACTAATCACTGTTAACGAATCGAGTGCAACTCAGACTCAATTAGAATAATGTTCAATGAATGTGCTGCTATATTCGTTGTCTAAAACTTAACATGACTGACTGTTATTGCTCGACAAAATCTGGGAAACGTTGTCATCCAGCTCGAGGAACAGGGGATTTCCGGTCTCCTTCCCACACGTACCATCGTAACCATTAATGAACAATAGAGAGTCCAAAAACCAGGACTTCTAAATTAACAAGTAAATTTTGTCTTAATTCGCATCTTCTTCTTCTTCTTCTTCTTCTTCTTCTTCTTCTTCTTCTTCTTCTTCTTCTTCTTCTTCTTCTTCTTCTTCTTCTCCTCCATTCTCCCAATTATATCTTATGATCTTGGATCCTTTTTCCATCTTCTGTAGATTTGCCTCTGTCTTTTCGTCATGATGATTTGACATCTTCTTCCATCTATTTTCCATTCAGACGTTAAATGCTTTGCGTGCATCTTCCTGGTTCTACGCATACTAAATGTACACATTATTGTAGCTGTTTCCTTTCCATTTCTTTTACAAGCAGATGTTGTTTTCGTCTCTTCTCTTTTGCTTCGGCTTCCCGTTGAGTTTTATCATGTATTTTTCTTTTTCTTTTCTTTAGTGATGCTGATATTTTCGATCTGAACTTGTGTCTAATTGTCGAAGACTCTGCCACTAACATATAGATGGTTGATATACAATTTTTCTTTAGGTGGATTTTGGTTTTTATGCTAATTTCTGTTTAACTTTATATCAGTATACTTTATATATGCAACTTATATGATACTGTAGTTTACTTTTGTTATCTTTGCTTGTGCGACTTTTTTATTTTCTCGTTCGTTTTTATGTATTACTAATTCTTCTTTGTCGTATTGCTAATATTCCCCTAACGATTCGATAATACGTCCGCTCGCAACCGAAGACGACATCCCCAAGACGTACCCCCTTATCTGGTAAGGAGCCATTATTACAGTAATTGTGTAGACAACTTCCCCGTCATTACGCGCCGCATGTTTGCCCTATCCACCCGACTTCCAGCTACAATATAGAATACGCTATAGCAGATAGTGTACAATTTCTAAATACAAATAAATTTCAATACGGCCGGTAACGTGTAACAAATCGCCGTGCGGTCGGCAACGCAATTTGTGGTGAATCCAGCGCGGACTTAACGAGTTCGCCGAACGGTGCGAGGCTTGCGGTAAATAAACAAACTTCCAACGCATAAACTTGTGTAAAGCTTTATGCACCGGCATCCGCATAAACTGCTTCTGCGTTCTCCCGTCTTTAACAGTCTACAACGCACAGGACTCGCGTGCCAGAATTACGTAGTCGCGAGGGTGGTTTATGTTCTGGTGTGCTGTATTTCCACACTTAATCTCAAGTAATATTTAAACAAAAATGGCAAGTAAGACAGCTATCCCACTCTTTTGTGCAAAAAAACACGCAACTAGGAAAATCAGTACTTTCCTATTTTTCTTTTTCATTCTTAAGAAACACAGCTGTATTCGCTTGTATCGTCTCATAAGGCGTGGCTTTCCGATGGTGTCTTTTCGCTGCTCTCTTTCACCTGGTGTGCATTCCTCGTTTTTCCATATTACTCATCCTGTTAGCTGTTAGTATCGTATTGCAGAATCAAAAGATTTAGATTGTTTCTGATAGGCCTATCTATATGCATTACTAAATCTGTATCCTCGCGTGCGTTCTTTAAAAATGTCTAGCGTAACTCATGCTTAATCCTCTCTTAAATTGCAGAATTCATATTCTTAACGTTAACTAGTAAGTAACTCTTAACGTTATCGTAAAAAATAAATCTTGGCATTCGCGTGGGTTCCTTAAAATATAGCTGATTTCCTTCCTGATCATAAAGCTACTTCTTGGGTTCAAAATCGCTCTTCGTCCACTGCTACAAGGGAAGGCCACGTTTAGTAATCGTAGTATTTTCAGGGCAGGGTCCGCTGGCTCTACATTCAAATGGTTTAGCCAGATCTGCGCTTACTGGTGTTATTAATTAAAATTTGTCGCAAACCCTGCATTACCGGGCAGTACGATCGTGTGATTTAAGCATCGTGATCAAGTCAAGCGTCACATGCCTGAGTACAAAATCTGGACGGATGACCACACGGTGGCTCAGGGATTTCTATTCGATTAATTTAAAAGTAATCGGTAGCGTACGAACTAAAATTCCACAGCGGAAAAATGCATAACGTGCAATTGATATTAACGTAGATTATCAGCGGCAACCTGTCCGGGCAATTCCACTTTCACGTGTTAATCTTAATTAGGCGTACAAATTCAACGCACTTGGCCGACAAAAAGTGTGGTAGCGTAAACTCGCCGTCGGCAATTTGCCACGCTACGTACGTACGTAATTGTTGTAACTGGTTTGTCAGCAACGATAACATCTTGCGTTTCCAGTTGTGTCAGTGGTCGGCTCGTTAACTAACTCGTAACGATCGGAAAATGGTACTTTTATTGATTTGTGGAAACTTTTAAAACGGGTCCGTCCACGCTTTTCTATACCTACCTACTTTTCTGTGCTTCACCCAGAGAAGTTTCTACTGGTGTCCCTATCACTATTATCTGGGGCTCGCGAGGAAAGGTCAAACAAAACTTGTCATCAGACAAAACATTTTAGAAAAACCGGAAGAAGAAGACACGAGTTCTCTCGTCCTTCGCACGATAGACAAATATTTGCGTGGACATTAAAATGAAGTGGGCCGGACTTGTGGCTAGGATGCAGGGCGGAGAAACCGTCGATATAGACACCGTATAGTGAAGTACGGCAGAGAGGAAGACAGAAGAAGCGATTGAAAAATGAAATCTCGTGGATACATTTCCTAGTACAGGAAGGAGGGGAGTGGGAGAAGATATGGTAGCCTTTTGTACGAAGCTGTGATCTTCGTGATGCTGGTTGACTGATAGTGTTCGGTCGGGCTATACTGATAGAGTTTAGTATGCAGAGCGTATTTGGTTTGTGAAATAACAGATACTGTCCTGGAATATTATTTGGAGAACTTTAGAAAAGTATTGGAAAATACTGGATAGTCTATATGAATTCCCAAAACGAGTAATTACCGTTGGGATTAAACTCTTAGTCTCTCAAGATTGAAACCAAGGTGATGCCCATTTCTCAACGACGGAGAGGTAATCTTGCTCATCTTGGCCAGTAATAATAATAATACTAACACAATGAAGTAGCTTAAAGGACACTCTGTTCTAAGCTGCGCTTGCTTGCTCGAGAGCTCATAAAATTATTAAATAATTAAAATTAATTAAACACTATCTAATAATTACAATCTGTTAGTGTAACTACCTTAATTACTATCATTTGACGCAAGGCGGTAATTACTGTCGATATTAGGGGATTATTAATTAGTTATGCCTACATTGAACCAGACACGCGCACAAAGTTACACTTTGTGTATGTTACAGTTTGTACAAGATTTTATCATGTTTGCCGCTCTATTTTATGCTGTTTTAAATCGATCACGATTGTTCGATTTCATTTTAGTCACTTACGCGTAGCACTACACGCGGAACACTGTATTATTCAGTAATAAACTGAAGCGGTGGGCGATTTCAACGAACGTAAAGAGCGAAGTTTTGTATTAAAATGCAAAACGTGAACATTTTATACATATCATTTAATCCGACCAACAGGTTTATAAAAGTTATTTATTGCCAATATAAAAGTACTTGTCTGTAAGAGCGCTTACGCGCGCGAGCGAGTGCGTGTGAGCATGCACGCAAGCGCGTTAATCGTATTCAGGAATCGGAGTAATTTTATAAAAGCGCTTTTACCGCTTTACTTGAAAAACCGAACCGAACAGGTCGAGCAGTGACTCAATGACTGAGTATTGAAACTAATAACGGCGAGAATCGAATCGAAATCTCTTAGTGCTCACTCGGAAACCTGTTAGGTGCGAAGTGAAGTGTTGCGGATTGTGTTAATCTGCGAGTACGTATTGTAGAACGTCTGTACACACGCACACACAACACACACACACACACACACACACACACACACACACAAGCCATCTGTTTACATCATGCAGCAAATAGTCATTATATGCATTTCTCGTTGTGCGCCGTAAACGCTTTCGTAACAGCACGGCGAGTGAGTACTTATGAAACCAGCGCCACTAAATGGGAACGGCCAGGTAAACTGACAGGTACGCCATGTGTCTTTCCCTGAATACACTGAACACTACACTAAAACCTATCGAATTGAATGATGTAGGCCTATATAATTTGCTGAACATTTACCTTTATTTCTTTCGTCTTGATCGTATATTCTTCTTCTTCTTCTTCTTCTTCTTCTTCTTCTTCTTCTTCTTCTTCTTCTTCTTCTTCTTCTTCTTCTTCTTCTTCTTCTTCTTCTTCTTTGTTTTTCCTCTTTTTCGTCTCTTTACACCTAGCCTACAAGCATTAGTAACATCATTTCCACAGTAATTTCCCTTGGTTTTGCATTCTGTGAAAGAATTATAACGCCAACGTTCTTGAGAAGTTTTAATCCGCTTTAAAGGCTCTAAAATTTTGTTTTTCTGCGGATAATCTGCAGTTTTCCTCTCTGTGTAATTATCATCCAAGTCTTCCTACATGACATTTTTTCACCCTACCTCTATTTCCATCCTCCTTCCACAAACATAATGTAGACTATATGTTCCTCCGTACTCATTCTGGTTTCCATGTACTGTACGTCTGAGTGTGTGCGCGCGTGACAGGCATTTGAAAAAATTTCTTTAAACTCTATACCAGAAAACTATATTATAAAATCGTTTCCAGTATATATGAAAATCACATAAATCTATTCTAGTTGTTTTTAAAATAATATAAATATATTGCATTTTTATATAATCATTAAAAGATTGTATTAATTAAATTTATTTCTTCTGATAACATGTGTCATTTTTAGAGGAAAATGTATTGGAAGCATTTTTGAATATATTGAATTCAATAGTAGCCTACACTCAATGTAAAACCAATAAAAAGACCACAGAGACACGTCACTTACGTTAATGGACACCGCTAATCCGTTAAGCGTAAATAGTTGTATCTAATACCAACAGTTTTCAGAAAGCGAGAGAGAGAGAGAGAGAGAGAGAGAGAGAGAGAGAGAGAGAGAGCGCGTGTGTGTGTGTGTGTGTGTGTGACACATTTAAAACAATTTCTGATTACGTAAGCAACAACAAGTCAGCAGAGGCCGGTACTGAATTATGTTGTCAGCACAGGCTGTCATGTACTGGTACATCGGATCCAACGGATCGTAGGTATTGCATGGCATTGCTCACACAGGTAAATAAATCGTAAAACCTCCGCGCGCCGTTCACCCTACTATTGTCTGCCGGTGATCTACATTCGCTCGCGTTCCTGCGCGTGTGGGCGTAATTTGGACTCGTCCGACGGGTGTTTAGCTGCTAGAGCTCTCCTCGGAGTTCATAAACTATCAATCCGGGGTGGTACGCCGAGCGATCCCACGCGCGCACGCGATATCACAGTAGGGGGCGCTGGCACACGCGTCCATTGTCTACTCGCGCTATTACATCTCAAGGCTATTCTCGTGTCATCGTGTGTGTGTGTTCAATACAATATTGCTTCTTCGATTTGCCAATTCGAACCAATAAACGACTAAAAAAATTCGTTTTGCCAGTAAAAACTAAAAAAAAAACATATCGCTCTCACGAAAACCAGAGTATTACAGCAGAAATATGTTCAGATATACGTAGAACAAAAGATCAATCTTTAATTCAGTATCCAACGGAGACGGACATTAAAACATAATTGTTCTTTTTTTTTTAATTCGTACTACTGAAAAAATAAACTGCTGACGTCTGAGACAGTTCAGACATGCACCGTCCTCGAGAACAAAACCAAGTAGTTTCAATAATTTATAAAATATTTAAGCAAAACATTTGTTACGGCATACACTTCGGTTCACAAAAAAAGAGCTGGTTTTGCAGGAAAATAAGACGATCGATCGCGACTACTTCTCAAATGTGCAATATAAAGTAGCAATCTGCAGTTATAACAGACGTCTTTCCACTTTCGAATACGCAATATCCAGCCCCTGAACTTGCGATTCCACCATGGTCAACATAGCGAATGACGAAGGATTTTAACTTCCTACAATTTAATATAGTTGTAGTATGATTCTCTAATAATATAGGTAAACATATTATATTAAATTAAAAAACTACAAAGTTCACGAAGTTCGATTAAAATTCAAATAACTGTTCTCAAAGTTATTGAATCCGATATAGGCTACGTGACTTACTTCATACGCAAGCTGATGACGTGCGCGAACGTGCAATGTATTCATTGGCATTAAATTCGTCCCACAAACACGAGTTACAAGCTTGGTGCAATCGGCGTAAAACTTATAAAACATCGTTTATTTTCAAGGTTTTCTACTTTACTGGATCGACCGATAAATATTTATTAGGCCTGCACTGAACAAAAAATGATTTATTCCGAATAATAACAAATCGAAATTTTAATTACAGATGTTATTCAACGCTACAAACACAATAAAGAATTATTTCATTAGCTTCGGAACTGTAATTAGGAAAACATAAAATTTGATTTCACTTTTTTATGTCACGAGTTGCGTCGGTTGTGGGTTTTGCGCGCCGAGCATTGCTGCGGCTTTACGAGCCGGTGAAATTGAAAAAAACCAAAATGAATTCTTTCGTTAATGCAAACCGTTTTTACTGTATGAAATTACCTTAGGGAAAGAATGGGCGAATAAACGTAGCCTATGTGGGACAGACACAATACTTGCAACAACTTCAACGTTAAATTAAAATAAAAAAATTATATGCGAATTCCAGTGTAAGTATTATTCAAGTACCAGCGAATTTTTTTAACCCGAAAGGCGGAGTACACCCGAAACGATCTTATCTCGGCGCTAATGGTTTTGAAATAGTCGTCAATAATCGACATACACACAAACATTATTCGATATCTTTTCTAAATTATCATATTTTATGCATTTTTTTTAGCATGAGGTATGTGTAAGTTTTACGTAATACGCTTGCAACGCACCGCCTCAAATGTCTTCTGTTTATCCACTTGAATCAAGTATTCATGATAAGCTGCATCATTATATTTATGTTTCTCGTTGAAGTGACTAGTTAATGATTGTGTAGTGCACGTTTCCCGCAGGAATTACAGACAGTTCATCATAATGTAATAGTTTATCATTTTGAAACAATCCTTTCCTTAGACGGTTTAAAGCCTGAAGTAAAAACCGTCATTTCATAACAGATCGTATTACAATAATTAAATTTGTCTTCATCCGCTTTAAATTTTCTCTAGTCCGCCATATCGGTTGTTTAAAGATTTATTAACATCAAGTTTTCGCGAGATTATCTTGATGTAATAAGCTTTGGGAGCTTGTAAATTTTTGCTGAACTCTTATCAAACACAAATAATAGTTTCTCCTCCTTCATCGTGTCAACAACTTCGAGGTTTCCGATAATCATTTTAGTTAAAACGCATCTATTATAGACGCGTTAACAAAAACAAATGTGGTTCCCTGCGATTACAATCGCATAATAAGGCAGCAGACAATAGAGAAGACGCTTTTCTACAATCTGATGACTTTACAGTTGCAAGCCGAAGACTTTCAGACAGAAAATTTGTCAAAAGGTTGTCTCCAACTAATGTAGAAGATATACAATAATATAATAATACATTGTCTTCATTTCACAAACATTTCCTACAATGCACTGTATCTGCCTTACTTACACTATTTTACCCCCAATAGAAATGCAATTATTAGTCTTGATCAATTATTCGTTTATTGTAATCAAAATTGTAAGATTTGCAGACATTGTACATCAGTACCATTACACTGTTTTTCGTACGTGCGTCTATTCCCAATCAAAGCAGTTTGCTCTACACTATGTAAGGAGTAAAATGCGCCGACGCCGACGGAAGAGATAATTTTGCCGACAAAAACGTTAACCAAGGAATATAAGAGAAAAGCCTGGCCTGATACGTGTGAAAATAATCAGTCACGGACGCAGCCGTGTGAGTTTGATTTTACCTCGGAACGACATAAATTTAGTAACTTTTAATCGCCGTGGGTTGGAATTCGGCCAATTTAACATAATTATAAACTGCAACCTGGACAAAATGTCTGCAGTTACGTTTTGTAAGAATCGTTGTTTATGCCAAGAACGTCTCGGTGTAGTAAATGACGCAAAGCAATGACATTTCTACTGAGACAGACATTGTAGTAATGAAGCTAGAGAGTATTATTATTACCCATCAAAACATTGATGTACTCTTATGATTTATGCGGAATTTCAGCGCGTCCTACTTTTTCTTTGCTCGTTTGTATTTTATTACTTTTTTATTTAATAACGCGTACAAGTTTAGTTGCATCAGAAACGCGTTTTTCTGCAGAGACATTTTATGTTCTAAAACAAATAAAATTTTTGCAATACGGAGAGTGTCGACGCGAATAAGTGATATACACTCGTCAAAATTAACTTTTGAATATTCTAAAATTTAGTGGAGAAGTTGCAGGTTGACTGACCGCGATGCGACTGAAGAAAGAGGGACAAAGAAAAGGTCGAGTTGGAAATGTAAGGAAGCACTGTCAGAGTGTCAAAGAAGAACGCTGGAACACGTATACGCGACCACGTATGTACAGCAAAAATATTTAGACATGAATCGGGCGTCTGAATGCGCTGTGTCAAAAGATCTAATTGTGAATGCGTAGCTTTGACGTGTTGTTTTCCGAGCAATCATTTTGTGTTCAGAACAGCTACATAGTTTTGTGACATGATTGGTCACTCACACCCCAATCTTCCACTCCCTTGGCTGCTCCCTACTACAATCTGCGCGAACCATTTCATACCTTATTATTTCATCCGTGCGATGGAAACAGTCCGAGTAAAGGATATACCCGACACTTAAACCTTCATTTGGAAAGTCAAATGTACGATCGTGCGATGATTTGGTATGATAGGACAGTGAGCAAAGATTTGATTCGATTCAAAGGGTTCACTTTTAATTTATACGCGTAATATAAAAGCTCCAGTTTACTGTGACTGACCAATCTTTTCGTGTCGGCTTGTCGTCAGCCCTGAGCGTTTACATCGGCAAGCATTGTGAGTTCTTTCGACAGTGTATCTTGTCCTGTCCACTGTACTGCAGAATTAACCGGGTCATGCCTCGGTTATAGAGGGGGGCTGTCTTCTTATTATGTGTTGATCAAGACGGTCTGTTGATCTCCGACCACCGTGACTATCTGCTTGACTAAATCCTCTATTTGCCCTGTCATAATTTTTTTTTAATTTAAAAAACTGTTAAAAATGTTTTAATTCTTAACTGATATCATTTATTTCAGCTTGGTACAGCTGTTTTCCGTGGCTCATTGTCATTCTCACCTTAAACCTCTCCGTGTTTTTAAATTAGTTTCTAACTTTTTCCTTCTGTCGGTACGCTGATACAACATTCTGAAGATCGATTAAATATTTCGTCTTGAATCGTACACATGTAGCACGCAGAAGACAGCAGAATGACAGTGGTTTTCAGATCGTTATTGTTTGACTTACTTATCTGTGCAATAACATCCCGCGTTTAACTAATATCACTATTTAGAATAGCGAACACGGTGATAACTTCGCTACGAACGCGTTGACACGCGGAGTTGTGCGTGGTAAACATGCTCTCCATAATGTTCACGACAAATTATATACGTGCGTGAGAAATTACCGCGCAAACATGTTTAATTTATGTATAGAGAGCAAGAGCGCGCTCGAACGCGCCGACACTCACACACAACACGTGTACGCGTTACGATTCAATCGTTCCTTGCGTGCGCGCTTTAGCGTGTAAATTGTAATTAATTACTATTACAAAATACGATTGGTTAAAGACCTTACACCCAGTACGAACCGGTGCAGCGGACGACAAATAAAGTTATTATCGCGTTACACTTCAACGCGTGGTTTTAAATAAACACGTACTAGTTTATAGCTATCAAGTTGTCGAGAAACAAAATAATCATTGTTAAGCAAAACGGAACAGAAAAATTCATCATCGTCACCTTCAACAAGGATTAAACCGAAAATGGTTTGTTCCTGACTTAAGCAGACAGACTAGATTTGGATCACCCTTAGGTCCTCCCAGGTTTTAGCTCCTCTTCTTCAGATGTTCCACACTTCTCCGTCCTTTCGGCTTATAAATTCAATAGTAGTTTGGAGATTCGGCAGTCATCCGTTCGGTTGAGATGGTCCAACCATTTTAGCCGATACTGGGCAATCCTATCGAGTCCTCCTCTTAACATTCAGTTCCTGCTGTATAGGTGCATTTCTTCTACGCTCTTGAAGCCACGTGGAACATTCTTCTTCGTTTTGAACCCACCCTGCCACGTGGAATAGAAAAATACTCCCTCTTATTCTTCTTCTGTTGGCTTCACAACCTTTCTCAACAATTTTCGTCCGTCTTCTCACTACGTAAACTTCCCCTAACCTCTACTGCCGTGTTCCCCAAACCATCCTCTACGTTGTCCAAACTCCAGGTTTCATTTGTTTACGTATCCGCAACGTTCAGTTTTTCTCAAGAAAGGTCGCCTCTCTGCTCAACATCAAACCTGGAAGGACTCTTGTGTAGGAGTTATCACAACTAAGCAGGAACCACGGTTTTAGGGCGCTGCAGACTCGGCCCCAGACAGAAGGTCTGCCCTGCAGAAGGTCTGTTAGTAGGGACGTTTGTGGATAGAATGACAGAGATTAGTTATAAAACAGTCTTCTACGTCATGAGAGCTTCTGAGTTAAACCGTCACACGTAGCCCGGTTAGCCTCGTTCAGTTAAGATTCTCTGCGAACGCGTGACCAGAAAGCGGACTTTCCAGAAAGACACACACATTCACATAAAGCTCGCTCGGGCATAAACACATTGTTAAATTAACTATACAGAATAATACCGACTCGGATCACAAATTATTATTGATGAAAATGATAAATTTTTACCTTATGGGCAAACTAGCTTTCGCTCCATTAGAGCTTCGTCAGAGGCTGCCACTAGAGTGCTGTCCGTCCTGCTTTTGGTGACGCCGCCGTCGTTCAAATTTATCATTTTTATCAATAACAATTTGCGATCCGACTCGGTAGTATTTTATATAGTTAATTAATAACGACGGACACTTCTTGGACTACAAAATCAACATTGATAAAGTGCAATGATCATTTATGTTTCTTCGCAAAATAAATTCGGAATTTTATGTCGACAATCCAATTTTAAAATTCATTTCTTCAGTAAAAAAATGAAGAATTTGACGGTTAATCGCCTCTACCCTGCCCTCCCCTCCCGTTAATATAGTGGATATCTTCTCGGCTTAACTTCTCCAAATACTTTGAAGTATCTAGTGGACCAATTTTATTTTTTATTAAACCTTGAAGTCGTTTGTACGATACCCAGTAGCGTGTTAAAGTTCTCGGTACGTTGAACAATTGTTATCCAATAGGTCACGATACCGACTCTGGCAGATAAGACATTTTCTGATGCCGGAATGTTATTAAAGTCGATCAGAAGGTGAGTAATTCTCTAAAGCGTTCAGCATACGTGTACGGTAGTTAAAACACGGTCGTTCCAAGTGGTAAACCTTTGAAGCAACGAGAAACTACACGACTGCGAATAGCTAAACATGCGCTACAAAATAATTAATATGCGTTTAGCGACAAAGTGTGTAGCGAACACTTGTCGCGCGATCCGGCCGATTGCTGATTGTTGCACCACTTCCCCGCAGTACTGTATAACTGGTGTCGCGACACGGGCGGGAGATATACACTTGTGTAAGTGCGTGTATCGCATCCCGTCCGAGTACTTCGTTAATATTCACGAAAGCTAGTTAGTCAGCTGTTAGCGGTCCGCTACTGAAACGACTGACCAACACAACGTTTTTCACACACACACACACACACACACACACACACACACACACACACACACACACACACACACACACACACACACACACACACACACACACACACACACACACACACACACACACACACATGCGCGCGTAGGCGTATAATTAAGGAAGATTTCAAGTACACATAATAAGTACTTCCAGCTGAGTATAATATCAATAATGTGTTCAAAATACTGCGGCAATAATGTAATAACTTCTCTGTGTGTGTGCGTGTATGTGTGTGTGTGTGTGCGTGCGTGTGTGTGTGAAAGCGCGCGCGCGCTGTTGTTTATTGACAGAAGAAGAGGCGTGCTAAGGTGGAGAATGGTCACGTTGGACGCAGTCGTTAAAGTTGAGTCACGATCGCTCTGGGCAGGTAATTTTTTAAAACGTCTCAAATTTAAATGTTTGTTTTTGCCTTCCGTTAAAATTTATTTTGCGTTGTTTTTATTCGACTTTCATTGAACGGAAAATGTAAAATGTGCGTACCAGTGAAAGTTCAGTTTACTTCGAACTGTACTGCATCTTTTTGCTTAAGAATTTTAGCCATATAAATAAATGCTATTGTAATTCTGTTCCATACGTTTTAGTGTAATCTAATAGATTTTTTCGTAGATAAATGAACTGAGGAACTAAATAAATCCACCTTAATCCCAGTAGTCTCTTTAGAGGTAAACGTGTATTACCTTTTTTACTCTTTTTTGTGAGTCGAATACAAGTCCTTAGTTTCCGAGTGACAGTTTCGTTGTACTTCTGTCCGTCTCACTGGGTAAGCTTTCACAAGGATGTGAAGCTAAAAAACAATTAGACACTAACCGGGTGTATAGCTGCGCAGTGCGAAAAAAAAGATCTCATTGCACATGCATCGCTTCGACGCGTTGTTTTCGGAGCAATCGTTTTTTTAGTTCAGAACAACTGCATGGTCGGTGTGTGCGCACACCACTTCCAGCACTGCCTTCCCTGCTCCCCGCTACGGTCCGCGCGAACTATATCATGTCTTACTAGTTCATCTGTACCAGCACTACGCGGTACAACATAGCATGTCTCTACTCAATTTAACTTCAACTTGCCGAGAATATTAGAAAGGCCTGACTATAACACCGTGCGTATGGATCTGAATAATGAGGGGACGGAACAGTACGCCTGAAAACAGGTGAAAGAGTGCAGACGACCGATAGAAAAAGAATTGAAAATTAAGAAAAGTTAGAAGGAAGAAAGAGAGACAGGAGTATGAATTGTGTGGGAGCAAAGAATGGGAACAAAACGCAGTATTAAAGAAGTGAATCTTAAAGATTCACAACTCTTGGGGAAGTTTCAAGTCACCAAAAGCGAAATTGAAGAAACGTTAATAATCTTCATCAACGAGTATATACAGAGTTATCAGCTCCTTAGGCTTAGTAGAAACTAATGCATTATCAGTGAGCTGCCGGTAGGTCTCCCGTTGTAACATATTTCCAATGCTTATACACAGCGGCGGCCCTAGCCCTTTATTAGGATGGAGCGAGAATCCCATTCGGCGCCCCTTGGTCGACACCTTTCGAATCAATTATAATTCGGTTTCTGTTAAGTAAAACACCACCTTTTCAAAAATCAATACGTTTATTGAATAAAAATTAAGTTGCTATTCATATTGCACTCTTGTTGCAACATAAACAAAATTACTATTAATTAGTATTTGGTATTTAACATTTGGATCAGTTTGAATAATTCTAAAACTAAAAACCTCATCCAGAAATAAACCTGCGAGACCCTGCCCACTGGAGTCCGATACCGGTTTGTATGCTACAAAACATTCACGTATGCTGTTGTCGTCAACATCAAAAAATCTAAAAGTGACACTTAGCTATTCAGTGTGGCTGATATCAGGTGTGCAGTCTAAAATGATTAAAAAATACTTAGATCTTTTTATTTTTAGGATGATAGTATCTCGTACCTCATTTCCAAGTAAATCAATGAGTTAATTTGAATATTTTTGCTAAAATAAAAGTTTTTTGTTTCGTGACTAACCACACTGCGCAAATGTCCCATCATGATGGGGTCAAATAGTTGTACCAAACCTAGAAAATTCTCGTTATGTGGAGTGTATAAAATGTCAGAACTTCCTCTAAAATCCAAATTGTGTTCTGCCAAGAATAATGTGATTGCCATCATTCTCTCAAGAATTGCTCTCCATTTTTGCTTCTCCTCATCTATTTGTTTCATTAAATTTTGATCTACTCCAGTATGCGTTCGTAATCTTTTTGTAGCTTCCAACCACTTACATGTTGCTGACTGGTGATCATGGGAAGTTTCATGTCTTTTTAAGGCTAATGAAATATGAGCCCAATCATCAAATCCCTCATTTGCTAAACTTGGTGTCGAACATCGGCTGAACAAATAACAATATAAGCAAAACACTTTTGATGAAGATTTTGAATAAACAAGCCATTTCCTCGCACATTTTTCTCCATTTGGCATTATTCTTTGGAAGTGTATATTTGAAAAATGGCGACCTTTTTCATTTCGCGGGTAGTCTTCATCCCTGTTCAGTTTGCCGCTATTAGGCCCTTGCAATAATATTTCGTCAATGACTTTATTTGATAGAGGATTTGGCCATTTAGCAATATCTTCTGAAACGTTCAATTGTAAAGCTGATGGGAAATCATTTCTGTCTGCCGACTTAAAGGTAGTGTTACTGATTCATTAAATCACCATATTTTACACAGAAACCGTCGTCCTCAGTGACTGATACAACAAATGGTGTCGCTGATGTAGTAGAAGCCGCGTGGTCTGAGATTGAATCACCGTTACCACCTTGAGTCGGAGGACTGGGATTGTCTTTGCAAGTTACTGGTACTACATCAACAGGTGACGTTGATGAAGTAGGAGCTACATGGTCTGTGAGTGAAACATCGCCGTGTGTTTGTGTTACACAGAGATTTTCATTGTTAGTGACTAATACAAGAGATGGAGACGTACACAAAGTAGAAGCCGCGCGATCTGTGATTTTGAAAACTTTTGCCAATTGTTTTGCGCTTTTTTCGTTTTCGGCTTCTTTAAGTTTTTTTCTCTTTACATTTTTAGAACTTGGTAGATTTTTATTTCCTTGTGACATATTCAGTCTTGATTCTGAAACAAAAAAATATTTGTTACTTTTAAAATACGGAACTTTAAAAAAATGAAATGTAATTAAAATGAACTTAACCTAATTTCGAATTACAAGGAAACTCACACAAAATATCCATTATAGGTATCCAGCTGTCAAAATTTCAATAGCCCGATTTGACGTTTACATTCAGTATGGCATTAACTTCGAAAGAACTTTTTGCCGAGTATAGTCACCTATCACAAAAAAATATATTTGTTGTACTTAAATAAAAACAAAAATTAATGTGGCAGGTGTACTTACACGATTTTTGAGCCGACAAAACATTAAATGAAAACTCGCACTATGCACAAAACACGCGTGCGTTATTACATTATTATTATTTATTTATTATGTACACGACTTGATGCGTTGGGCCACTATGCATTCCCTACTTTTTAGACTAGTACTTTCGAGTTTCTTCGAGTTCGTTCGATCGGGGGCGCGGGAGCGAGCGGTACCGTGTGGCGCGTGGCGGGGCGGTCGGTGGCCGAGTCCCGCGCCGCCAATGATACTCATAACATAATTATTTTTCATTATAGGACGTAGATAGCTAAGAGCGAAATGTGGCAAAAAGGCGCCAACAAAATTTTATTTTTTTCACCATCGGATTTTGGCGCCGCTCCTCTCGCTCTACCCCAGGGCAGGCCCTGCTTACACAGTCTTATAAAGTTCCTTAGCCTTTCACGGGCGGACCCAACATAATTGGAATTATTGTTTGCCGGGCAGTTAGACGTTTTGGGCTCACCATCGGAGGTCGTCTTCAGGGTCAGAAACAATTGGCACACACGTCATAGTCTCTACCTCAGCACTGGCGGACACCGTGCCAATTGTTTTTGACGACGAAGATTGCTTACGATGGCAGGGCCGAAACGTCTGCCTTGAACTCAAGCAGTAGACCACGCTTTAACAGTCCGACAAATAATAATTTATACGCTGTTGTTCACGAAGGTATAAGTGCAGGTTGCAGACGCTTTCGTAAAGGATTCGAAGCTGTAAGCGAGTTGAGCAAGACGCTGATCCGTTATCAAATTATCAGTAGGTACTTGGCGTGCTAACTATTAGTTGGCGCCTGCCTACGCGGAACCACAGCCTGCACAATCGCAAACGGCTGACGCTAGATAAAAAATTAATTACCTGCCGTTTGCTTATATAAATTAATTACAATAGTGCATGTACGGGCTGCCTACACTCTGCCTTCGTGTGGGTGTAGCCTCGCTGCGCTGCTGTTGTCTGTTTACTTTCTCCGAGAACTGTCTTCTGTGGCGCTTTCTTCGCACACCGATTGTCGCTGTGAACGACGATGATTATCGTTATGGCGGTCACGATCTTCGTCGTTTTCGTTACCAACAGTGGCAGGCAGGAGCTTCATCGTCGGCGTATTCATCGTTACCATCGTCATCTTCCCTATTACCTCGCTATCTTCTTCACTGGCATCACAAGAAGCAGCTTCAGCAGCATCTGTCTACAGACTTTTCTTTCGATTAGGTTTTCTGGGCGTTGCGCCATGTTGTTTTCTATAGGCAAAACAATTTCGGTTTAATCTTCTTCACTCCATCTGCGAAAATTCCTTAAGTTTATTCTACCTATCATACGTACTTTCATAGACACAAAAAGTATCAAACCTTCATGACAATGTGATGACGACGACGACGCCGATGACGGCAGTGATGAAGATTATTATTATTATATTTGTTATCATTATTATTATTATTATTATTATTATCATTATTATCACATCATTCGACGTTGTTTTTGTTTTTTTATGTTATCAATCATATTATTGTTTTTTTCAATACGATCATGATAAAGTAAAATAAAATAATATTACTATTGTTGTTAATGTTGTCGGTGTGTTTGACTTGATCATATTCAGTGTCATTATTTTCTTCTTCTTCTTCTTCTTCTTCTTCTTCTTCTTCTTCTTCTTCTTCTTCTTCTTCTTCTTCTTCTTCTTCTTCTCTTTCTTTCTTTCTTTCTTTCTTTCTTTCTTTCTTTCTCTTCTGCTTCTTCTCTTCTACTTCTTCCTATTGTCTCCATTATAGCCGCTTTACAGTGATCTCTTACATAAATCTACCCAATAAAAGCAGTGGCTACGTATGGACTACATTCTACCGGGAATTTCAAACGTCGTCAGTCATTATGTTTAAATTTTAACGGCAGATGTTTACAAAACGTGCGATGTACAAAGTCGCTGGTAATAATATACGAGACAAAAAAGAAATTTAAATCGTGTAAACGATCGTTCCGACATCGACAGAATCGAGCACGCACACTTCCGAACGTAACATACTTTTTATTTCCCACATTTTGTAAATCAAATCGCTATCAGCCATAGTACACACTCTATACGATAAATAATCTGCTCGAAGCGCGCAATACATAAGGTATTAACAATTTAATTACACGATTTCATATAATAATATCGCCGTTTATTGTTGCATAATTGCGGAGCGCGCCGTTTATGGGCAAGACTAATAGTGTAAAAAAACTAATAGAATCATGGAATAATGTTGCTGGCACTTGTTCGCAATGCCACCAACAACCGTACTGGAAAATTTATTAATGTTCCTTCTGTTATTGTTGTGCTATTAGATAACAATTTTGTTTGTCTCGTTCACTTGTATCTTGCCTCCTTCTGCCAAATTGGTCCCCTCAGTGCCTTTTCCTCTAACTCTTTTCTCTTGTCTACGTGTAAAAAGTAATTCTTCATACATGGTGAAAATGGGATCCGATTTCACTTGCGTGCCAGATGGTGTGGAGCGCGGGAGCAAAAGGAGAGCAAATTGATGACAAAATCTGAGATTTCCCGAAACCGCCAACACTCGTCGTAGACGAGAATTAGTCAGGCATGTAGTATCGTTAGAAGACCACTCTGCCATGTCATATGGTCGAAGTAATAGTTTGCTTAACAGTGGAGCGTGTGTGAGCTTCAGATTTCTTATGGAATTGATGAAGATCGCGTAGGGACATTTCCGTTTTAAAAGAATATTTTAATCGGATATTTCAAAACTGGCACAAGTTTTGACTGGAAGAAGGGATAAATAAGAGCTCGAAGACTTAATCCAATCTGACGGGTCAAAACTTGATACCATTCAGAAAATTAGTTTGTCATGAGGGACGATTGACGCCTTAGAAAATACTTGCGGAATATTGTTGAAGGTAAATTATGCATGCGAAACTGGAGTTACTGAAACTCAGTGGAAATGGTGGTGAAAGCAATGTCTCGTGAAAGAACGGACAATCGCAAGACGATCTCCTTCGGTGTTCTTTAAAAAAATTCAGGAGCATCTAATGTGTTTTGAAAGTTGGCATCTGACGTTTCACGTGAACCCTCTGCACTCACCGAGGCTGTAGTTGCGACCAAGTCTAAACTCAAGACAATGTTAAATGTTCTCCCTCCATCAGAACAGTGGGAAAAAAAGGCTCGGGTTTCAGATGTGTATGTCTGTTTTTAGCTAATGACATTACAGGGAGCGGCTGTCTAAGTTTCGCGAACGAATCAAGGAGGGCGGAACCTTTTTGCATCGAGACAGCCACAATGTTGACAGTACCATTGCAATTAAAATTTTAATAGCGTCTAAACGCATCTCAGTTTTGTATTCACATAATTAACCAGTCTTAGAAGACTTTCTAGTTTCAAAAATTGAGAGACCGTCAAGGCAAAATTGAAAGGCCTATTGTAGGAGTTTTCGGTGAATGAGCTACAAAACTTTGTGACATTTGAAAACTCGACTGGAGCGCTACATGAGAAGGAGAGCACATTTAAGAGAATCATCATCATTTTCTCATCACGGCTTAGGCAAGGTGCTGCCTGTTGTGCATTCGAATATCCCCTAGCCATTTCTTCCTGGGTCTACCCACCACCTGTGTCTTATAGGTTTGTATTTTCAGACTTGTTTGGCCAGTCTTGAATCTATCATTCTTTCTAAGTGTTTTCCGCCGATGCTAATAATCTTTTAATCTTTCATTTAAAACGAAAACTTGTAAGTCTTCTCTTATGTCTTCATTCTTCACACGATTAAGTTTTGAACACCTTTTAACTCCTCTCAAGAACGACATGTCCGAGGACTGTATTTTACTTTCTTGTTTCTTGGTTGTCTTCCATAACTCACACCCACAGGACAGTACAGGAATCGCCATAACATAACATTGTAAAACTTTAATTTTGTATCTCGACGTATCTTGTTTCTAAAAATACGATTGATATTAGAGATCGTCTGGAACTTACCTAACTTAACATCAATATCATAATTCTTATCATAGCCAATATGATTTTCCATATAGTTAAAATGGCTCATATGTCCTACAGTTCGATCGATATAATTATTATTTTCTTTCTTATCGGTACCTTGCCTCGAAATACCATTGATTTTGTTTGTGTAGTGGAGATTTTCATATTGTATTGTTTTGTTTGCAAACCTGATTAAGCTTAAAAACAGATTTTTGCAAACCAGATTCTGTATTTTGTATTTTTTGAAGATGCATTATGTATTAAAATTAGGAATTTTTTTTAAATCATATTTTCACGTTCGTCCGGTTATAAAACACTTTGTACACAATACCCACAGAGAATTACATAAACTCATACATGTGTCTGTTTGAATGCTTCTCTGCCTTCCTCGGATGCCAGTAACTAATCAACAGTCGGTACTCTCGCCAAGATAACCTCTATAATTAGCCACTAAAAAACGGTTTTTTAACATAGCACCTAAACATAAACAGAGTGGCTTCCGATTGAAAATATTCGTGTGGCGTGCTGATCGCGTGTGTGCAGTGGAGACGAGAACCACTAATGAATCCGAACCCAAGCTGTTTTACAAGATTTCATTGAATCAATAACGGTTAATAAATAAGTAAAGCTTTCGTGTCTTGTGTTGTGTGGCATCGATTCCCAACTTCACCCGTTTCCTGGCCGCAGTCACACACGCACGTGCACACACAAATCATGCGCGTGGTAACAGCAACATTATGAGACCAATATATATTTCTTTTGTTAATATACAAAATTTTACATTCGTTTGTCCTTCAAATTTGTTTTCCAACATCATCGTCAATATCATTTTTATGATAACCACCATGACTGCTCTAGTAATCTTGTCATATTTTTAATGTTTTAGTGGATGGTTAGTGAGGATCGGTCAATAATACAAAATTTAGCTATTTTGCGTCGACGTTTCGACAATATTTATTGTCATCTTCAGGACAATTGTTGCTGACGCCAAACACACAACTGTTATTTAACATTAAATAACATATTTTTAATGTTATTATTTTTTTCAAGCGTTTATTTGTTATTTCTTTTGCATTTTTTGAAAGGGTTTCATTGATGAGCTTACATCCTCTGAGTCCAGGTGAAGTTAATATAGTCTCACAAATTTTTATTCCAAATACTCTGAATAGTAAATTGTTGAAATACGCCTATAGATTTATTGAAAATTTTAAGATTTAAATGATTGGATGTAAGCCAATCTGAAGACCTTACGAAATGTTAGTAAGCGATAATTAACAAACAAATGATTGCAAAAAAATAATTTTTGAAGACTATAAAAAAATTAAATATAAACGGCAAGGAAAAGTTGTTGTTGTTATTATTATTATTTATTTATTTTTGCAAGCAATAATTGACGGGATCAGTAATTATGGGTTACACGACAAACCGGGTAAAACATAAATACGTATTATACTGTTAGGATTAATTATTAGGTCTATAGGTTATATATGTTTCTAAAATATGCGATTGACTGTTGCATTTTGTTGATCAGAATACTCGTAGTTGTCCTGACGTCTAGGTAGGTATGTTGTACGAATATGGAACGTTCACGTGCAGTTATGATTAGTGTCAGCATTTGAATATCTTCAGATAATTTCCTTTATTGCTCCGTTCATTAGTTTTCGTTTTTCTAAATTCCCGATTATTTCCATTTTCGTTATCAGATAGACCACTGTTGTCGACAGTTTTTGAAATTCGGAATTAGCGTAACGTTTGGTCAGTTTTCTGCTACAGTCCTGTAGTGTGAGCGTAAGATCGTATAAATTCTCGAAGCCCTCGTCGTCTTTAATTTCTTAAATTCATAACCACAGTAAAGTCGTTATTATTTCAGCTGACAGCGTCGTTATTATGTTACAATTTTCCGTCTTCGTTTCAACATTTTGACTCCCCAAAAGTGTATATAAACGTGAGGGGGCTCCCGTAACGTCTATTAGTGAGGAAGCCTGAAATATATAATAACAGATTTTATGCTGCCACCTATGTGCTGTTTTTTCAATGCAGATTCAAACCTAATCTTATCTGAACCCTGTTTAACCAGTAGGCCTAATTTAAATTTATTTTGATTTTCTCCACTTTGGATTAATTTCCAACTCGGTTTAAAACAAGGTTTAAGATTTAAATCATTACGTTAACTGGTTTACAGTTTCACTCAGCTTTAGTCAAAGCATAACGTCATTCATTATCACTTCATTTTCCTTCTGGTAATATATTCGTAAAAAAGTTTACGCTGTTGAACATTTTTTTAACTAAAAAATTGGTTACTGTAAACACAGTTTCAGTAATAATTTTAATCACAATAGTGCATATATTTTTAAACCTAAACAACGAAGTTTAAGAAAATGAGGTTAGGCTACCTTAAGGAATGCAGCAGAAAGATGAAATCCGGAAACCTTGATTTCCTGTCCTTATAACAGAAATATGGTTAAAACAAGCAAAAGAGAACAGAAAGTATAACTCTTTCAACTGCAATTTTGCAAGTCTATGTATTCTGCATATACAAAATACATTAAATAATACATATTCCAAGTACGGTATAATGACTACGGTAGTAGACCTCAAAACAGTACGATATTTTCTTTGTTTATTTGCAAAGTAACTAATGCCCGTAGAGGTCTATATTCTACCAACATTAGAATTTACAATGAATTCGTAGATTAAATAAAACCTGGCTTCAAATATTTGCTTTGCTATGACCGCCGGTTTAAACTTCAAATTCAAGTTATTAGGGTTTAATTTGAATCGAGTATAAATCTCTTTGAAAACACTGCCGTAAGATTCGGGTAGTGCAAGCAATCTTCCAAGAAACTACGGAAAGCCGGTTGTGTTCTTCATTGTCAGCATACCAGAAATTCTATAAAAATTAAAAACCACCTTTGGTGTATTAAAAACTTCAAATCAGTGTATCGTTTCTTCGACAAAAAGAAAAGAAAGAAGAATCTTTGTCAAGAAAGTAGGATAAAAGGTTTTCATGTCTATAAAAAAATGTTATTTGTAAACATATAAGTAGGCGATAAATATTACGATAGAGACTGAGGCGTCATAACTGTCCCTCCTTTGCTTGTTGACTTAAATGGGAATTGCTGAATTCGTTACTGCAACGATTGCGATGCTCTCTCTCTTTCCCACTCCGCCTATCATTTCACATGTATATAGGTATATACATATATAACTACATAGATGGGTGTATGTGTGTGTTTTTATGCAACCTGCTATATATATGTGCGCTATTGCTGAAACGTATTGTTCAGGTCATGCTCATGACTAGTCATAATTTTTTAGCCCAGACATTTGCAGCCTGACAAGGAAACAATTCAACCGTTACAAGCATGCGAGCAACTTTGTACGATTGTATACAGTTCTTCGTCTCCGCGCGCGCGCGTGTGTGTGTTGCAGTCGCAACGTACTGTAAACGAAGCGTGAAGTACTGTATTTGTCTATTTTGAAATTTGCAGAAATTCGTGTTTTCTCTGTTCTCGCACGACTTGCGAACTCCACGTTCATGTGTATGCCCTCCGGACCGACCGACGCTAAAATTCCGTCTACCTCCGAACAAAAGGACAATTTACTGCAGCCCAGTGGATATCGAAATGAGTAGCGACGTTACAAATGAGTACGTGAGTTAAATGTTAAACACGGTTCGAACCTGCTTCACACGGTATAAACGAGAAAACAGGTATTCGATGTAAAGAAAGAAAAATAAATAGTACCCATAAATACAATTCATTATGGCACAAATTCAAAAACCTTAAGCGAGAATTTTATTTATTAACAATTTATAATACCGAGTTTGTGCTTTCGGTTCAATAAATATCACTATGTAAAACTGTGGCCTACTTATGAAAAGTGTTTCTGACAATAATTTAGTTTATCTCTGCTAATAGTAAATCTGTCGTATAATGTAAGCGATATCAACATTGCAGCCTATCCCAGCCGGGGGGGCTCTTGCGAGAACGTTCTAACTGCCTGCCGTTTTACACCAGTTTAAATACCAGTCAAGTAACCGAAACAATAAAACAACAATAATTTGTTAACTAAAAAATAGATTTGTAAAAAAGACCTATAATTAGAAACAGAGGTGGAGGAAGGCTCAACAGTTGTGTTCAAGCGAACGCATTTCATACCCCTGCCCAAAAGCCAGTGGAATGTCCGGAACGTTTTAACTTTATAACCAGCAGAACCTAGGAAATTGATGCGATTCGTGAAGAGCCAAGATTATGAGCACTAAATTAAAACGTAAACATTTGATCAATATGTTTTATACAATCCGAGCCCTGATACCATACAGTAGAGTAGCAATTTTTTTCAACTGACAATTTTAATTTTAATTTTGACAAATTTCTTCTTCTCTCTTTTTGTTCTGTGCGATTCTTCGCCTCACCACATGACATCGCTTTTCTTGCTAATATTTTTTGCCACCTTTTTATCCCAGGTTCTTGTAGATCTTCCCCGTTCCTTACTTTTGTCATTCACAAATTTATCGTTTCATTGGCCTTATCTCTTCCAAACACTGTACGTATCCCCAGCAATTCCGTTACCTTTTTTTTACAGTGTCTAGCGTAAATACCATTTTCATATCTCTTCTAACTTCTACAATGTTTTTACTCTTTCAGTCCCTGTAATTCCTGTAGTTCTTCTCAAGTAGGCTAATTCGTCTCTACAGTCTGTATTTTGATTTTATTTTTTCCAGTCAGTACCACTGTACACACCCAAAAGTTGGTATTGATATAAACATCACGTAGGTGTCATCTTTGTTTGTCACATACCCCTTGTTTACAGTGGCGTATCTAGAATTTTGTTGGGGGGGGGGATGGCCGGATTCCGATCGAGTCGGCTTCATACAAAACAAAAATCAAGTTAAGACTAATCAACATTATCTTTAAAGTGGCTGAAAACGTGTGATAACATCCTGAAATCAATCCCATTAAAGTAAACAGTAATAGCACAATAAAAATATGGGTTACTGAACCATTGTTTAGAAGATACTTACTAACTGAATTGATTTTCCTATATTTCATGTTCCACGCGTATACGCAAATACTGTGTAATAAACCTGTTCGTATATTTAAAATATCGGTATGGAGAACCATACATGACTTCCATATTCTAAGATTTATATTTAAAATCATTTTCAGCCAAACAGCCAGGGAAGGAATTTTAGCAAAAAAATACTTCTTTCTTGCCAATAACGTAGTACACATATAAAAAATATTATCCCCTCCCCCTTCAACTATAATTTTGATTTATAGAAAATTACCCCCAGCCCGTTCAACTAGCCTCTTCATTTATAGATATTTCATCTACGTTTCTACAGTGGATTATTAAGATCTTATCAGGATACTTTATCAAAATTAAGTACTTTACTCATGTTACAACAAAAAATGTTTCAGGTAAACTGCCCTTTCCCCGTAACCGATCTTCACCAAAATCAACAGACATTGAGTTCTCTATAGCTCAGGCACATATGTAAAAAATTATTTGATTCTGTTTGAATTTACGGCAGTTATGGTTCGTCATATAAAAAATTACCCATGTTAAAACATAAAACATGAGATTTATAAAACATATCTAAGATTTATATTTAAAATCATTTTTGAAATAAAATATTTTCATAGAACCTACTAACGCTGGGGAAATCTGAGGAGCCAATCAGAGTTGGGCCTACCTGTCACTCTGCTGAATTTGGTGGAAAGCCCTGTCACTGTCGTCAAAGTATCAGCCTTGACAGGGTCCTCTTTTTCTGCAAAATGGGAGAGGAGGCTTGAGATGGAGTGAGTGACATGGTCCCCACCTCAATGAAGAACCCATTGTTTTATAAAAATATATTTAAATTTTGAAAACTGAAAATTCTTTTCTTGTTGTAAATATTTATATTTTATAATCAAAATGACTTTATCTAAAAACAAACATTATTTTTTTATAATAAGTACTTACATATGTTTCTTAATATGCTTACTTTTTCTTCAGTGTTGATGATCATTTCCAAACATTCTGACAAAATTGTATCTACAGAACAGTTAACATTCCCCAGGTTTCCATTTCTGCTAATTTCTCATTACACCTTCCACTGACGTATTATTAACCATTTCATAAACTATCGTATAATTTTTTCAGATTTTGTGGTACAAAATCTGAAATTTTCAGATTGCCTGGCAACAAAATTATTTTATTTTCAACAATTACCATTGTTTGAAAAAGTTTAAATGAATTTTCAAGTACTTTACACTTGTTAAAACGTAAAAGGTTGCAGGTAAACTACCCCTTCCCCTTAACTGATCTTCACCAAAATCTAAAGACCTTGAGTCCTCTACAATTTACTGACGTATGCAAAAAATTATTTGATTCTGTTTGAATTTGCGGCAGTTATCGTTTGCCATAAAAAATACGCTTGATAAAAAACGTTGCAGGTAAACTACCCCTTCCCCTCAACCGATCTTCACCAAAAACAATAGGTCTTGAGTACTCTACAATTCAGGGCTGCATGCAGAAAATTATTTGATTCTGTTTGAATTTGCGGCTGTTATCGTTTGCCATAGAAAATACCCTTGTTAAAAAAACGTTGTAGGTAAACTACCCCTTTCGCTTAACCGATCTTCACCAAAAACAATAGGTCTAGAGAACTCTACAATTCAGGGCTGTATGCGAAACATTATTTGATTCTGTTTGAATTTGCGGCTGTTATCGTTTGCCAAAAAAAAAAAATTTCCCTTGATAAAAAAAACCGTTGCAGGTAAACTACCCCTTCCCCTCAACCGCTCTTCACCAAAAACAACAGGTCGCGAGTACTCTACAAATCAGGACTGTATGCAAAAAATTATTTGATTCTGTTTGAATTTGCGGCAGTTATCGTTTGCCATAGAAAATACGCTTGATAAAAAACGTTGCTGATAAACTACCCCTTCCCCTTAACCGATCTTCACCAAAAACAATAGGTCTTGAGTACTCTACAAATCAGGGCTGTATGCAGAAAATTATTTGATTCTGTTTGAATTTGCGGCTGTTATCGTTTGCCATAGGAAATACCCTTGTTAAAACATAAAACGTTACAGGTAAACTACCCCTTTCCCTTAACCGATCTTCACCAAAAACAACAGATCTTGAGAACTCTACAATTCAGGGCTGTATGCGAAACATTATTTGATTCTGTTTGAATTTGCGGCTGTTATCGTTTGCCAAAAAAAAAATTTCCCTTGATAAAAAAAAACCGTTGCAGGTAAACTACCCCTTTCCCTCAACCAATATTCACCAAAAACAATACGTCGCGAGTCCTCTACAAATCAGGGCTGTATGCAAAAAATTATTTGATTCTGTTTGAATTTGCGGCAGTTATCGTTTGCCATAGAAAAAATATCTACAGACAGACACACACACAGACAGACACACACACAGACACTTTTCGTAAAACCACTTTTTTTCATGTTTTGAGTGTAGTAGAATCAGAATCTGCAATAATCTCGAACACGATTTTTTTTGCCATCACCATACTTCCATTCCTTAAGGAATATGGAAGTAAATATCGGTATGGAGAACCATACATGACTTCCATATTCTAAGATTTATATTTAAAATCATTTTCAGCCAAACAGCCAGGCTGTGTCTTACCTGCCTTTTTATTGCTGTATTAAATGAAAAATATTATATTACATTAAAATGAAAAAATTATAATTTTATTGCCTGACAACAAAATTATTTTATTTTTAACAATTACCATTGTTTCAAAAAGTTTAAATAAATTTTCAAGTACTTTACTCTTGTTAAAACGTAAAAGGTTGCAGGTAAACTACCCCTTCCCCTTAACCGATCTTCACCAAAATCGAAAGTCATTGAGACCTCTACAATTCAGGGATGTATGCAAAAAATTATTTGATTCTGTTTGAATTTGCGGCTGTTATCGTTTGCCATAGAAAATACGCTTGATAAAAAAACGTTGCAGGTAAACTACCCCTTCCCCTTAACCGATATTCACCAAAAACAATACGCCTTGAGTACTCTACAAATCAGGGCCGTAAGCAAAACATTATTTGATTCTGTTTGAATTTGCGGCTGTTATCGTTTGCCATAGAAAATACCCTTGTTAAAAAAACGTTGCAGGTAAACTACCCCTTTCCCTCAACCGATCTTCACCAAAAACAATAGGTCTTGAGAACTCTACAATTTAGGGCTGTATGCAAATAATCTTTTGATTCTGTTTGAATTTGCGGCTGTTATCGTTTGCCATAGGAAATACCCTTGTTAAAACATAAAACGTTACAGGTAAACTACCCATTTCCCTTAACCGATCTTCACCAAAAACAATAGGTCTTGAGTACTCTACAAATCAGGGCTGTATGCAAAACATTATTTGATTCTGTTTGAATTTGCGGCTGTTATAGTTTGCCATAAAAAATACCCTTGTTAAAAAAACGTTGCAGGTAAACTACCCCTTTACCTTAACCGATCTTCACCAAAAACAATAGGTCTTGAGAACTCTACAATTTAGGGCTGTATGCAAATAATCTTTTGATTCTGTTTGAATTTGCGGCTGTTATCGTTTGCCATAGGAAATACCCTTGTTAAAACATAAAACGTTACAGGTAAACTACCCCTTTCCCTTAACCGATCTTCACCAGAAACAATAGGTCTTGAGTACTCTACAAATCAGGGCTGTACGCAAAACATTATTTGATTCTGTTTGAATTTGCGGCTGTTATCGTTTGCCATAGAAAATACCCTTTTTAAAAAAACGTTGCAGGTAAACTACCCCTTTCCCTCAACCGATCTTCACCAAAAACAATAGGTCTTGAGAACTCTACAATTTAGGGCTGTATGCAAATAATCTTTTGATTCTGTTTGAATTTGCGGCTGTTATCGTTTGCCATAAGAAATACCCTTGTTAAAACATAAAACGTTACAGGTAAACTACCCCTTTCCCTTAACCGATCTTCACCAAAATCAAAAGACCTTGAGAACTCTACAATTCAGGGCTGTATGCGAAACATTATTTCATTCTGTATGAATTTGCGGCTGTTATCGTTTGCCAAACAAACAAAATTACCCTTGCTAAAAAAAAACCGTTGCAGGTAAACTACCCCTTTCCCTCAACCGATCTTCACCAAAAACAATAGGTCGCGAGTACTCTGCAAATCAGAGCTGCATGCAAAAAATTATTTGATTCTGTTTGAATTTGCGGCAGTTATCGTTTGCCATAGAAAAAAAATCTACAGACAGACAGACACACAGACAGACAGACAGACAGACAGACAGACAGACAGACAGACAGACACACAGACACTTTTCGGAAAACGACTTTTTTTCATGTTTTGAGTGTAGTACAATCAGAATCTGCAATAATCTCGAACACGATTTTTTTTGCCATCACCATACTTCCATTCCTTAAGGAATATGGAAGTAAATATCGGTATGGAGAACCATACATGACTTCCATATTCTAAGATTTATATTTAAAATCATTTTCAGCCAAACAGCCAGGCTGTGTCTTACCTGCCTTTTTATTGCTGTATTAAATGAAAAATATTATATTACATTAAAATGAAAAAATTATAATTTTATTGCCTGGCAACAAAATTATTTTATTTTTAACAATTACCATTGTTTCAAAAAGTTTAAATAAATTTTCAAGTACTTTACTCTTGTTAAAACGTAAAAGGTTGCAGGTAAACTACCCCTTCCCCTTAACCGATCTTCACCAAAATCGAAAGTCATTGAGACCTCTACAATTCAGGGAAGTATGCAAAAATTTATTTGATTCTGTTTGAATTTGCGGCTGTTATCGTTTGCCATAGAAAATACGCTTGATAGAAAACGTTGCAGGTAAACTACCCCTTCCCCTTAACCGATCTTCACCAAAAACAATAGGTCTTGAGTACTCTACAAATCAGGGCTGTATGCAAAACATTATTTGATTCTGTTTGAATTTGCGGCTGTTATCGTTTGCCATAGAAAATACCCTTGTTAAAAAAAGTTGCAGGTAAACTACCCCTTTCCCTCAACCGATCTTCACCAAAAACAATAGGTCTTGAGAAATCTACAATTTAGGGCTGTATGCAAATAATCTTTTGATTCTGTTTGAATTTGCGGCTGTTATCGTTTGCCATAGGAAATACCCTTGTTAAAACATAAAACGTTACAGGTAAACTACCCCTTTCCCTTAACCGATCTTCACCAAAAACAATAGGTCTTTAGAACTCTACAATTCAGGGCTGTATGCGAAACATTATTTGATTCTGTTTGAATTTGCGGCTGTTATCGTTTGCCAAACAAACAAAATTACCCTTGCTAAAAAAAAACCGTTGCCGGTAAACTACCCCTTTCCCTCAAACGATCTTCACCAAAAACAATAGGTCGCGAGTACTCTGCAAATCAGGGCTGTATGCAAAAAATTATTTGATTCTGTTTGAATTTGCGGCAGTTATCGTTTGCCATAGAAAAAAAATCTACAGACAGATAGACACACAGATAGACAGACAGACAGACAGACAGATAGACACACAGACACTTTTCGGAAAACGACTTTTTTTCATGTTTTGAGTGTAGTAGAATCAGAATCTGCAATAATCTCGAACACGATTTTTTTTGCCATCACCATACTTCCATTCTTTAAGGAATATGGAAGTAAAAAGAGTTACTAGCTGAAAAACACATTTGAAAAAATACTAAAAAGAACCTAAATATTAAGAGATTAACAAAATTCGTCAACTTTTTTCGACCCTCTGGGAGGAGGGCCCTGTCCCGTTTGTCCACTCCCCTGTTTGTTTATTTATAACTCTTCATTATCTTCTTAAACTTTTCATGATGGCAAATACTTTTTTTAACGTTTCCCACTCTATTTTTGACTTCCACTTCCTTCTCCGTCTATTGTCATTTGCTCTTCGTCCCGGGACTGAAACTTTATCACTTGCTGTGACTTTATTCCTTCAATATCAGTCTACATTTCTTCTCCCGTAACCATTGCTATAGATTTTCTTTTCTTTGAGTTCTCGTTACTGTCTAATCGGCTACTGTGTTCGGTACACTTGAATTTTTTTTTAGATTCTTTCACACTTGCAGTTACCAACATGTTTTATGCGAATTTTTAAAGACGTTAAAAATTTGACCAATAACACTCCTTAAAGTATAACACAAAATTAGTAAAGAAGATAAATAGAACTTCATTGGCTAACACGACTTCATTGTCTCACATTAGGCGTAGGCCTACATATGAAAGTACATACGAATGAGTGTTTACTTTTCAAGCAGGAAAAATGTTAGTCGTAAATGAAGTTCTGGAGACGCCAGGCGGAACTGTTACTGTTTGCTCTACGTGGAATATATAGTATGCAATATTCAGCCACAAACACATACGAACCGAGCGTGTGGGCGTGTGGCCACACACATCAACCGTAAATGAATTATAATCGCGTTAGACTTGATTTACTGTAACCGCACTTTGAAAAATAAATACGTTAAAAAGTAACCTTCCTTTGTACGTATAAGAGAATTTATTTACGAATCCGTGCATGTGTGTCGGTCGGATCCGCGTTGTGTTGTCACTGCGGACGCCCACCTACAAGCCGGCGTGCACTCCTTAATATCGTATGACAAATCGCCCCGTCGTGTATTCGTTTACGCATTTGTGTATTTTATGAAGATATTTACATTAATCACGTAGATTTTAACCTGCTATCGGACGCCTTGTTCGCGTGCATATTATATGAAATATTGCCGCTCGCGTACAACCTGTTTAAAAATTCATGTTAAACGTTTATGAACGCGCACGATCTTGGCGCGCGTGAAAGTCTTGTTAAGTATGTAGACAAGTGTAATACGTTTGTTGTGTTTGGGTCGAAGGTTCCCTCTCTCGTACCGAGAACTAGTCGATACCCCGTGTTCAGCACCGCAGATGCGATTATGTGTCGTTTTGGCAGGCGTTCAGAATACTCTCGCGCGCACGCGTGCGATTTTTCATTATTTATCCTCTCAGTTCTTTCTTTTTTGGCGAGCGCGCGGGCAGACAGGTTCCCTTGCATACGCGCGCGCGCGATCGCGCACAGATTTACAACAACTTTCACCCGATGATTGTGTCCGTTGCATTCTATCACTGTCATCGTTCGGCGTTTATCTTCAATAAGTGACCGTTTTCCCCCTGTCGACGATTTATCGTCGTCCATTAGGACAGCGCTTTCCGAAGACGGAACTTTCCAAAAGACGAGATGCGAAAAAAAAAGGCCGAAAACAAGTTGGTCGTGTATTGTGGTTATCGGTAATTAACTTCATTTGATTCGTTAACCTCGAAGCGGTAAACACGTATTGCTTTAATAACACCATTTTTTGTTGAAAACCTCATTTTCATTGACGTTATTATTACCTCCAGACGTTTCAGTGAGCTTATCACTGAGGATACCATATCATAAAATGGGATAAATGTCTGATATTAATATCATCAATAAAACGTATCAACCAGAAAAAAGTTGTTAGTAAATTTCCAATTTTCGCGAATACATCTGGTAAAAATGTCACTCTCTCTACGATTCTGCATCCGTAAAACCGAACTCTTACGTTTCCAGGCGTCCGAAATATGTGTATGTAAAATTAATATAGTTAATATTTTGATTTTTCAGTGTTTTGTTACTGAAAGAATTATTTAGCATTTTTTTATTAATTTTGTTTACTATGTTATCAATCATTTTGGAGGTATATCCATTTTTTATAGCAATATCGTATACAATTTTCTTTTCTTTTTACATTTTAAATTTAATTAAAGAAATATTATTTATATATATATTATAGAATTGAATGCAGCATATCTGATAATATTTAATAACTTAATAATTATTAATAATAATACAACATATTACTGTGCAATATATAATCCATATACCAAATACCGTGCAAACAACTGATATTCACCGTAAAAGCTTTCGCACGAGCATATATATAGGGTCTATAATACATGGTGTTACGTAACGTAATCTTGTAAATCTCAATGTAATTTTGTGATAGGCCTGAGTGGATCCTATAGAACAGAGTGTAGCTGTTTAATGGAGTTCCGAGGTAACTCCACGATAATTTGAGATACATTCGGCACTTATCTTCAGCCAAGTTTTCTAGTTGAGATATCTGTAGACACATATCTGTTTGTCAGTCCTGTAGGCTAGCCCATGGCAAAAATTAAATACGAAAGTTGCACATCTCAGAACGTATTAGATTTCGTTCCTTGACGTATTTTCCTTGGTGTTAAACGTTTACTTCTCTTTATGAAAAAAAAAACTGTTTTACCTTTTTACCTGTTCTACCTGAAGGTAACATACGAAGAAACAGTATGATAGCTATCAATTTGATTTAATACTTATATTAGATTTTAAGCCAGAAATATTATAATATCCATTCCTATCCGGGCGCGGTCGCTATAATAAGTGCAGTCATTAGCAGAAATCTTTCGATACAAACGTAAATCCGAATGATATGGCACCACGCCTCTGATCAGATCCCTTCACGTCTGTACACTGTACTTAACTAGGCCTATCATATTTTTATCAATTAATTATTGTGTAGTTTCGCAATTAACACCAATTAAATTTTATGAATGTTACTTACACACTTTGCACATCGAGTTTGAAATGATACTTCGTTGGTGTCCGACCGATTCAGCTTCTCTTAATCAACTGTCCAGATATTAGGCATACTTAGACCGACTAAGCTCTTAGACTGCTTATCTCCTTAGAGTAAGGTATTTTCAGATAATCAGGGCGACAAACCGAGTTCAGTATTTAAAACTCTTTGTCTCCCTGCTTCTGTACAGAATGTTTCCTTACAACTAAGGAACTCCCCACAACAAGTCAGTCTGTTTGCCTAACTAAACCGTTTGTCAAACAAAAGATACACCTGTAGTGGTTAGAGATTATCTTTTTCTGCCGCCCAAACGAACCCACGCGTGATATTTTAACAGTTGTCGATGATCACGTTTGTAAAGAGCGCACACGTAACGTTTTCGACGTCTGTTCCAGCAGCAGCAGCGAATCTCCGAAACCCAGACTGAGCGCTGCAGCAGTCTCCTGTCCGCCCACCTCTGTCTCGTCGAGCGCGTCCTCGTCGCCCACGTGCGAGACACACAGAACATCAGTTCCACCTTCTACGCCTTCCGCGGCCGGCGCCTCTTCTTCGGGGCCCACTCCGCCTTCACCTTCACAGCTGTGCGCTGTATGCGGAGATACCGCAGCCTGTCAGCACTACGGAGTTCGTACGTGTGAAGGATGCAAAGGTCAGTAGAGAATACGTACAGTGCAGTTGCTGTGTGTGTGTGTGTGTGTGTGTGTGTGTGTGTGTGTGTGTGTGTGTGTGTGTGTGTGTGTGTGTGTGTGTGTGTGTGTGTGTGTGTGTGTGTGTGTGTGTGAACTTTTGGTATTGACCGACTGACACAATACACTGTCAATACAATACAATTTATTTTACTGAGTATATTTCAATTTGTAACGTTCCCTTCAAGAATATTTAGTTCATTTAAATTGCACAATGCTTTGTGCTTATTAGACACATACGCGTAGGTTTTTTTAAGTAACATACAAATTTTTTATTAATATAAAAAAATTACGAGAAATGTTCGACATTATTCTTTTGACAGTTCCATGAGTTTTTGCCTTCAAACATAAAAACTCTACAAATTATAAGGTTTCGGACATTAGCCATCGTGAGTTAAAATTAAGAAACACCTCTGTGATTCTACCTCTGTAGAATCAGAAGTCGTCTTCAGGCGAAGAAAAAATTAATACAAAGATAAATCTATCACAAAAGAGAAGTTACAAAGGCAAAGCAGGAATTATGGGGCAAAAAATGTGATGAAGTTAACAAATATATCGTAGGGACAAAAGTACGAGAGGCCTGGAAACTAATAAAACAACTTTGAACAGAAAGAAAAGAAAAAGCCAATATTCCAATAATTAACATGAGTAAGTGGAAATAACACTATGAAAAACTATTAACTGAGAACAGAAATGAATATAAACAAATGATATACCGAATAAGAGAGGAAGAAAGAGAGAATGTGGAACCTATTTCATCAAGGGAGGTAGAAAATACAGTTAAAGAAATGAAGAACAATAAATCCACTGGACCGGGAGGCATTCCTATTGATTGGTGAAATATGGACCAAGTATTCTGTGGGAACTATAAGCAAATCTTTTAATAAGATAATGTTTAAAGGAAAAGAATTACCACAAGATTTTAACATCTCTTTGATTAGTTCTATAGGCTATATAAAAAAGGGGATAAGCAAGATTGTAATAACTACAGGGGGATTAGTGGAACTAGTTCAATAGGAAGGCTTATGGTCGAATCCTAAAAAACAGAATTGAAGGAGAAATTGGTAATGTGAAGAACAGAGTGGATTTAGAGCGGGAAGATCCTGTGTTGACAACATATTTTTGTTGCGACAAATAATTGAGAAACGAACGGAAAGGAATTTAGAAACGCATTTGGTATTTATAGACCTCGAAAAGGCTTATGACAATGTCCCACTAGGCAAATTATTTGAAACTTTAGAAAATAGTGGAATTAACCCCATATACGTAGGAAGTGTATATAACATCTACAAAAACGTTCAAGCCAGAGTGAAAATAGGACGAGAAGTGTCCGAGTCGTTTAATATTAGTAAGGGACTGAAACAAGGATGTTGTTTGTCTCCCACTTTATTTAAAATATATATACAAGGAGCACTGGAGACATGGAAAAACTAGTGCAGCAAAATGGGAATAGAATTAGAAGAGAAGTGTTTATACACTCTTTTATTCGCAGATGATCAAGTGGTGATAGCCAATGATGAAGAACATATCACTTATATGATGAGAAAACTAGTAGAAGAATACGATCGATGGAGATTAAGCATAAACTTCAAAAAAACAGAGTACTTAGCCACAGGAAGTCGAACACCAGATCTTCAGTTATCAGATAATACTTCCATCAAGAAATGTGAAAAGTATAAATATTTAGGAAGTATAATTAGCGATGATGGAATATGTGATGAAGATATAAGACATCGATTAGTTTTAGGAAAAAGCACCATACGCCAATTAAACTTACTTTTATGGTCCACCAAAATCGGGCTACCGACAAAGATCAATATTTATAAAGCCATTGTTGAACCAATTACCACCTATGGTCAGAATGTTGGACAATAAACGAAAAGAACCGCAGGAAGATTGAAGCTTTAGAAATGGACTATCTTAGACGAGCTTCCAGAGTTTCTCGTCTGGAACGGATAAGGAATGACGTAATAAGGGAAAGAACAAATAGAAAAGAAACTGTAATAGAAGATATACGTCAAACTACAAATCTTATACATAATTGTTGTGGTCTCCAAATTGCCTATATAATTAAATATTAGAATTACCTTGGTTTCCTTCTTTGCAACTTCTTTGTGTTCTCAATATATACTACGCGTTTCGGGACTTAAAAGTCCCATCATCAGGTGGATAAACTTTTCACTCATGTAGATCACGTCACTAGATAAAAAATATATAAAGGTCACGCACATCTCGCTACTCTGTCGATTTCCCCACTCGCGTTATCTCACGATGCGCATCGTGAGATAACGCGAGTGGGGAAACGACTGAGTAGCGAGATGTGCGTGACCTTTATATATATTTTATCTAGTGACGTGCTCTACATGAGTGAAAAGTTTATCCACCTGATGATGGGACTTTAAGTCCCGAAACGCGTAGTGTATATTGAGAACACAAAGAAGTTGCAAAGAAGGAAACCAAGGCAATTCTAATATTTAATTACAAATCTTAGTTGAACAAATATATTGCTAAAGTAATAATAATAAAACAGTACTCACCATTCCAGCTAGGAAGGATTCCTCGTGTGGTTGCAACGAAAACAACGAAGCCACCAAGACAGGCTCTCCTTACATGGGGAGTTCACAAGTGGTGGGGAGAGGCGCGGCCAACGATTAATTTTTTGTTCGCCTGAAGACGACCTCTGAGGTCGAAACTTTCTTAATTTTAACTCGCGATGGCTAATGTCCGAAACCTTATAATTTGTAATGAGTATATTGAGCCATTGATAAACAATTATTTTAAGAAACGCACAAAAAACTTTAATTACACCAAACTGAAAACAAATTTACTTTTAAATTTACCTATATGTAATTTAAATGAACCTATCGATCTATGAAACTAATTAATGTTTTCTTTTCCAGGTTTCTTTAAGAGGACAGTGCAGAAAGGATCAAAGTACGTGTGTCTGGCGGAGAAAGCGTGTCCAGTGGACAAGAGGCGGCGAAACCGATGCCAGTTCTGTCGGTTCCAGAAGTGTCTGGTCGTCGGCATGGTGAAAGAAGTGGTACGCACTGACTCGCTCAAGGGCCGCCGAGGGCGTCTGCCCTCGAAACCCAAGTCTCCGCAGGAGTCGCCGCCCAGCCCACCCGTCTCGCTGATAACCGCACTGGTCAGAGCGCACGTTGATACCAGTCCCGACCTGTCGACGCTGGACTACTCGCAGGTATTTCACGTCACTTGCTCCAAAATTATGATTACCATTCCCCCGTTATCTAAGTAGTAGTCAAGCATACGAGTAGGTCCACTGCCATGGAAACTGAAATGCAGGAAACTGTAATTTCCTTCATCTCTCCCTTCCTTTTTTATTTAAGTCACCTACGGGCTGCAATTACACAACTTCCTGCACCTTCTCCTTCTCTGGATCGCTCTTGCTCGTTCTTCCTCCGATAACACCGTTTTGGTTCTTCTTGGTTTCTCTTCAGACAGATCCTGTTTCACTTCAACTACTTTCCTTATAAACACTTCTCTCTTTCCTATAAATTTTCCCCTGATTCCGCATTTTCTAAAATCCTGATGGGCTTCTTTCATCCATGACAATTTGACAATTGTACCTTTCTGTTCTCCTGGAAGGTTCGGACCTTGCTTGCTCACATTTCTGGTGTCATTCTTCCAAGATGTCCACAGACAACCAATCGTCTTTTCCTTCTAGTGATCGAGGTTTTCTCGAGAGAGGAACAACTCTTGGTGTAGTTATAATAAAATGTAAACTCGTTTGCTGATACTTCTCTGGGTCCCAGAAATAGAAAAGAATATAAAATATATTTCTTTCTTTTCTATTGCTGAGAGTCCTTTACCAGCTACTGTCTCTGCCCCATATAAGCATTCATATTTGATTTCCACACTGTAAAGTCTGAATCTGGCCTGATAGACACTCACACAACTAACAACAACGTCATCCGTAAAACAAACTATAGGCTTATTACTTCTTTCTCAGTATACTGTCACTCCTTCACAAGTTTATTCGTTTATGTCTTAATAGCATATCGTACATACAGATTAAATACCGACGGAGAAAGATTGCAGTCTTGACTGTAATATCTATCTGTATTTTTGCTTCTTCCTATGTTCTTTCCAAGTTAGGACTGCGGTCTCATTTTGATATAGGTGACAGATTATTCAAGTATCTATGATATTAATACCAGCGTGTGTAAATATTAAAATATTTAAACTTCCTTGATGTAGTTTTTACGTACAAATGATTATAATAATAAAGTACTTGCCATAGATAACGCAGTTCTGTAGTTACTGTACTCGCTTCGGCGGTACATATACTAAAACTGGAACGACAAAGTTCCGTATTTACACAAAGTTCCGTTGTGTATGACACGAAATTCACAGATTCCGTCAATCATCACAAAGTTTTTAATTAGTAACGAAAATTCCCTGAACGCTCATTACAATAAGAAAAATCCGATACAAAATACACGGTTTATTAGAATTATAGCGTAGTATCAAGGGCCGACAGAGTAATTCTGTCTCTCTATCATAATTGAAAGCAAATAGTCGTCAACTCGCAATCCTCCCCAGAAAGAGTAACGACTTGGCAGCCATCCAAGTGTCCGTAGCGGTAAGCAGGCTAGTTACTGTCCGGTGATAACAGGAAAGCGCCCAGATGGTATCGGCCCACGTATGTATGGCAGGCCGTATTTGTCCAATTTGTTTACGCGAACTGACAACCTGGTAGAGCTAAAGGGGCACTCGATTCACGGCATTACTTGTTATTTCCAGATACGATCGCGACTCATTCGCGCCGTGTTCTTGTCATTTACGGCAGGCGACCGCCGTCATCGAAGTTTACGCCGCCCACACCAAACTGTCCTGTCTCGCGCTTTGCCCATCTGCTCTCCCTCCTCCTTGCTTTCCTTCTCTCTTTTGGATGTACAAGACGCGTGGCAAGACTTTCATATTAAACTAGAATACAATAATTTTTTTTACTCTTCTGCGATGGTAGAATGCAACTAGAGTTTGGACCTATTCAATTTTTCGCCTCAAATTATATCTTCCACAAGGCTTTCCTCGTTCATTTCACCTTCTATAACAACATTTATTTTTCATTTACTAATTACATTACCTTTATCGCCTGCCTGTCCCCCATCAGATTTTGCAATGATTACAGGCCCTTGCTCTCCCGTAATCAGTCTATGTTCTATTTTTTAGACTGTTAACATTATGAGCACAAAGACTTGAGACCCATAAAATTGTTTTAAAAATTGTTATTGTTTCCTTTCCGCCAGGATTACATCAAATATTTATCTTCTTTTTCTCCTAATGGCGCTACAGGCCACATCGGGTCCTGATTCTTCAAAACATCGCTACCAATCGTTCCGTTTTCCTGGCATCTTCAACTACCTTTTTGTGTTAGTACCATAGCTTCGTTTCTCACATCCTCCTCCCATTCAGCGCTTAGTTTCTTTACGAGCCTTATTATCTAGTTACCGAGTCAGTACTTTGTTCATATTCTAGCCCCCAATAACGTCTCTCAATAAAGCCAGTTAACCAAACTCAGGACCGCATAATGTGATGGAATAAACTTAATACCGTTTCTTAGTTCCTCTACCACAAAGATTAAATACGTACTGTGTATTATTTTACATTCATTTGTATAAGGTACTTAATAGTTCCTTCCAAATGCAGGCGTTTCGTTGTTACTGCCTGAGATCGTAGTCGGATCCAGGAGGGCAAAGAGGGCACGACTTCCTGACAGGCACCAGAGGGCAGGAAGTGTTCATTTCTAGTATCGTTTACGTTTTTTTATTCATCATTTTTATCATTACTCGTTCCCAAGAAAGAAAAATTCCACAAATATCTGTAACCAGAACCACAAGAGCTTCTCCAGAAGTCCATTTCCACTGTTTGGAGCATTCCAGGAGTTTCTTTGATTTATCTCCCAAGTTTCAGAACCGTAGGTGTCCATACTTTTTAAAATCTTCTTCTTTTCTTCTTCAATGATTAGGTTACATAAACCTGTTCCGGCACCCATCTCATCCTCGGACGACCCACGTCTCTTCCAAGGCTGCTTTGGGTACTGTAAGTATTATAAAGTTTTATAACATTATAATATATTAAGACACCCATTTCCCCATAAATATTCAGCAATAATATTTCATGCATTTTCTTTTGCGTATGAGCCACTGTGGACTACGTTTGGTCCAACTGGTTCCTCCCTTCTTCTTCTCCTCCTCTCTCTTCCTCCTCTCCCACAGCTCCTTCATTCTTGATGGATGCCTCTCCCTCCTTTCGTCAGTCCAGATGGCACCTGTCCTCTTCTTGGGTTTCATGTTTTCATTATTGTTATTATTATTATTATTATTATTATTAATTTTAACAACAGTAGGCCTATTGTTATTAAGTGAGTAATTATAGAGTGTGTACTTAATTAACAAACTCCGTTGACTGGCGTTCACGCGCCTAATACGAATCGAAAGCCACCGACCCCATTCTGCATTAGATCTATTTCCTCGCACCCATACAGGTCGGTAACGATGGTAGTAAACACATCTGTTGACCGTTCGATACACTAGACCGAGTTATCAAGTGTCTGCGATGATTGGAAGACCGGTTCTTCGCGTCGTTGGGACTGAATTCAAAGATATTATAATTGTCAGTTTACAATGGCGAAGAATAATAAATCGAAAGGAAAGCAGCAGCGAACACACACACACACACACACACCACACCACTACAGGACATGCGTATAATACGCCAGTGCGTGCGTCTACAAGCGAAACCAGTTCACCGTGATCAGTCATAGAAAAAACGTACACACACACACATACTGCGTTTAGAAGTGATCCAGGTGTTACTTTAATTGCACGCATATTCCGGATGCGAGTGTCGTGCTGGGCTCAAGAGCGCATACGTAGATGTGTAGGCCTATTATGTCTTCATCTTTCCATCGTTTTCGATTCAACAAGCTTTTCTGACATCATCACGTCCCCACTCCAAGCAACAACCCCTAATTCATCATCATCACCACTCGAGGATCCGTCTCCTCCTTGGTCTGCCAGCGAATAAAACCTCCTATGTAAAAGATCGGTAGGCCTAATAGTCACAGGACTGATATGAGCCTCGGATCTAGAACAGGAAATAATCATTCTTCTCTCGTATTACGTGTATGTGTGCTGTTTTGCTTTTATTTCCTTACGTTCTGACATATTTTCACGGCACCAAATCTCGTGTTTTCACCTTAATTTCCCAAATAATGCACATGGTGTTAAATGCAATCGGTTCTTCATAAGAGCAGTGAATAATTCTATAATTACAATCAATATTCAGTAGCCTACGTTAGAAAATGATCAAGAAAATTTCTGTCTGTGAATAACCATTTAATGTCTATAATGTAAATCTGAATTAAATCTATTGTCAAAGTTAATTAATTACATATTGACTAGGTACTTTAATTAGCACTGTTGTTAGTTTTAAAGCTATCTAATTGTTATGTGTTATGTGTAGGCCTAATGTGCACTGTCCAGTTATTCTTCTGGAATATTTTATCGTTTCTTTTAAAGTTGTAAACAAATGATCGGTTCCGCATTTTGTTTATTTTTTTCATTATAGGCCTAAAGTTTGCGACAGATCGCTTGAAGTACGTTACGATTAAATTTTTAGCCTTCGAATCAGATTCATTCACAGCTGTCCTCCATCCAGCGGTTAAATAAAACCACTAAAATAAAATGCTGTCCTCCATAAATAAAATAGCTTCTTTTATTTAACGTTGTTATTAAAATATTATAACTGTTTTGTTATATTTAAAACAATTAAGACCCACCTAATTAAACAAACAATTCGTATACCATTATGAATGTATTTAAGAAAATCTTATTTCTGTTGCAGTACCGCGATCCCAGCCCTGTAGAACCACCGATCACGGAGGCCGAGAAGATACAGCAGTTTTACAATCTACTAACGACATCTGTCGACGTCATACGTCACTTTGCTGACAAAATACCAGGTTTCAGTGATCTCTGCAGAGAAGACCAGGAACTACTATTTCAATCCGCTTCTCTAGAACTCTTTGTCTTACGATTAGCTTATAGGTAAGCGGCTTTTCACTTATCTTCGTAAATTAATGGCAGATTTTCACTTACAGATTTTAAATGACTGTACCATAAATCATTTTTCTCAAACACAATAGATTATTATTTACAAAAATTAAAAGTAATTTATACGTACGCTGCACAGATTTAATAGTCAGACTAAAATAACACGTCAAAAACAACTTCGTACAGCTTCCTCGCTTCGAAGGATGACAGTCGGCATCGAATAAACTGTAATCAGTGGTAATTACTTTTTTAACGCATCAGTGTAGTTACGTTGTTGATACTACGCAGTGGCTCGGTTCCATTGAATGAGATAAGCTGGGTTGATGAATCATAATAGTGGCAACGTAGACGCAAAACGGTAATCTCATCTTAGGCCTACTACCGGTGCAATCTGATTAGTGTCGGAAGTGCAGAGCAATTAAGAACACGATTATTATATCGGAGATTTCCGAATGTTATCCTTCTGGCCGAGCGAGCTATAACGAAAATATCACTAGTCACGGAAATATCTATATAGGTCTAGATCTAATGGGCATGTCTGATTTTGACAATTTAAGCTGAAACTGTTATTGTCTTCAACTTGATGACGGACGTGAATTCAAATTCAAAAATTGTTTAAAGAACGTTTAAAGTTATTGGAATATAGTTCAGCTCCTAATACTAACATTGTTATTACATTTTGTAAACAAGGTTCAGTTTTTAGTAAACAATGATATGTTGATTTCTTGATATGTGAACGCTTTCCGAATGAAGCGTTCCTTAGACTTCGTCTCAAAGGATTAATCATTCTTCTTCTTCAAGGATTAGGATTGCACCCTGTTCCGCTTTCACAGGCACCGTTTTCTTGGTCTGCCTCTATCTCGTTCTCCAAGAGGCTTATACTTGATAACCTTTCTTGGTATTCTCGAGTCACCCACTCTATTTATGTGTTGTATCCAGTTTTCTTTATTTTGTTTGATTTTATCGTTTATCGAGTATATATTCAGCTCCTGCCTTACGTCTGTATTTCTTATGCGATCTTTTAGGGTGCATCCTTTGACTCTCCTTACGAATTTCATTTTCACATCAATACTGGTGCCTCCATTACTTCATAAAATTTCAGTTCTGTATCTTTCGTACTTTCTTTCCCAGAGTCTTATGAAGTGTGCCACACATTATCTTTTAACTGTTTATTTTATTATCGATGTCGTTTTCAAGAATGCTCTGTACTATTCTGGAGATATTCTACAAATGCTTTCTGATGAATATATTTATTTTCAAACAAAAATACAGAAATAGAAATTTTCCAGTGTAACACTTTGAATATATTTATTTTCAGAAAAAAATATAGCAATAAAAATTGTCCAGTGTAACAATATTGATTATTTTACTAATCCATTTATTTATAGCTAAAAAATCTTATGCAAAAAGAGTTTGCAATAGTATGTAATCATAAATTAATGAATAATTTCATGCTCAGACTTCTGAACTCCAATGAATTTATTACCTTTTTTACTTTTATAACATACTATCAACTGGAGTGTCAATGATTGAAGACAAGTACTTTTCAACATATTCTGTTATATATGAGCGGAAACACATAGTCCTGACTTTTACACGTTAATTTGAAAATATTTGAAGCAACAAGTGTATAGTTAGTTACTGATGTGGCGCGTTTTTGTGTGAATTACAGAACACGAGCTGCGGACACCAAGCTAATATTCTGCAACGGCGTAGTGCTGGAGAAACAGCAGTGCCAGAGGAGTTTCGGCGACTGGCTTCACGCGATCCTAGACTTCTGCCAGTCGCTTCACGCTATGGACATTGACATCTCTGCATTCGCCTGTCTGTGCTCGCTCACCTTAATCACCGGTAAGTTGCCGTACTGCACGCTTTTCGTATGTAGTATTCCAGTAATATTGAATCGAGCAGTTGCCACAAGATCTCTAAGGCTGATAATTTAGAATTCGGTTGATCGCTTGATCATGCCAAATGCGATTTTTCACCTATTCATAGGCTATATAGGCGTAGTTGAAAGTTTTGTGTAACAAGTTTGTGTCTATATAAAAAAACGCTAAAAAGCTGTAACAGAGATTTAGCCTGGGGGGGGGGATAACGGGGTTTGAGTCTTCTTCTTCATCATCATCATCATCGTTCTTCTTCTTCTTCTTCTTCTTCTTCTTCTTCTTCTTCTTCTTCTTCTTCTTCTTCTTCTTCTTCTTCTTCTTCTTCTTCTTCACTTCGAGGATTAAGATTACTGCCTGTTCCCTCTTCACAGCACCGTTCCATCTGGCTTATTCCCGTGAAGATTATGAGGTGTAGTTTCCCTATCAGAGGTAACCAGCCTCCAGCTAGGTAGTTAGGTGATGGGGCTGCCACCTTAAGGCTTTCCAACGTGCCTGATTTTCTGTTGCGGTTTTCTCCCTTAGCCTTTGAGGATCCCTCCACGCCACAAGGCAGTGGTTTTGTAATTTTTAATCAAGGATTTCTTCCTCTAGCCTTTAACGAACCAACGCAACGCCGGACTGCAATGCAGCAGCTAAGAAATTATAATGAAAAAGGAAGACACCCTAGCCCTCGAATACTCTAATACCGTCGGGATCATAAAAGAACAAGAGTCAGTCAAGAGAGACTAGACGGAAAAGATTAAAGGAAGGGAACTCACCCAAGACAAGTTGAATCAAAGAGAGAATCCAGCTAGGGCACATCGGGATTGCCAAACCCGTATCCACAAGATGTGGACCCCTGATGGATAGATGGGTTTGATTCTTATTGTAGTTAAAAAAAAAAAAATTGAAGGGGTCCAGTGATTTGTATAAATTTACTCCTTGTATCACGTCTAATCATTATTTCAATGCGATATTTTATTTTGTTTTTACAAACGCTGCCTTTTAACGATAGTATTCTATCTGGATTCAATTGTGTTGACAATCCTTCTTCCGAAAATAATCCTCTTTACTATGTTTCGTCTTGTCTTTAAGTATTTAAAACGATCGTGAAAGCCTCTGTGAATATAACGGAACAAAGACTGAGCAAAGTAGCATTTTGACATTAAAGGACTGTTAAAACTAGTCCTGTTGGCAATTAACCGCATTAATAGCTCTACACGGTTACCGCTTCTATGTTCTATGGGTTTTTTAAATTCCATAGAATTTAATATTCATTAAATTTCGGTGAAATTACTTCATGGTTTTTCAATTTCACCTGTTTTCAAGTGCATTTTCATGTACACAATAAAAATTGACCGTTTCGGAATACACTGTAAAGACTTAAATAGTGTAATTGTAACGAGAACTCAGCAATACTTCACTATAATGAATAATTGTGAAGGTAAGAAACAGATCAAAGAAGAATAAAAATCCGTTCTTGCTACGGGCTTTCGGTAGCCCTTCGATCGATTTCCCTTCATTTAATGAAACTCTGCACCCATATCTGTGGCGTTTATACTTATCCAGTCATCAGTTACCCATAACCTAGCGACAACTAGTTAATAGTTACTATTAACAACTTATACCAAGAAAATGTTTCGATATTCTGGTATTCATATATTAAATAATATCCGTAACATGGACGTTCAGCAAGTTGGCAAAATTTATTTTGAAAATTTTAGCCTATAAAGTTGTAGCCCACTTCTGTCACCCATCCATTTCCTTATTATATGGTACAATTCTGAATACAGTATTTTATTTCGAAAGTTAGTATGTCTACGAAAACTACGTTGGATATCCTTAGTGGATATCATTAGTGGATTACTCACCGGAGCCATGGGGTAGTAGTTTTAAAGTTTATGCACGTTTATCTGTATCCTTGAAAAAAGACATAATATTATAAATTCTAACCACATGGTTTGTTTGCAGAACGCCACGGACTGAAGGAGCCGCACAAAGTGGAACAGTTACAGATGAAGATAATCAGCTCGCTGAGGGATCACGTCACGTACAACGCCGAAGCTCAACGCAAGACGCACTACTTCTCGCGGCTACTCGGGAAGCTGCCGGAGCTGCGCTCACTCAGCGTGCAAGGTCTTCAGAGGATCTTCTATCTGAAACTGGAGGACCTCGTGCCCGCTCCGCCGCTGATCGAGAACATGTTCGTCGCCAGCCTACCGTTCTGAACCACGAGTGGTCGGTTATCCGCTGTATAACAATTTCTACTGACCGGCCGGTTGCGTGAGTGTCGTAAGAATCCTGGGCAAGATGTTCTGTTGACTTTCTGACTTCGCGTCGTTTATTCTGAACAGAAATGATAGAATTATGATGAACACTGTGTACGCTAGACGCACATGATCGTCCAGTTGGGAACATCGTTAATAAACGAAAGTGTGTCCTACTCGTAGGTGATAAGGCATAGGTGTTTGGCCTTTAAGACTGGTGTGCGCGAGAGCTTGTTATCTCATGATGGTTTTAATAACCCAGTTTAATTAATGTTAACATTATATGTTTTGATGTAAATGCTACAAAAAAAGACATTCTGAAACGCTTCAATTATTTTAAATATTATTTCTAAAAGAATCGACTCCATAAAACAGCTATTTTGAATCTATGTCCATGCAATTCTTTAATTCTTATACAACAAACTACAGTAAAAAAAAAAATACCGGTATTAAAAACACAATTTTCGTGTTCGTTTATATTAACTAAAAATGATTATTAAAAATAATTCAGTTGTTGCAGCTTTTCACCATTTACCTTTTCACCATTTTTCTTTTCTCTGTCACAGTTACATATAATGTTAATTTTCATTCCTAGAGAATGTATGCATATGTAAGTTTGTGTGCGTGAATGTAGTCTCTCTCATTTAAAGTTTATTCTTGAAGTATGAAAACTTGTTTGTTATTATTTTTCTTTTTTTTTGTAAGAGTGAATTGTTGTTCTTTGTGTTTTTTTTCTATCACTATTACCAATATTTAAGGTACAAAATATTTTTTATTATTTATTGTTTCTTTTGTATTTAATACAAACTTGGTATGCTTGTTGTTCGCAAAACGTTTTTATTCTCAAAGACTTTTAAGTGACTATTACTGTGCCCAATTATTATAGTACATATACATGACTATATTAATATATAGAGATATATATATTATATAAACGTAGTTAAAGAAATTATATATATATATAATAAATACAGAAATATATATATATTTTTGGCAATATAAAACTGTGGTGGCCTTGAGATGCTACTTTGTACCTTGACTCAGTGACTGAAACAATTCAATATTGGACTACGTATGTGTGCTGAAGTGCCATCTTTCGTCGCCATGCAACAGTACAATATTGCTACTAGTGACCTTCTTCTGTTCGACGCACTATACAATATTGTTTTAATCGTTTCCACATTTGTGACTACAATTTTTTTGTGTTTACATCCAAAACTGTTACGTTTTATTGTGTTGAGACAACAATGTGTATTACAGTCCGTATTGTTAAGGGTTATGTACGTACTCCCAACAGTATCGTTGTTTTGAAAACATTCTATGTGTGTAATTTTTTTAATGTTATTAAAAAAAAGAAATATGTATGTAGTTAAAATCACAGTTAGGCATATCATCACTCAAAGAAGATACTACTTATAATAGAGATAGCTAAGTGCTTCGCATAAGCTAACAAAATAAAAGTAAGAAGAAAATATTTAAATATATACATATATTTTTATCGTTAAAAATGTGTATGTAACAATTTTAGAGAGAGACATTTATTCTGGAATGCTTTTTTCTTAGGCGTCTTTCTAATCATGGATTTTAATAAGAGAACACACACACACACACACACACATTTTCAGATTCGTCCATCATGGTCAGAAATTTAGATTGTTCAAGGTTATCATTAAAAAAATGTACAAGGCTGCCAACCTAAGCCTCAGTGAGATTTGCAAAATATTCTTACTGGCTGGCCACTTGACTTATCAATACTGCTTTATTCTCTAGAAGTAATTTATTTTTACCAATTTTATACTTATTATTATCAAAGGTTAAGCAGTGTCACTTGTACTGTATCAAATACCATCAATAATCTAAATTTCAGTCCACCTGGCCATGGGCTCAATGCACAGCTACTTTTCCTGACTTCTATATTTTTATTCAGCCACATGTAGATCACCTACAGCACAAAATGCATGACACAAGAAATGAAAATTCTTTTATTTTTTTAGTTTTTAATATATTTTTTAACATAATGACAAATAAAGACAGGAATAAAAACCCAAATAAAAGACAGTCAAAATACCTGTTCCATAAAAATTTAATTGTAGTCAACATCAACATGCCTCAAAAATATGTTTTATGAATGTTCCCAATATGTGTGCATTTTTGAAAACATGTATTTATTTAACAGCAGTAAACAAAAAGTTTATGGAATGTTTCTTTACAAATAGTACTTTATAAATTCAATTTTTATATTATTTGGAACACAAACATTCTGGTACAACAATGTCTTATAAATGTAAAAGCTTACTTTCAGTCAGTCTTTACTCAAGGCAATAATATTTTGTTCAGGTAGCTTGAAGAAAAGATAAAAGTTTCTGTCAGAACTGATCAGCATTTTAGTAACCTGAAAGACAGTACTAAGATAGCATTAAAATGCGGCAGAGTCCTTTGAAAACTTCTCTTTTTGTCTTCTTTAGTAGTGTGACTTTTACAGTACTGTAAGCACGAACACCTAGAGTAGCAGACTTACAAGCTCAAGGTCAAGCAGTCGAGATCAATCAAGAATTGGAAAATCAATGGAACAGTGGAAAACAGTAAATACTGAGTATCACTGACTTAAAGCATATGCCACTTGAATAATTATGTAGACTACTATGATTATTGCTCACTTTCTGCTTATCATTCTTTTGTTCACAAACAACAAGCTCCCATGAGGTATTTCTCTCATAACACACTTTTTGATTATCATTAAAGGAGTCTAAAATAACAGGAGTCAGTGAAGAAGCAGTGCAGAGTACTATTCAATAACAATACAGCTTTAGTTAGCTTTTAAAAGGCTACATGTATACACTATACACTGATTTATAAACGCACCCCCCCCCACACACACACACACACACACACGAGTCCTAATCAAAATGTCTTAAGGCCTAATAAACTGAATAAAAACATGGTAGTCATACATAGCCAAGTGCTTAAGCTCTGAATTGTGCTGACAAAGTGATAAGTGGTGATTGCATGACGTGTGATTACGCGCTGTTTTCCTTTTTTTCTACCCAAGTTACCAAACCAGAGCGAATCCACGTCTGTGATTGGTCTGTTCATTTGACAGATAGGCCGTCCCAAATCTGTACAGTATATATTACCTCAATTTCAGAATGAATTGAGTTGTAGACTTTAAATAATAAATAAATAATAGTATGTGTAAGGAGACTTATCATAGAGAATTTTGACGAACAATGATGATTTTTGTACATAAAGTTTGGTTTCACTGATGTGTTTTGATTAGCTTGTTAGACAAAAAGAGTAAATGAAAAAGAAGAAAAAGAGAAAAGAGGAAGGAGGAGAACAAATTTGTATCATATTTTTTATAATGAATTTTTATTTTGACATGTTTAATATTACTCTTTATTTTATATTAATTATTATAATTATTATTATCATAATTTTCTTATACTTTAAGTATTATTATTGTTTTATTATTATTTTATTATTATTATTATTATTACTAGAGCAGAGTATTGAGTTACCATTAATGCCATAAGAAAGAAAAAATATATAACAAATTTATATATAAAGTATATATTATATATAAACAATGTATGTTATATGTAAGTAATTACTATAAAGTTTAAAAATAAAAGACAATTCAGACTGATGAAAGCATATTGGATAAGAATAGCAAGAACTGGGTGAATAAAGAATACACATAATTTTATATATACATATTTATAAAATATGAAAATACGCCCACTTCTTAAATGATACCATATCTTGTGTCCATTGTGTTAATAATATTAAGCATTACATAGTTTAAAAAAATAAATAAATGAATGAATTTCATAGTATATATATTATATATTTACTCATTTTATAACATTTCTACTGCCTTTCAATAATTCAGTCTCAAAAAAAGATGCCTTTGTACTTTCAATTTTAATATAGAATGATTTACTATATTATCATTACACTGTTATTACTATTATTATTCTTATTATCACTATTACAAATATTATTATTATTATTACTATATTATATTTAAAGTAACTGTATTATGATTATTATTACTAAGAACACTCTCGTGATGTGTTTTGAGCTTTATATAAAAAAAAGAACAGTATATACACATTTATATTTTTAGAACTTTCAATGAGATCCTACCAAGTGATTTTTTTTTAGTGTACCAGTAGTTAAAACTGATGCCTGACATAATTTGTTTTTGTAGAAATACTTGACACAAACTTGTTAACAGGCATGATCGTCATGTAAAAAAAAACTTAAATTCTTTTCAATTGTTTTCTCCTGTTGCTGCAGACTGTCATCGTCATTACTATCATCAAATGATCATCAAAAATACTGAATAACTTTATGAATGTTATATTAAGAATAATATAAGTACTTAAGTATACAAATTTATGTCAGTGTTTGATGACAAAAAAAATACAAAACAAAACAAATAATAATAATAATAATCATACACACAATTTGTTTGTTGTGTAAGTTATCGTGTGCATAATAATAATAAATTGTTTGTTTGTTCATTTGTTTGTGGAACAAACATGTCATGTTGTACTTATTATTATAATAATAATAATAATGCTATTGTGAATCTTCTTATACTCTGTGTACATCGCATACTGTTAAATCGGTCAGGAAGTCGTTTCGTTGAATCGTCAAACAAGTGTTATTGTTTTTATTTTTTATTTTATTCTGCAACAAAATTTGTCTAGTAGACATTTGTTTGTTCACAGTGTGCTCTAAGTGTTATTAGTGTGTCTACCAGTGCACCACTACTCAGTCAATCAACATTGAAGTCAACTTTACTAACGATCGATCAATCAATCAGCATACACAATGTAATACAGTATCTAACTGTTGTAGAATTAGATACTGCAAATGCTGTGCACCTTACTTTACCATATATATATATATCAATCTATCTGTTGATATTATTTCTATGTTATAAAAAAAAAGAAATCACTACCATTTGATTGCAAATGTTGTTGTTTAATTTCTTTTCCAGTCAAATTTTATCTTTCTCTACTCAAAACAGTGTAATTAAGCCAAAGAACGTGTACATGTGTAAGTGTGCATATGCATGCATGCACTGTGTGTGTGTGTGTGTGTGTGTGTGTGTGTGTGTGTGTGTGTGTGTGTGTGTGTGTGTGTGTGTGTGTGTGTGTGTGTGTGTGTGTGTGTGTGTGTTGCTGCCCATATGTTGTTTTTACTTTAAAAGGCTTGAGATGGCATCGAAAATGGAACTTAAAATTGTTTATTTAGAAACCCAGCTATCCTATTTAGGATACACACATAGTGTTCCTCATTTCTTTTGGAACAGAGTTTTTATTAGTGTTTTAAAAAATTACAATTGTACCGTAGCTGCAAGAAATATTGAAAACACATTACAGACTGAGAGTTGTCATATTATCAGCAATTTTGTGATGCTCCGATAACTTGTTCTCTGTCTCATTGTGCTTATTGTTCTCTGTCAACTGCATTTTGTTCAAAACGTACGCTGCATAACAAGAAGCCAATTATTTCATGTGTTTCGTTCCAACTTCAACACAGACTTAGTAACAATCATGTGCCAGTTGTGAAAAGCTGAGATTTCACCAAAAACTGTATACAAAACAACAAACTGAACATGAAATGCAAAGAACAACTAAGGAGTACATGAAAACTCATAATGGTGTACACACAGGAAACGGAATGAAACTGAGCTTATGGTAAATTAAGTGAAAGATTCACACAAGTCAGAAATATGATGTTTGTGAGGAAAGTATTATTTCCTAATACTTTAAATGGTATTTAAGTTAAATATTATAACACACACATTTTTTTACTGTTCACTAAATAAGTTAAGTTCAGGTGGGAACAAGATTCCATGATAAAATTTTACTATATTAAATAGAACTTGAAGTTGCAGCTCATCCACCCCTATTCGTAACAGTAGCCTAGTCTTATGGTGACAATAGTAGCTTATTTCGTCATCCACTCAAAAGACAAACACACATTCATATACGAGATTAATACATTCACAACCCAAGAACAAAAATACATAGGAATGGAAATACATAGTACAACAATATATATAGAAACTAGCAACAAACAAAATCAAACATGAGACATTATTTAAAACAATTAATTTTAATAAATTGTAAATTAACAATTAAATTCTACACAATTATTCTCTTTATTGGAGCGGTTGTGGCGTAGTGGCTAGCGTGTGTGGTGCTCCTACGCTGTTGGCGCAGGTTCGTTTCCCGCCGGGGCCATCTGATTTACAAACCAGTCAAAAGACTGAAGGACCCAATAATTCTCTTTATAGTCTCATGAGTGAAGCTTATATACACTGTATCATAAACTTATACAAAACAATAAAACCTGTTAAAAAAAAACAATACAATTATTGAACCTCTGTTGACACAAACATAGAGAGAGAAATCTATATGTATTCAGCTAAGTGACAGACGCATATTCCTTGGTGCAAACTTATACACAAACACATGCAGATTTATACTTAGACATATAAAAACATCAACTGATGCACTAAGTCATCCAGAATCCTTAGTTGGAAGTAGGAATCGGTCAATCTGAATGAATTAAAAAGTAAATGGCAAAGTATTTAAATACATCCAAGTAGAAAAAATATGTAAATTTTGTCTCTCGCCCTGTCTCTACAAGAGACAATATGGTAATAAAAAAGTGAAATTCATATCGATTCTGACTGCGAGTCAACTCAGCGGTGCCTAAGTAGAGTAATGCCCAGGGCATTAATAAATAGCTGAAATGCATAAATAAATGGCCACATTACCTTTTCTTGTACGTCATGTGGCTCATGTAAGCAGCACACCTTAACTGTCATAAAGCTCCTTCAATAGTAAAATAGGACTCTAATGTTGATTCCTGCCCTTATTGATTTGTTAACACATAATATTGATAACAAGTAAAACATGTAACAATCATGAGTCATATCACGTACAAATATATAAAGTATGTTTGTGTGTCTATGAGCTAAATCACTATAGTATAGAGTAATTTTAAAAGTTATTATTCAAAATATGTGTTACATTCTACGTCTATATAATCTGCCAGTCGCTGGGCTACACAAAACACTAGAGAAGCCTGTTGTCTCCTACAGTACAGTATGCTATGTCCTGTGAATTACGTTAGGTAGGGTCCCACGACTTGCTTGAAACAATTTCAAATGGCTATAAGAAGAACTGGCAAGTCAGTGCTGCACAAGGTGGCGGTTTGTTTGGAATCTTGTTCATTATGGAACTGTGGTTGGTTGATTTGACATCTAGGGTAATCAGACTTCCCATACACTCACACACTTCTTGCTATGGGGATTGGGATTCAAAGATGTTTACAGTCTGGAGTGTGGCATAAATCACACTGTTCTAACATTCATCATCATTTTTTTTTTTTATTATACTACATTTACTTCACAGCATCATAGTACTTGTAATGCAACAGTGGGTCTATCAAAAATGTGTTCGGCATGACAACATTTTTAGAGAAATAAATTAACTAGTATGCTCCCAGAGTTACAGAACGCGTTCACTATTTTAAAAGAAGTATATTTATTATTACATAAAGTTTGATATTAGGTAATTTTTTAATTACAAACATCCTGATTTTGCTACTATTTATTTAGTAATACAACAATTGTAGAGCACACAGTCATATAATAAACACTAAAAATTCAAAACATTTGGATTTGGGTTACAATTCATTTTAGTCTGACACCTTACTGGATTTTCACAATTTTTTCAAATATTTTATCTCTTTTTTGGACTTTGTCATCTCAAATTTTTAAATTTCCAAAGCTTCAAACTACATTCAGATGTTAGTTAAAATTTTCTTTAATTTGATACCCCACATGAATTATTGTGATTTAATAAAAAATTTTGCCTATTTATTTGGCCTGACGTCCAAAAATTTTGAAATTTTAAAAAATGAACACTATATTCAGATTGTCGTTCAAATTACCTTTATCTGATACACCACATGGACTTTTGTGATTTTTTTACTCCCACATTTTTGCCCCAACCCTCTATTTTTAGAGGGATTGCTCTACAAAAAAAAAAGAAATAGGGTTTTGTAGGGTAAAAGTGTGCCAAGTTTTACAAAAATTTGTTGATGCGTTCAAAAGTTATCATGAGACATGCCCAAACAACAGACAGACAGACAAATCCCTAAAGGTAGAGTCAAAACTGAGAACGTTGTTGTTAAATTTGGGACCATATTTCATTTTTAGAAATAGTCTTTTAATGAATAACCTGGAGTAGGCAACAGTTAATTCTGAAACTGTGAGCCCACAAAAACATTTCAATCCAGTTTAATATACTTGATACTGGGAATGTAACGATAAGGCAGACAAGTTTCTAAACTTGTGAAATACTGTAAGGTACAAGTAGATCACCAGGTGAGTACTTCGGTCAATCACATACTAGTATTACTAAGCTTTACACTTGATAAACAACAAACAGCTCAGTCCTTAACAGTGGGAAAGCAAACACACTGTCAGTAATTCTGGGCAATCTTATCAAGTGATATCTAACATATATTAACAACGGTAACAATAAAAATTTAATAATAAAAACAGTCGGCGGGGGCTGTGTCGGAGCCACGGCCGCAAATCTTCAGAGCGTAGAATACGTCTGTGTGCTTTAGGGTTGCTAATGTGTTATGAATAAAATGAACAAACACATATTTAGTTTTACAAAGTACCAAATTTTATTTGCAAAATCATCACACAAGTTAATTAGTTGGTTCAAGCAAGACTTTATTTATAATGGGCCTATGATAGGAGAAGTAGCTGATATAAGGTAAGATATCAACGCTGATGTTTCTGGTGAAAGTCAAATCGATGGTGGTGTTACCCAGCGTAGTCGGTGGCGACGGCACGTGGTCTAAATTGAATTGTTCCTTCATGAAGTCCAGCGCAGGTAAATTAGTCTGTGCGTCGACGTTGAAATCCCCCATGATCACCATTGCCACTTCGGTGTCTACGCTCACATCATCAAATATTTTCTTCGTTCTTTCAGAATATTTAATCATATTACCGAATAGAAACATCTTGAGATTGGAAATGGTGACGTTCGGGTGGATGTAAACGCACCCGAGTACGAATCTCGATTTCCCATTTAGCGTGATGTCCACAAGACACATGTCTCCAACATCGGTATCGATCATTTGTTTCTTGTTGTTCAAGTTGATGTCAATCACTCGACATTCGGTGGGACTGCGTATATTTCTATAAATTGCGAGTCCGTCGTCGCTTTCTACTGTTGGGTGACACTGACTCCGAACCGTTGTCTCTTTGCTCCTTCAATTCGAAGCCTGACAATTGAACCGGGTTGTCTAAATCCATCCACATTTCCGTAATCGCGAGATAGTCCGACTTTAGAAGTTGACTATCGGATGCGATGTCAGCAGCGTGTGCGACCAAACTCTGGGCGTTGATGTTGGTGATAACCGTGATCGCGCTTCTTTTCTTCCACTATCCTCTTCGTCTTCCACCTCGTGGCGGGACGTGAAGCATCGCACTTGCTGTGTTTTCGTAGGCAACCGGTGTTGTAGCAATCTGGAATATTCTTCTCGAATTTGCTTCACCATCGGAGCCGTGCTTCCCGTACCGTGATAACAAGCCTCTCAGTTATCGGGTCTAGGGGCAGCAAATCTGGCTTCGGCGGATACTTAAACACGTTTGATCTCGACATCGGTGGTTTTTTGCCCCTAGACAAATTCGTACGGCAGTAATTCCATAGTCGAAACGTTGTGACGTCTTCAGTGGGAAACTCGCGCTTAAGCAACGGCATCACTTTAACAGCCACTATCTTTACGTCCATCTGGAACCACAGTCTGTCACACGCATGTCCAAATTCATTATTAAAGAATGTTTTGTAGATGTGCTTTGTAGCTAACTGCCACGTTTTGCTGAATTCGATCGGCTGATACACTTGCGAAGTCGGGCGCTCTTCCTCATCCAACTCGACTTCAGTATTTATTTCCTTGTCTTTTAAGCGTTGTCGGTAAATCCTCTGACGTTCGGCATTGGTCATTTTGGGTTTTTTGAATTCCCCATGATTTTCTCTACTCTCCTGTATGCGTTTACGATACTTTTGAGCACGTTTAGCATCCATATAGCGCGACATTTTGTCCGAACACACGATTTTTACAACTTGAATTACGATTATTCAAACCTCTTAATAATATCACCGCTATAACGGTAAACTATGTAGATAGTACTCGATGAGACAATTTTAACGACACCTCACTTAACGTTCTATCGCATCGGAAACCGGAGAAATACTAATTTTAGTGCGCGCCTTAGAGGCGCAAAACATTTCTATTTCTCACCCCACGTTGGATGATGCAATAGCCCGCTTATATTGTGCTATTTATTAACTTTGTTCCTTTATCTGTCGAATGGTAGGGCCTACCTCATATAAGCGTGAATCTTTTGTCGTTTAGATAATATTTCAATTTCAATCGTGACGTGAAAACGTAACACTCGATTTTCTGGTTGGGGGTGCCTATTGCTGGCCTGAAAGATAAGACGTATTCTACGTGAATAGCAGAAACAATAATAAAAACTAAAACAAAAATAGTAATAACAATATTACAGTAGGCTGAATCCTTGTCAACCATAGAATTCATGTATATATGAATGTGCATTAATTCATAATCACGGGGACTAGGATACTCTTATAGATTTATGGTATAACTGACACAGTATCGAAGCCTTATGATTCCAAAGACTTTGAAGTAATGTGCTTTTAAAATTGTATCACTGCCTGTCTGCACCAATCATGTACCGTTATGTGCCGTTAGTAAAATTACTTACAGTCAGGTCACGTGGACTGTAGGTTTGTTGTTCATCAACGAATACCCTTTAATGAAGCAACTCGTCGTGTCATCATGATTCTGCTATTCAACGTAGGTCTACATTTCCTGGGTGGACCGATGGAGCTTAAAATCATTTGCGATTGACGACAGTTGCTTTGTATGCTGTTAACCATTTGACTAATAACGTCTGCTAGACAGGTTTGGTGCATCTCAACCCTGTTGGTCTCCCGCGATTCATTGCCCGGAAAATACACCTGACAACATCACTGCGTAGACGTCTACGCCAAGCTTGGCATGTTCACAATAGAAAATTGCCAGAACCGTGAGATTATGCAAGTGGCTCTTTGCAAAAGTCGCCGACCTCGGCCACAACACCCCGCCGATAGGCGCCGTGGACTACCGTTTCTACCAGTTCGGTTCAACTCCTGAGAAAGCCACGAAGCCGTGCCTCACACGTAGAACAGATAGTTGAGCACCTATCACCTAGAAACTATACAAATTTGCTAAAACAGCCTCGGCTAGGCTGCCGTTTGAGCTTGCCTTTCCATGAGCTTGGGAACTAGCCACTTTGCGAAAGCCGTGAGCCTCGGTCATAGCGGCTGGACCCACTGCAGACGCAGCTCATCACCCACGAAACATGGCTCTGTGCTTTCGTTAGGGAGCAGCACCGAACAAGCTCAAAATTGCAGCCCACCTTTCTCGATTTGTAGCCTACTCCATATAGTGAAGGCCCCCATTTAAATTCTGTGTTGAGAACACATTATGAGCAGTAACCGAAAATAACCGGTTCCAGGCTGCGACTGGAACAGAACGCACAATCCCGAGTGCTAATAAAACACCCCGAGCATCTTCTCTGTCTATCCCTTCTCGTCATCGTGCGTCAGTGTTTGGAAGAGCAAGAGCAAATAAAACGACGTCTTCTATTCTAACTAAAGGATTAATATTGGCTAACAATTTCGCTGAAGTGTCTCTCCATATCGAGATGTGTATAAAATAAAATGAATATGAGCATTTCAAGGGCTTTTTACGTATTTTTACACAAGCAGTTTCAGAAGGAGTTTCAAAATAAAACTAAAGCGAACTTCTCTTTTAAACGTTTTTGAATCGTTTGGTGATAACTTATTTATAGCGTCCCTCGCCCTTCCGCTATCCTCGATTTAAATTTGTTTTTATTAAAATTTTACGTTGAAATTTTTAGTATGATCTGTATTCAACATTAACAACCGGATACTACTTCTTTTTTGTTTAGCAGTTTTTTCGTAATAATAAAATGTTTAAAATTTGGAAAACTTTCGTAATTGAAAGACTGTCAGCAACATAAAATTATTGATTTGTTTTATGTCTTCGAATAATATAGTCTGTGGTAGAGTTGTATTTAAAATTTTCCATCTGTGTCCGAATCCCCTAACCTTAATTTTCCCATACGAAATTAATTTCACCAACTGCGGACTCACCAACCGAGATAATTCGTAGTAATGTAACCTCCAGGGTTGGCGAGGGAATTGTGTGATAATATTAAAAAAAGGATAATAACAGTGGCGACATGCGGAGAAAGTAAGATGTCGAATCAATTGATACGAAAATTAATATCTACAAAGCACAATAAATACAATAGTGAGGTACATATGGCAAGCACAGGGAAAATTGCAAAAGAAATGGGCAGGGTTGTAGAAAATCCCAGAGAGGTAGTGAAAATGGGCTTTCCCAGGCGTTTTTTCTAAAAGAAAAAATACCCAAAACATGGAAAGAAAATCGTTTTGAGATACGAATGCATCCTGAGAACGGAGAAGCACAGAATGTCCAAGATCATTTTTAACTATCTTGAAGAAACGAATTGAATGGAACTTTAGACGAAGACAAAAATGGATGCAGAGGAACTTAGAAAACAATGGTAAAGGAGATCTATATCATGGATGGTATGAGGTAAAGAGACGAGACCAGCGTGCTCATGACAAATGATTACGCAGGCAGAAGTGCCGGATTGCGGCAGAAGTCGTAGAACTCTGCTAGTTTTACAATAATAATAATAATAATAATAATAATAATGACCTTATTGAAACCATGAAACTAAACCTACATGTATAAGCGGTCGCTAAAATCAAATCGTCATCAGTAGCGACTGGTCGACAACCTGTCTGAACGGCATACAAGGTTGATTATTTTCTTAACTGTATCCTGAAGGTGTTTTAAAAAACAGCGGTTTCAGTAGCAGTACTTCTGCGATTTTGACCGTCCCTGCGTTTATCTAACGTTCGAAACAAGGCTTAACAATTTTCAAAAAAAAAGACAGGTTTACTGTTAAGTATTCATCATACTCGGAATATAAAAATGCCCTTTCTGTGTGAAATATTCACACAGGTACGACGTTCATTCTAATGTACTTGTACTTCGTAGAGACGACGCAAACGCGTCTGTCTGTGTGTGTGCGCGCGCGCGCGTGTGGCGTATAAACATCATTAGATTTTGGATCATTACTACAATAAACATCTTGGTTTCGTTAACGTAGTCTCTCACAGGCGTTACGTCTACTCTCAGTGACTCCCAAATATTTCTCATTGCAAATGATATAGCGGTTTGGAGCAGATGCCGGAAAATCTGTAGGCCTACTACAAAAAACATGGAAGTAACAAATGCGCGAGAGGATTTAAAGAATGTAACGCCCGTCTACATACAAAGAAAACCTGCGTGTGAAACAGATATTCCCCAAGTCGTAAATGTTAATGCCCAAAATGGTGGGACTTCAAAGATTACAACTTACTATTTTGTAGTAGTAAGAGTAGGCCTACTATTGCATTACTACGTATTACGGGAACTTATCATACTTCTATGCTGGTTGCCGCCCGCCTGCACTAAAATAAACTTTGCCTGTTCTACCACGTTTTTTTAAATTCTTCAAGTTTCGAATAAAATTTTTATTTTTAAAAATCTTGTACGCCAAATAAGTAGCCCCAGACCGAGGCGGCAGCATTACTGGGTGTGATCTGTGACGGGGTCACACTCTTCAAAAATTACGTGAGCACTGCGACGATTAAGCACATGCTGTGACGTGACGATTAAGTACCGCCATTGAATAAACACTGCCCAGTACTGCCTTTTACGTTTGGAAATTAGATTCCTGAAGGCTACGAGAAGAACACTCCGAATTCAAACCATGGGAGGATTCATCACATTGCCGAGGTGAAGGGAATCTCTCTAGGGCAAGGGTACGTCCGAAATAAAGTCCCCTGGTCTTCCAAATTGAGGATTGTGAGACGATCTGGTATCCGTTCATGTCAAGTTTAGGTTACTCATTACCAGTGGCGTGCGATGAAGGGAAGCAAGAGAAGCACTGGTTCAGTAATGATTGGCGACACACTAACTGCAATTATTTAAAGTAAACGTTATAATTTAATTGAATCTAATTTTAAGTAACCAAAATAAAAATTCACTCGAATTATCTACATGATTGTTTCAAAATTTTTTTTAAGTAGACTGATTTCACACGCTGGCTCTGCGTGAAGCAGGTTCGTCACAGCTTGAGTTAGCCTGGTGGAGAGAGATGCGCGCCCACGTAGAGCGAGATAGAAAACCGCCTCTGCAGTGGTCTGTAACTGATGCTAGCTTGGGTTGAGTTGGACTGCATAGTGTTCAGTTTGTTGGTATCGCTGTGCGTGTTACATTATTTAGTACCGTATTTAAACTATACGCGTTTTCCGTTTCTAACATTTGAAGTTATAATTATACCTTATTAAATAGAGCGTCTTACATTTTATTTACGTTGTATTTAAACGATACTATGTAACGGTACAACGGTGCAAATTTATTGCATTATATTTGAAGTTATAGTTATATATTTTAGAATAGTTTCAATGTTGGTTTAATATATTTTCTACAGTGTCGGTTTGTATAATAAAAGACGTTTTAGCAAAATCTTTTTCTATCCGGTCATTCAACGAAAAAACTGAAATGATAAAAATTGGTAAGCCGGCCCCGAATCTTTTAAACTTAACCCAGCTATCTGGAAAGTTTACTAGGGATTTCCAGACTAGTATGCACAGCAGATGTGAGTGGTTGGGTGGTAGTAGTGAACTAAATGTACTATTTTGCTGGTATTGTTTGTTGTTTGGAAAGGACAGGAACACTAGCTGGGCCAAGACGGGATTCAAACATTTAGGAAACCTAATTGAATCTATTGGCGGCCATGAAATTACTGTGAATCATCTTCCTTCATCATTGTGTATTGCTGTTTCCGGTCAGAGTAGAATAGAAACTGCGTTAGATGACCAACTTAAATTGGAGATATCGGCTCACAATCAGAAGGTTCAACGCAATAGAGATTTTCTTAGTAGACTAATTCTGTTTGATATCTTGGTAAATAAGAATAAGCATTTCGAGGACACGACGAAATGGAAAAGACAGTTAGTCGAATTAGTTACGTTGAACTTCTCAAGTACAGATCCGAATATCATCCTCTTCTTGCGAAACATCTACTGTATTTAGAAAACTGTCCAATCTCATTGAATCGATTAGCTCAGTTCTTTTAGTGACTATAAAAAATGAAAGAAAGGAGGTACACTTTGTAGCTGTATTAGTCGATGAAACCAGATATATTTCAAATAAAGCATAGTGCTCTATAGTTTTGCATTATTCGTATGATGGAGAAGTAAAAGAGATTTTTAGGATCCAATGGGGTAAGTTGTGATCGACATGGCCAGGCTGTTGCAACACTCATTCGCCAGTTCTTGACTGAATTTGAATGCAGTGAAAAACTAGTTGATGGGGCGGCAACAATGGGGAAATTTTAATTGGAGTAGAGACCATAATTAAAAGAACTAATCTGCAAGCTCTCTTTGTCCATTGATATGCTCATGTTTTAAACCTTGTTGTGTCTCAAAGTGTCAGGCAAATACCCGAGTGCAAAATGTTTTGTAATATAGCCTACTTAATGGTATTGCAGCCATTTTTCGAGATCTCCGAAATGGACTAAATTTTTATATGAGTTTGTGCAGCGATGACTTCCCGATCTGTGCCTTTATTCCTCTAGACTTGTAAATACCGTTTACAGGAACAGACGTCAATTGTGTGACGTATTCAATGCCACCTTGAAGAGATCGAGTCTCATATTTTAGCTCCCATTAGTCAATTTTTGTCAGTGTTACAGACAAAATACTTTCGATAAAATATTTTCATATACAGATGACAGACTTAACCCAGTGACATTTTGTACTGCCGAAAGAAAATTGCAGAAACTTGACAAAGTATAGCATCTCTCCATGATGACTTTCAAGGCGTTTTTCAGCAGACTCTATCTGTAGTAGGGGATCCATCACAGAGAAGGAATGTGAACTACAAGCGTATTTATTGTGAGGATTTGATAACATTGACAATCACTTGTATACACAGTTTCAAGATATTCTTTTTAAAGACTTTTGGAAACATTTGGCAATTCATTGACAGTGTGCGTTTATGAAACGAACTTATTGTGTTGTACAGTAGTGAAGAGTTTGAAGGGAAAAGTACATCCGATCTTTTAAAGCTTTAAAGCTATTAAACTCTAATACGATATTAAAAACTAGTTAACTGTTAGTATATTTAAGGAAAATGTGTTTACGTGCAAGAGAGTTATTAGTATGCTTCAACAATGTATTAGTGTGTTTATTCGTAAAAAAAGTTGATACTTTACCACTGTAAATGTGCTATTACGGTATTTATATTTTCAGACACACGTGTTTAAAAAAAAATTTGCACCTCAAGTTAAAGCCTGTATTGTGCCAGTGTTTTTAAAGCGTTAGTAACTCAGCGTTAGAGATTTCGAACCGCGGGGTATACGTGTTCTGCGTTGAACATAATATTTTATCACGCTATAAAAAGTGATTAAAACGCTATCCATTATTATTAGACTTAATAATGGATCTTATACCTAAAATTCAATCATAATCGTGTGTGCCACCTACTAACAGGAAGAACAGATTAATAGGTAAGCCACTATGCGTTAATTTTAATTATTAATTGAGCTTCCGCTATCTTTTGAAACTGAATTAGGCCTACAGTATCGGACATAACTCAGCTTCACCAAAAGTTTTACCCACCGCACGCTACTGCTCATTACGTTAACAGTTAAATAATTTGGTTGGAAACGGTTTGGCAAATCTAAGGTTAAAGAATTTGAAATAGCAGAAAAAGTTACGGGTAGGTGCCTGGAATGTTGGAGACCTTCCTGGAAAGGAGACTGAATTGATGAAGGGACTGGAGGAAACACATGGAAATATCTGCCTGTTGCCAGAGACGAAAAAGACATTGATAGGAACACAGATGATTCAGGCATCGACATGAATAGAAGAGCTAGCAGTGGAGTGGACGATAATGTTGGGTGCCTAGTTTTGACAGAGATTACAAAGTTATTCTTACATAAATAACAGTATAATATCAGTAAAGATTAAAATTAACACAGGTTACATCACCGCGATTTGAGTATATACACAGGAGGATGGAAAGAATAAACACAAAAATTTTATATTGTATTGCAGAAGGAAGTTGATAAGTCTGCAAAGACAGTTCATTTAATAATTGCAGGCGATTTAAACATCAAAATGGCCAATATACCAGTTCCAGGTGTAGTACCCACTCAGGAAGAAAACACTATAAATGAAAATGGTCATATTTTGAGAATTTGTTAATTTTAACAAATTGAGAAAGTGCTGCAGGGAGAAAGTTGCAAGACACTATCAGTCACACCTTTCAAACTATTTAATATCTTCGCCACCTGAAGCAGGAGTAGACATAGAATCAGTATGGGATACAATTCAGACAGCCATAAATAATGTGACAGATAAAGCGATGGAGATAAAGAGTGAAGAGCACAAGGGGAGAGAGTTGCAGGCTGAACTGTTCAACGTTTTACAGGCTCAGAATGAGGAGATAGCTGCACAGCAAAAGAACAGAAAGTATTTGCAACTCCAAACAGAAGACATATAAAAAACATCAAAGAAAGGACATTTTTCCACCAAGACATCAGTACAGACAGTGCGTATAAAACATCTGGGAATAGATTTATAGATCATGACATAATGGGATAGCAATACACAATGATGTTCATGGCTATCAGATGATTACCCATCAATCATTACGGCACTTCAATAGTACTGAAAGAAACAGAGCACATTTAAATATAATTACAGAAAATCAGTGGATTGAACATTACACAAACTTTGATTTGTGCCTACAGAGAAAGACTGTATGGTAAACCAAGCTGAGATTTTATCAGAAGTTGATTCTATACCAACAGAGATGAAGTTAAAAAATATAAAAGATACTGGTTTTGATGGAATAAACTCTGAAATATGGAGGAAAAGATTTGATGAGTCGAATTTTGACTTTATTTAATAAATGTTGAAGAGAATGTAGAGACCCCAAGTTTGGGTTGCAGGCAAAAGTGATGGTATTCTTATTTAAGAAGCTGCAAAGTAATTGCTGTGACAATTACAGAGGAATTAGCCTATTAAATACATGCCATAAATTATATTCATGAATACTTAATCACCTTTTTAAAGCTATGTCTGATGCACTTTTATAACTCTGCCAATGGTGTTGTTTAACACTGCCAGTCGCAAACCCGGGGCCTCATATCGCAAGTGATGAGAAAGGAGGAGGGAAGGAGTAACACACTGTAAAAAAAACCTGGGTCCATCTGGCTCTGGATGGTAGCACCCTGTAAGGACTCAATGGCAGATGCAGCAGAGTAGGGAACCTACGGTATGGCGCAAAAGATGGAAGAGGCAACCCATTCTCCCTGGGGTAAACAGAGAGAATTGCTGCCTTACAAGGAAGAGGGTTCTTTAAAGGCTAAGCCAGTAAACCCTGATCTCTAAGGCCAACATCCCTCCCCATAAAACCAATATGTTCAGGAACCAATCATCATGCTTCAGAATATGATGTATCTCAGTGTTGTATACAGGTTACAAATATTCACTCAAATACTGCAGAAGAGACTGGAACCATATGTTGAAGGAATATTAAGAGAATACCAAGGTGGCTTCCAAAGTGGAAGATCCACTACAGACCAAATCTTCACAATCAAAATACTGCTGGAGAAGATGTGGGAAAACTATCTGGACCTAACACAAATCTTTGTAGATTTTAGACAAGCATATGACAGCATATATTGTAACGTATCAAAACAACGGTTACATAAACAAAAAATAATATAATACGTCAAATGAAAGAGTACCATAAGCATATTTCATCAAGCATGGAAGAAATAATTGAAGTATGAAAATCAAAAGTGTGTCTATAAATAAATAATATTAAAGCAACCCAACGAAGAAGAAAGAAGAGTCATAAGAATATATCATCGAGTATAAAGAAGAAGGAGAGAATACAATGAGTCAATATAATACGTTAGCATCCAGGCCCAATAGATCAAAATAGTGAGGGGATATGCCGAAAGTGACTATCATCATAAGGAAGACACATATCAAATGCAATTATCATAGTGAGAAAATAGACTAATTTGTCATAATAGTAGTGAGATAAATATAAGACAATGATTATCATAATAGTGAGTGAAAATGTGGAAGAATATAACTATGTTAAATGAACATGAATTATGACAAATAGTGAGTAACCAAGAAAAGCATCACAAATGACAAACAAATAACATGAAGAAGAAACAGAAGAAGAAGAAGAAGAAGAAGAAGAAGAAGAAGAAGAAGAAGAAGAAGAAGAAGAAGAAGAAGAAGAATGAAGATTGTGTATGACCAGAACAAGACATCAACATCCCCAAAAGATGGAAAGCAACACAATCAGTGTAATGACCAAAATAAGAATGTTAATTGTAAGATTAGTAGTAATAAAAAACTACCTATCAAAGAAGGACATAGTGAACACAGTATAATAAAAAACCAAGTGTTGAACCTTAATAAATGATCACAAACAATGACAGTGAATAATTTATATAAGTGCAACAATAAATAATGTAATAACACTAACCCCAAATAAGCAACACAGACAATATTAGTGAAGTGTTTATAAATGAGGGAAGTAAATGAAGATTAATAAGTGAAAAGATCAACGGTTATCAAGTGAAATACACAAACAATTAGTGTACCAATTATAATCCAAGATTGTAAGACCACAAATATACTCAGTAAGACCACCAATTTAATGATAATGAAAAGAGAAATAATTGTTCAAAGAGATCAATGATAAAAGCTTTATAATCCTTAATATGGAATGTGCCTGAATGTCATAGTAACACAGGACAAAATATAAATAAATGTCAAAGCCAACAAGTAGTAAACAAAGTAAGTTGTTGAAAAGAAACAAATCAATGCATACAAGCTAAGATACAACCTACCAAAATGTATAACATAGTTAGATAAAAAACTAAGTATTATTGTATAAACATATAGTGTAAAATGTGTACAACATGTGCAAAACATAGTAGTAAACAATTGTAGTAATATGCCATAATGACATGACAGTATTTAAGATGAATACTGAATAAAGTAAGAAGCATATTGTTGCCAACTAAATGACACATAACCTCACATGAACTGGACCTACAATATAAAATCATACACAATAATAAAATAAAGTAGTTATCAATAATTGTTTCATACAGAGACCAAATAAGAATAAATGTGTAAGACAATGACAACCATATGAACTGAAAGACACAACTATATGAGTCAGATTATTTATAATAACAATAAACCAATTAGACAGAACCCTATGTGACCATGGAGTTAATCAAAAAACCTTAACAAAACTTGTAAAGAGAGAGTAAGAAAGTTTACCAATAGTTAGAGGAATATTCAATACAACTATGAGAATACCTCACAATCATTGTACAAGTAATTTAATAACTGGTATTTAATAAACTAACTAACTGTAATCATAGGACTAAGTGTAAACAACCAACATACAGTAACTTAAAGGAACTTTAGCTAACAAAAAAGTTAGTAAGTCCACTAAACAGACCATGTACAACATTTGTACACAATTTAATTATCAACAATGCATATAATATGTGGTGAAAGTAACTAAATAAGAGTGACAGAATGGCAATATAAGAGCATCATGTATGTTAAACAATGCTATATATGTAAACAAGATAACATTTGCCGAAATAAAGTATTAGCAAATGTATGTAAGTGTATCTAATAATGTTATAGTACCAAAAATACCGGTATGTAGTAGCATAAGGAATAATGGTGATCTAAGCAAATATAAACATTTGGACATAGATGGTTTGCACGCCATTAGTATATTTTGCTTAAATCACAAATATGTTGATATTATGTATTAGATTATAAGAGAAATGGACTCCAGACGTTTAATCATAAGGATTAAGATGCAATTACACCAAAATATAGTGGAAAGAACTTATTTTTATTAAGAACCACTATATAAATTTTAGATAAAGTGAAGTGAGTTATTAATGGACGGAATTATTACTTGTTTGGACTTAAATTAAAGACACAAGTATCCGCAAAACGATGCCACTATCCAAATGACAATCAGACTATTAATAAGAAACTTATAAGTATTATAAGATTTTCGGTCATTTCCGATTGGAAGGGAAAGCGTCATAGCGGAATCTCGAACCCAAAGCATAGACGCTAAAAATTAAAATTTTAATTTAAAGAAGGTCTTTGGGGTAGAGAGTACCGCATTCTAAGCCAATAGAATGATCTGATTTTACCAGACGAGAGCAGAAGCTTTGATGAGAGGAATTAATTGTCTTCCAACCTCCGATGCGGGCAGAGCCTGCGACAGTCATCCAGAAAAATATTTTAAAATGTGCGCGATAAGAGTACATAGCCATAACTAACCTCAACTGAACACCAATTTTTATCGAGTGACAGTGTTGTGAGTGATACAGTGAATTAATAAAAACATGACCAGTGTATAATAAGGGTCATGTTATGTGAAAGAAACAGGGAGTATTATACATTAACAATTTTTAAAATAAAATGACAAAATAATATTCGTTGGTTAACGAAAATTATAATCGACTACGCTAGCCAAGTAAACACACTTGCGTGTTTAGCTAGTAACGATGAATTATTACCAGGTTAAATGAATAAAGGTTCTCGTCTGATTTAATGACGATATTTAATTAAAATATTTTATATTCACGTTTAAATAATAATAATAGAAGCAGAATTAATAATTTATACCGCAAACCATTACTTGTAAAATATAGTCGCTTGTTTGACTATGATTTCAGCAGTACTTGAAAAACAATAATTTAATATGCGAGAACAATCATTACTGTCAATTATACATCTTATTACAAATAAATAATGTGTTTGTGAAGATAGTATTAAGATTTTTTATGATATTAATTATTCTATTTTGTAACTTACTCTCATCTAGGTAAACTAACCTATAACCAAAACGCATTTGTTTGCCACAGAGAGTCACTTCTGTCATGAATAATTCTTATGAATAGACTCGATAATAAGAGTTTTTTTTCGTTTTTTATCAATGCCAGTTCATAATAATAATTATTAAACCAGTAACATTGTTTTAATAGTGCAACGTTGATAGCACGTGTACACAGCTTTTAGCATCAGAATGCAACAAACCTACCGTACGATAGTACGATAATTTGAATATCGTATTGAGGTTAATGATTTTAATTTTTTTGTCTTTTTAATTATAATATATGAATAAATATTGTTATTTAATAAAACATCTTTGTATCTTGCATCATGTACATTCAAAGGATTCATGAAATTTGGTAATGCTTATAACCAAAGTAGACATAACCTAGATTACCATATTATCGTACATTGTACCAGTGTTACCAGCCCTGAGCTGAAGAAGTTTCAGAAATTATTTAACTTTGTTGTTTTTAAAAAAAATTATTAGTAATTGTTTTAAAAGGGATTTTACTGAATTTCACTAATGTTAATAAACACCTCAATTTGTTACCAGTGAACAGAGAGTCTTTATTTCTATAAAATAGATACAAATAACTTACATTTTAGAAATAATTATTTCACAAGGTGGCGGCAATATTCAAGCGGTCAATATTTGAATATTCAATTCACAAATGGCATGTCGGTGGGAATGATGGGAATACGTGGAATCAGCACATCGTCTCCTTTTGACTTGCCATTCAGAATTGTCGCTTCGATGACGTTTGGCATCAGTTTTTTGACAGCGAGCCTGGTTCCATTGCACAATCGTGGTGGATTAATGTTGCGCAAAAGAATTATTGGTGCGCCGATTTTGAGTGACAATCTGTGCGGTGGCACACCAGAAAGATCCAACGAATTTAAAAACTCAATTGGATAATTTAAAATCTCGTCCGCATTCATGACGCTGTCAATCGATTTGTAGGTGACAGACTCGCCCGCAATTTGTTCGTGGATTGCGTAGTTGGTTGCATTGACGTCGGTGTTTTTTGCTGCCAAAATAGCATGTTCGCAAAGCCATTGGTGATTTTTGTAATTGGTGGCAATTTGTGGGAAAACTTTCTGAATTAATTGTTCGATCGATGGAACAATGTCACAAAAGTTCAATGGAAATGAAATATATTTTGTGACGGCATCAACTGGTACTTTTCCATTGGCAAACTTGACATTGGTACCAGTGTCCAATAGCTGTTTTGAAAATATGGTTGACGCATTGCGCTGCAGATGTACGCGCATATTGGTCTTTAATGTGAGTTTCTGCACATGTCTCCAAAGATGCGATCCTTTGAGGCAAGCGTCGAGTTCATCAGCTGGTGTTGATTTTGTTATGACTGGTAGTGTCTGTCGGAAGTCACCTGCTAATAAAATGAGAGCTCCACCGAATGGGTTTGCATTTGCTCGTAAATCTTGAAGAGTTCGATCAAGCGATTTCTTATGTGCCATGGTGCATTCATCCCAGACAATCAGTTTGCAGCACTTTCGCCATGCCAGAACCTTTGGAAATATTACATGTTTGAGCTTCGGCAAATTGTATATTCAATGGCAATTTGAGCGCCGAATGCGCTGTTCGTCCACCATCCAATAATGTAGCCGCAATACCTGATGAGGCAAGGGCCAAAGCAATTCCATTTTGAGACCGAATTTGAGCTAATAGCAAACTGATGAGGAACGTTTTTCCTGTGCCGCCGGGCGCATCAAGGAAAAACAGACCGCCTCTACCATTGGCCACCGCATTTGTAATTGTGTCGTAGGCCAATTTTTGATCTGCAACTAAGAGTTGTTTATTTGCTTCGACAAATGCACGCAAGTCATCAGCATTGAATTGTTGTTCTCTCAATAAATCTCGATCATAAGGTCATACGCAGAACGTTGTGGTGCAACCATGCCAAGTTGAATGAGTGTTTTGTTGTTGATGGTTAAGCATACGTCTTCGATTTCTATCAGAGCTTCATTGAAAATGTTGTCCGAAAATGGAATGGTATTATCGTTGCTAACGGTACGAATACGGTGCAAAATGTCTTCGCTCAAGTCCTCTCTGAATTTTTCCCACAGATCGTTAGGGTTGGATGGCGAACATGTGGTCAAAATGATAGCGAATAATGTTGTATTTGTCGCGGATGCCTGCTGACAGAGGGGTCCATCAATGTAATTTCCCAATGTTGGTCATTTTCGAGTAAATGAAGTTTTTGGCAAGCCTCTCTGTATGTCTGGCATTCTACGCCATCGATCTTTCTCAAATTTGCAAATGAAGTTGGACCTTTGACATTAATCAGCAGCATTCTCAAATAGTAGCATTCGGCATTATTTGGATGTACCGTGTAAATACGGCCCAATGCGTCAGACGAATACATATTTTGATAGCCTTCAACTCGCGTGCCTTGTTTACGTCGTTGGAATTTTTTCGATGTGGCATTCAATGTATAGTACTTTGGTACTTCTGCGTACAATAATGTTTTGGCAAATACATCTTCTTCGCACAGCGCAAAAAATGCTGTCAGTGTTGTGTGCGCTGGTGCAGCAGCAACATTTCGTGCGTTCTCTTCCGTGAAATAGACTCTTTGTCCATTTTCAAGGTGAACACTAGATGAACAACATTGGGATGCCGACTGTGAATTGGGAAACTCAAAATGCGCCACACAGCCTCATTGCTGGTGATATATCGACCTGTCTGAAATTGAATAACTTCATCCGTGCGCGCATCGGGATTATCAACACTGAATACTGCCATATCGCTGCCCTTGTTGACGTATTTGCATATGTACTTTATTGATTTGACGGAATTGCAATATTCCACGTTGATATGCGCTTTAAATGTTTTTGATAACAAAGGCGAATATGGCACAATCCATCTGTTGTCGATTTCAATATCGGCATTTCTCATTCTGATTGTAGCTATGCGACCTCCATCATCTGGTTTACGGCGTCTGTACTGAGGATAGCCGTTATCACCAGTGCGAGTTTCATGAATGAATTCTCTGGGATACTTTTTCGTGCATTTGTTGTCTGCTATGCATGGTGATTGTGGGTTCATAGCACCGCATGATCCATGCACCATATTTTTGGTGACAATATCGAACAGCAATCGATCTTCTTCAGGATCTGGTATTTCTGCACAAATGACATCATCAATTTGAGCTGAGTGTATTTTCGTTTTGAGCCATATGAGAGTGTGTGCATGAGGAAGGCCTCTCTTTTGCCATTCAATGGAATACATCCAGCATCGAGTTTCACCATAAATGTGATGCTTCACAATCAAATCCATCAATTTCGTGAGTTTTTGCTTGAAAATTCGTGCAGTCAAATCGTGTCGATCGGATGGAGCTTGACCGGACAATAGAAGCTCTTTTATCTCGTCCCATGCTGGATTGCATGTGAATGTGATGAAAAAGTCGGGACGTCCGTATGAACGCACATATGTCATGGCGTCTTGTGCGTATTCATGCATGTGTCGCGGACTGCCAGTAAACGTTGCTGGAAGTATGACCATTTTGCCAATGTCGCTGATGTTTCCATCGTTCGCAATCGCATCTCGTAAATGAATGTACTCCTCTGAGCGCAACGATTTTTGATTTAATCGAATGAAGAGGAGACTTTCAGATTCAATTTTCGCATACATGTCTACCACGTATTGGTGAAACAGTTGACGGCATTGCAGAATATAATTTGTTCCGTTTTGAGGTATCATTATGCGGTTTGAATAGTAATTCATTGCTGATACTTTTTTATTGAGTTGTTCACCTGTAAGAAGAAATAAAATGAAAGAAGCGATAAGATAAATGTAAATCTGATTTACGAATGTATGAAGGGTGATTTTTTTTTCATATGATACAATGTGTGGAAATAAGAATAAATACAATTACCTGTAGCTGGATTAGTTTGCATAATATTGAAGTGATATCCATCCTCCCCCTCCCAAAAAATAATGGGATACTGCAACGCATCGTAAGATCGATGTGTTTCAGCGACACGTACAATTGTGTTATTCCGTCGCTGAAGAATTATATCACGCGTATCACGTTCTTCTCCAACTATAACAATCGCTACTTCATTGACATGCATGCCAGGTGCGTTGTAGCGTCTGGCATGCTATCCGACTGGTGTTTTGTCGGCTCTTATATGGATTGCGTAATTATCCGCCGGCAAGTTATCAATTGATGTTTTGAACAATTTTATCAGGGCGTTGTGTTGGTGCAAAAAAGTTTGCAAAGTTGATATAATACGACGTTTGGTGCCTGGAATCGCATTGCATCGCTGATCAACTTGCACATCATCGTCGCCCATGAAGTAGATTTGTAAAAATTTATGTTCAGCGTCGGGAACTGGTAGAAGTGATCCTACGCGATGATATATTTGCCCTTGAATTTTGAAAGTTGGCATATATTGGTCTTGGAATACTTTATCGGCTCCAAAGGATGTCATTTGAAACGCCGAATTGTATTTGCGAATCTTTTGTAAAAAGTGCTTCGAATCGGCTGAGTTGCCCGAAAGCAATGACAACAGAGGTTCAGGTGGTGGATGCAAAGTCGGAAGTCTAACTTTGCCATTTGCGCAGCACATTCCTGGTGTTTCATTGTTGAACTTTCGTCCACCGCAATGCCCACACACCTTACCCATTTTGCCGATGTCTACACTTGGATGCAGACTGTAGTCGTAATTGACATTGTACTGGAATGCACCAAGATTCAAGTCAACATGCACGGTTCGTCGAGATCGAGTAGCTCGTAAACGTTCTGCTTCGACTCTTACTGTTCGTTGCTCTTCTGATTCCAATGCACGCGATCGAGTAACTCGTAAACGTTCTGCTTCGACTCTTACTGTTCGTTGCTCTTCTGATTCTGATGCACGCGATTGAGCAACTCGTAAACGATCTGCTTCGTTGCTTGCTTGTCGTTCCTCGCTTGTTTGAGAAGCTCGTAATCGCTTTTTGTTTCGTGCTCCGCTGGTAGATCTACCAATTGATGTGCGTTTAGCAGGCATGATTATTTTGACGGAGAAAGCAACAACAACTGCAAGCAAAGCAACAATATTGTTAATTAATTTAGAATATATATATATATATTTTTTTTAATATAATGGCTCCATTGTGAACTCGATGATTCTGCCAATGGCGCCAAAATTTGCAAAGTTAGCAAATTTTCGCTATACTGAGGTAAAACACTTAAATTTTTCATGTAACTACCTAATAACCATACCTTTTTGGAATCCGTATTTAATTTACTACCTGTAGGATATATTTGCTGCTAATTGGTAACAATAATAAAAATGTTGAAAACTTGAGATTTTCGCTATAAAAACCTCTGTATCAAATAAATAGAACACAGTTTACAATCTACGTACAAATAAACTACGTACCTTTTAACAGTTTTTAAACAAACAACGTCACTTAACCACTTTAAAACACAATGTTTATACACTTTAAACTAATGAATGGCCGTCAATGGCGCGGGCCACAAAGACAAAACTAAACTTTTTTAATATCTGGCACAAATTATGCCTCACTGATATTCTCGATATGGTTAAAATATTACAATGGGCCAAAGTAAGACTCGACCTGTTTCACTGAGTGTAAGAATAGCTTAAAGTCGACTGGGAGCCGGTAATTTGATACCTGCCGGAATCCGGTAGCGCGCCACTTTAAAGGATATATATATATATATATATATATATATATATATATATATATCTTGTAACGCAACAGAAATGCTAGCATTCATGTTACATAAAAACAAGGTTCACAGAATAATAAACAAGTCAATATCTAACCCCATGATAGAACAAAGATCTAATAATTACATTTATAATCATAGATAAAGGTAAATAATGATGCAAGGTAATATTAACAAGAATAACCGAACCTGTAAGTTAGACAATAGTTTATGATATATGTTTAGTGAAAAGCAGCCAAAAAATGAAACAATAATTTACTAATAGCAAATAAGAATTTTGAGTTAAGAGGTATTATTTTGTGACAACAAATGTTATGATAAAGTTTATGTGATGTTATACCAAATATGTGTTGAGTTAATGAAAGATAATGAAACAAGATGTATTATTCAATGACTGTTGTAGAATGAAGTGTGAAGCAGCTAATTAACGTTAATAGATTTGAATTTTCTTATGTGTTATCCATATGTCAAGATAAGATTGTTATTAGATATGGAAAAAATAATTGTTTATATAAGTGTTAATAGTTAAGATTTGATTATATGTATGAATTTATGTAAAAGGGGCTATAGATGTGTACCAGTTATAAACACAGGTAGATCCGTTTACAATAAAAGGCCTAACAGCCAAAACCACTATATAACCACTCATAACATAAAGGTTAGGTACATCAATTAATAATAATTAATGAATACGATTTGAAGAGCTAGAAAAAACATTAAATTAATAATGATATATAATAAAATTTATACAAATTATGATAATACCATAATGCCATGATATCGATTAATAACATTTAATATCGAAAGTGGATTAAATATAAAAAAGAAAAAAAAACCGGCTTATATCAAAAAACCAGCAGAATATGTGTAGAAAATAATAAACCAACTATTGGTAAAGTTACATTCCGATAGGATAGCAAATTGATAAGGAATAGACAAGAAATATATGAAATAAACACTATATTCAAAACATGTGGAAGGAAGAAGTCATGTGTTGCTAGGGACGACAAAAAAAGAGGAAGTTGTTGATTGGAACAATAATTGCTTTGATGATCTGAATGTGATGAGATTAAAAAACCCAAGAATTATCTATTTAATCGGAATATTCTAAATTATTAGACACTATTATAAAACACAAAATCCTAATGACAATATTTATGACTTTCAACAGTACAGTTTAACCAAATAATACTACAGTATGAAATCAAAATAGAGAATAAATAACTGGATTCTACAAGGAAGGACTTGAGCTGTCCCATATCCGAAGGGAATTGATGATATATTAAACCAAATAGAAAGAATTAACAGTATCACAATTAATAATATTCACTACACCAGAAGTTATAACCTTTCAAATACACGGAACAACACTAATTGCTTCAACCGAGAGAAGAACGTATTTGGATCCTGGCGTTGCAGAAGAAGCATCAATCGGGCTGTAAACCAATCCAGAGAGCTGTAATTCCGAAGTGGACAGGACAAGAATTCCATTTTATTAAACCGAAGAAAGAAAATCGTACGGCATAATTGTCCAGAACAGTAAATTTATCAATCAACCGCCTACACGATTTGCTTCGTTCTAGTCTGGTAAATTATTATTATATTAATCATACTAACTACACAACACTTCAAATTTGTAAATCTTGCATTCTTATCTATGTATTTTTAATCTTCCCCACAGTTACAAGAACCTTCACACCCTGAATTAAATTAATTACAAATTAAAACACACTATATAACTAAATTTAAATAAAGGATCGGAATAATCAACAATCGATTCATGCAATCTAGAGCCCAAGCATGTGTTAGTTAGAACACATCTTATTCAATGTTAAAGAAGTAAACAAATAAAGAACCTTTATATAATTGCAAAATCTTGTTATTTGGAGTATGGTTTAATGAGCTGGGAAATAAAAAAGTAACTGAATAAGTATAGAATAATTGGTTAACATAAACAATGAAATAACCTATAAGTTTCGTTGAGCCGATACTACAGCGCTTATAGCGGAATTATCTGACACCAAAGAGAGAGCGTAAAAATACAAAATTAGACATAATTCTCTTCAAGGTATAATAGGGTTGGATGAAATTATAGAATAACGCATTAATTGTTTAAGTTTCAGGTACACTAACACTGATATTTCTTAGAGAGCTAAGTTAATATTAATTAATTACATCAATATATCCCACAACTCCAAATATCTCAGATATTTAAATAATTAAAATAATTCAAAACACATTGGCATAGGTGTGGTAACAAATTGACAAACCCAACAGTGGGGATTAAACCGTACGTACCCGATACATAACAAATTGACGCTCATAACGTGGGACCTAATTAGGTGAAGCGAGAGAGAGTAACTACAAATTGGTCAGCCCAACAGAGAGGCTGTAAGGAGAGGAAACCATTGTATAACAAATTGGAGCTCAACTTGTGTAGGGCTTAAGTTAAGTAACTATAACTATATTAATATTACTTAACCAGAGCAGGCAACTGTGGGAGACTAGAAATGCAATAGAGAAAGATGATACAAAAGGAAACGAAAATGCAAGGACAAGAGAGACGATTAAGTTACGCGGAATGGGCGACAATATTATTTAAGAAATTCAGCAAAGAGATGGGATACATAGAAAAGAATACCAATGACCACGAAAGAGCGCAAATGAGTCGCGCGAATGCGTTGGGAACACCAGACGACAAAATGACATTGAGAGAGATTTATGATGAATTGTGGGAATTAGATGCCAGGTGTAATAAGAAAAAGACTATTGGGACGACTAACGAAAAAGACGATAACAAGGTGGAAAGGATGACTGAAGAAGATTGGGAAAGATGGGACGATAATGAAGAAAAAATGAAAACCGAAAGAATAGGAGTATACGCCCAAGTGACAGAACAATATACTCAGGAAGATTATGAACAGTGGAAACGAGAAATAAGACCACCTGAAAACCCAATACAAACAGAAAACAAAGAATTAAGGGAATGGATCAGGGTGATGTTTGAACTATCCCGAGAAGATATGTGTCAATGGAGGAAGGAACACAATCAAATAGATGAATTTATAGAAATGCCAAATAATAAAAAGCTAGAACAATCCAGTGTACAAAAAGAAGTAAAAATAGTCAAAGCGAAGCAACAGAAGAAAATACCAGATCAATCCAACAAAAAGGAAGACATGAGTATGCGGGAGCTGTTGAGGATTATAATGGAAAGCAATAGACAGAGGAATGAGGAATTTAAGGAAACCCTAAGGGAACAATTTAGGAAACAGGGGGAAAACTTAGAGAGTTACAGGAAAACCATGGAAGAAGGTTTCAAAAGGATGGCGGAAACAATGGATGGGTGTTTAAAGAATATGTCTAGAACACTAAACAGCACTTCCGAAGGTAGTATAGTAAATCCGAAAACAGAAGAGAGTGGCAAGGGAATAGAAATTAGAGAAGACCAAAATGCAGTGCTCTCTGAAAATAAGGATAGAAAGGACAAGGAGAAGATCCAAACCACAGAAGAGAATATCCAGAAAATAAGGAAAATATGGAGAAAGAAAATGGTTCATACAAAAGAAGAAATGGAGATGAGGAAAGGTGGATTAAGTAGTGCGTTTAACATCCCAATTAATGAACGAAGGGAGTTATGTAAAGGTATGAAATATAGAAGAAACTTCATGAAAATGACCAAAATGAACCACCATGGAATAATTACAAAAACCTTAACTAAATTTAAATGTCATTTAAATAAATCAACAACCAAAAGGTATATGACCAAATCAATTATACCATTAATACGGAAGATACCCATAAAACATTTGATAAATAGTCCAGATATCCAAGGGAATGGAAAGATAGAATTTACCAATGATATGCTAGAATAGAGGAGATACGATACTTGATAATTCAAAAGGAGCTAAATATAACTGAATACCCTGACTTAAATGAAGATTTTACGTCAGCCAAGTTGCGGTACCAGATACACGAAAGATATTTATCAAGTATAAAAATTGGTATGAACACTGCAGTAATCCGGACAACGGGTGCAGTCGAATTAATGGACCATGGTTAGAAAAAGAAGCAGTCAACCAGAAAAATGGGACTGATTTGATGAAAACTGACCAGGCAACCAATTGACAAGATACGGAAATATTATAAAATGAATAAATTCTAAAAAATGATAAGAACAACTTATTACCAGTCTTGAAGAGAAAATACTTGGAATTTAAAAAGAATTTCAGTTGAATACTACCACTAAATTCTAAAATACAATAAGAACCACTTATTATCGATTCTGAAGAAAAAAAAAACACTTGTAAATAAAAGAGAATTTTTTGAACAATAAAATAAATAGAAAAAAATGTGTCATTCAAAATGAAGTAAGTCTGAATTAAAATATAATTATGAAGAAGATTACAGAAGAAAGCGAAAATTATTATTAAATGTTTATAAAGAAATAGTGTGAATAATGAATAATGAAACCCCAAGATTACAGAAGAAAGCGAGAATTATTATTAAATGTTTATAAAGAAATAGTGTGAATAATGAATAATGAAACCCCAAGATTACAGAAGAAAGCGAGAGTTATTATTAAATGTTTATAAAGAAATAGTGTGAATAATGAATAATGAAACCCCAAGATTACAGAAGAAGGCAAGAATTATTATTAAATGTTTATAAAGGAATAGTGTGAATGAATAATGAAACCCCAAGATAAAAGTTTTTACCTCAAATCTACCTATGCAAAATAAAGAAAGAACAAAAAAAAATCATATGACCTAAAATACATACTACATTGCCAAATGATGGAAACAACTTCAGTAAATGATTGAATGTAACCAATGTAATGTTAAAGAAGACAAGAAAGATAGAGTATTTATGAACATAATTCATTGAAAATAAACAGGAAGAATAATGAAATACGATAAGAAGAAGAATAGTTGGGCTAAGGAATATATTTAGTCAGAAATACAGTTATAATGATCATCACACAACAACTATTTAGAAAATATTGAGATCAGAGAAAAAACAAATGAAGAAGATACTTAGCATTACAATCACAACAAAAATGAAAACAAAAATGATTACAAATGATAACTGTCAAATTTAATATCAAAGAATGTTTAAGGAACTAAAATGGAATCACAAAATATGAAGGATAATAATGAAGAAATATAAAAGCAACAAAGAAAAAAAAAATTTTTCCCAAATATTTATTATTAAATAATTGAAGAGATTATTAGGAGATGATTATTATTATATTTTATAGCTGACTGTAGATGAATTCCAGCAGTACTATATTAAGATGTGGTGTGGGCAGCAGAGTATGAAGCCAAACAGTGCCTCTCTGAACTGTGCCAACGCATGTATTAGGGATTGTTAGGGAAATTAAATATTTAAGGAATATTAGAATAGTTGCAAGAATAACTTCAATTTCCAAAAGAGTAGGACGAAGAAAACAGAAATAAATGAGTTGACAGAAGAATAATTGAGAAATACAGTGAAAATAGTAATTATAAGTAGAAGAGATGTGAAACTAATGTATCATTGAATATTGTGGCCAATTATCAACAAATAATGTTTACAGACATTAAAAATGATCAAGAATGTTAATAAAAATGATGAAATGTTATTAAATAAAAAAAAGTATTAATACTAGTCTAATGAAGTTACATTGAAAATCCCATCGTCAACAATGAAATGAAGAAAAGGCATGTGAAAAGACAAGTTTATTTGACCTAAACTTCATTCAGGTAAACTAAACTTTTTTAGGAGGGGGAGCATATGTAACGCAACAGAAATGCTAGCATTCATGTTACATAAAAACAAGGTTCACAGAATAATAAACAAGTCAATATCTAACCCCATGATAGAACAAAGATCTAATAATTACATTTATAATCATAGATAAAGGTAAATAAGGATGCAAGGTAATATTAACAAGAATAACCGAACCTGTAAGTTAGACAATAGTTTATGATATATGTTTAGTGAAAAGCAGCCAAAAAATGAAACAATAATTTACTAATAGCAAATAAGAATTTTGAGTTAAGAGGTATTATTTTGTGACAACAAATGTTATGATAAAGTTTATGTGATGTTATACCAAATATGTGTTGAGTTAATGAAAGATACATGAAACAAGATGTATTATTCAATGACTGTTGTAGAATGAAGTGTGAAGCAGCTAATTAACGTTAATAGATTTGAATTTTCTTATGTGTTATCCATATGTCAAGATAAGATTGTTATTAGATATGGAAAAAATAATTGTTTATATAAGTGTTAATAGTTAAGATTTGATTATATGTATGAATTTATGTAAAAGGGCTATAGATGTGTACCAGTTATAAACACAGGTAGATCCGTTTACAATAAAAGGCCTAACAGCCAAAACCACTATATAACCCACTCATAACATAAAGGTTAGGTACATCAATTAATAATAATTAATGAATACGATTTGAAGAGCTAGAAAAAAACATTAAATTAATAATGATATATAATAAAATTTATACACATTATGATAATACCATAATGCCATGATATCGATTAATAACATTTAATATCGAAAGTGGATTAAATATAAAAAAGAAAAAAAAAAGGCTTATATCAAAAAACCAGCAGAATATGTGTAGAAAATAATAAACCAACTATTGGTAAAGTTACATTCCGATAGGATAGCGAATTGATAAGGAATAGACAAAAAATATATGAAATAAACACTATATTCAAAACATGTGGAAGGAAGAAGTCATGTGTTGCTAGGGACGACAAAAAAAGAGGAAGTTGTTGATTGGAACAATAATTGCTTTGATGATCTGAATGTGACGAGATTAAAAAACCCAAGAATTATCTATTTAATCGGAATATTCTAAATTATTAGACACTATTATAAAACACAAAATCCTAATGACAATATTTATGACTTTCAACAGTACAGTTTAACCAAATAATACTACAGTATGAAATCAAAATAGAGAATAAATAACTGGATTCTACAAGGAAGGACTTGAGCTGTCCCATATCCGAAGGGAATTGATGATATATTAAACCAAATAGAAAGAATTAACAGTATCACAATTAATAATATTCACTACACCAGAAGTTATAACCTTTCAAATACACGGAACAACACTAATTGCTTCAACCGAGAGAAGAACGTATTTGGATCCTGGCGTTGCAGAAGAAGCATCAATCGGGCTGTAAACCAATCCAGAGAGCTGTAATTCCGAAGTGGACAGGACAAGAATTCCATTTTATTAAACCGAAGAAAGAAAATCGTACGGCATAATTGTCCAGAACAGTAAATTTATCAATCAACCGCCTACACGATTTGCTTCGTTCTAGTCTGGTAAATTATTATTATATTAATCATACTAACTACACAACACTTCAAATTTGTAAATCTTGCATTCTTATCTATGTATTTTTAATCTTCCCCACAGTTACAAGAACCTTCACACCCTGAATTAAATTAATTCAAAATTAAAACACACTATAAAACTAAATTTAAATAAAGGATCGGAATAATCAACAATCGATTCATGCAATCTATAGCCCAAGCATGTGTTAATTAGAACATATCTTATTCAATGTTAAAGAAATAAACAAATAAAGAACCTTTATATATTTGCAAAATCTTGTTATTTGGAGTATGGTTTAATGAGCTGGGAAATAAAAAAGTAACTGAATAAGTATAGAATAATTGGTTAACATAAACATTGAAATAACCTATAAGTTTCGTAGAGCCGATACTACAGCGCTTATAGCGGAATTATCTGACACCAAAGAGAGAGCGTAAAAATACAAAATTAGACATAATTCTCTTCAAGGTATAATAGGGTTGAACGAAATTATAAAATAACTCATTAATTATTTAAGTTGCAGGTACACTAACACTGATATTTTTTAGAGAGCTAAGTTAGTATTAATTAATTACATCAATACATCCCACAACTCCAAATATCTCCGAGATTTACATAATTAAAATAATTCAAAACACATTGGCATAGGTGTGGTAACAAATTGACAAACCCAACAGTGGGGATTAAACCGTACGTACCCGATATATAACAAATTGACGCTCATAACGTGGGACCTAATTAGGTGAAGCGAGAGAGAGTAACTACAAATTGGTCAGCCCAACAGAGAGGCTGTAAGGAGAGGAAACCATTGTATAACAATATATATTGTAATGGTACATATCTTCACCTAACCATAATGAAGAAAACATGACAAGATAAATTATTTAATCATTAACACTAGAATAAAAAGGGATGAATTAGAATTGAAGAATGGGTGAATCAGAATAATAAAACGATCAGACATATCAAGGTAGTCAGAACAGTAATTTATATTAATAATGTAGAAACAAACAAACAAACCAAAATGGTAAATACAGAAATAAGGCGATTTAACCTGAATAGCCCAATAGATGGTAAGTGAGAGAGTAGAACTAGCCCCAAAGGACCAATAATAACATAAATAATGACAACTGCAAATGGACTAGAACTAGCCACCGCACCAACATAAGTGTGTAAATAAGAAGAATAGTGACTAACAAACAATTAACATGAAAGTGTAATGATACAATCAGCCACAACACTAAGGAAGTGACGTATAAAGTATGACAAAATAAAGTCAACCAAGAAGGAATACAAAACTTGTGTTAAACCAAAGAAATAGACTCACTAATGAAAATTGTATATAATATTAATAATTGTAAGGACAGACAAGTTAGAAATACTAATTATTAAGTACTTAAGATATAGAAGGGCACAATAACCCAAACAGATAGAGCAAACTAGGACAAATCATATTAGCACGATACTAACATATCAGTGGTACAATAAAACACAATAGAATGAGAGTAGTAAATTATAATGATGGTGAACATTTTCTAAATAGATGTAAGAAAGAGAATTTTTTAGTAAGCAATACAATAATATTAACCCACCAGTAACACTAAAAGAAGATTGAGTGTAAGGTGTTAGTGTTAATACCCCAAAGTGAGAATAAAACCCCATTAAAAAGTGATAAAAACACTGATAAAGCAGTGTCCAAAGTTTATAAGTGAATAAACTAAATTATAAGTGATAAGTTATGTGTGAGGGAAATCTAATATTGGCCAAACACAGGAAGGACTGTGATAGTGGAAATGCCAATATGAGTGGACACCCAAAATGTAACTACACAAACTAATATTATTAAACTTAAGTTAGTATTAGTAATCACTAATTACTATGGTTTTTAAATGTGTGCTAATTAATATTGTAGGCCTAAGGGACAATTCATAGTTTTAGGAAAGTTAAGAAACATAGAATATTAGTATGTTAAATCACCATATAGAGAGTTTCTATAAGATTAAATTATAAAAACAATTAATAATCATTGTATGATTTAGTAAGAGATAGTGCAATAGGATAAGGTTACATAGTTAATGACACGAGGTCAAATAAGTTTAGTGGTAAGGATTTTCTATTACAATCTAAAAGATTAATCAATGTTTATATGTTTGTTTTCCTTTGATGACACTATAAAATAATTATTACTCACTGAAGAGTATGAGTGGATAATATATTTCAAATAAGTATGTGTTAAATGAATAAGAATTATGTTTTAATGACTAAGGTTTATGTTCCAAATAATTATGTTTAAATGATAAGAATTATAGCTATGGGAATTGTTAAAACCATTAGATGTTATGTTATATGTTGTAAGAAATAAGATTTTAAAACCAACAGAAACCAGTAAACAAGAAACAAACAATACATTCAGATACAATGACACTAAAAGTGAGTTATGACAGTAGACAAATTAATATAGGGAAACAATAAAATTACACACAATTACAAGAACCGATTTAAACATTGAACAAATGAACAGAATCTTGTATTAAAACAATCAGGACCCATTACAAGGAGAATAAAATGTAATATCAGTAATTAAAGAAAAATAGTCAATTGCTGTTTAAGCCTAAGCAAATTCCCAACTGTCCACTACAAAAAAACTTCAATTTATAGAATTAAACATTGACATTAGGAAGACTAAACCACAGAAACTATGAAATACAAATAGACAATCATGTTAAGGCAGAAATATTATGATAATAATGTAAATTAAGAAAACAGTATAATTAAATAAAATTCACAAAACTGTCAAAATGTTGATACCTAAGTGAACACTATAATATTGGATGTCAAATTAATCCTTGAGCCAAAATATGAACAGTGGTGATAATATTTACTACTAAAAAGGGAGTACTGAAGATTAATTACATTTAGAAGATCTGTAACCAGTTTAAATAAAAACTCAAATACCCTAACAATACTCTTTAGCCAATTTCAGCCAATCAAAAACTTTGAGTAACCATGACAACAACCGAATACTGACTAATTTCAGTTAGGAACAATACTTTATGTAGTGACGCTAAACTGGAGACGCCACGCCATGAAGGGCCCAAATTTTCAACAGAAAAACAGTATAAGTGCCCACAATTTTGAGAAGGAGTACCAGGACAACAGATGAGAGGCCATTACAACTAATCTACACCAAGGACCAGCTCATAATGAATCCAGATGACCGGAAAATACCTGTAATTCGACTTGAAGAAGATGACAACCAATTTTTGAGCCCAAGACTGAAGTAGGAAGAATCAACATCGACCCATTACTTTACATGGACGACTGACAATACCCATCATATCTACTAACGTTGAGTATTGCTGAATTTATTTGATTATTATAAAACAAATTCTCTTTCAAAAATTCTAACAATATAATAAAACTCTCACTACCACTGAATATATTTTCAAGGCTTGATAAAATAAAGAAATAACTTTGTAAACATTGAATGAACACATGATAACCTATGTTACACAACGACACTGTCACACCTCAATATTTAATTTATAGCAAACCTTGTGTAATTTTAATGATCACAAACTTTAAATGATATGTTCTTATTTGTTATCTTGTTATAAAAACCTCTGTATCGTACTTAAAAGGACTCTATAGGCAGATTTAATTTTGTAAATAACAACCAACGCTGTCTTGCATCTAATAGAAACATTGTACTGCCAACCCAGCAATCCGCTGACTGAGCGACTATATTTTGCCGAGGCTAAAATTATTATATCAATTATTATTTTGTATAAAGCGTTAAAAAGAACTAATAATTCAGAGCCTAAATAAAAAAAGTGCGTACCGAGAATAAGTCTATTTATTTATAGAGAATATTATGTATGTTTTGTTTAATAGCAGTGAGTCAACATAACCAACATTATTCAAGTTGGCAACACGTTTTCCCCCACTCAAACGAGAATCGGTTTCATGCCAGTCGGCGAACGATTCAAATTTACACTAGTGTACTGTCAAACCATACAGGTAAAAACTTTTAATTTTCTCGTAAAACAATTTGGCGCCTATCGGGAGTTACAAAAGTGCGAGAAGGGACAGGTAAGGCACGCAGGCTACCAGACGCTTCCGAACGACACAATTTACGTTCGATAAAAATTCCAATTACACAAACATTAAGTATTTTAATACACACCGACACGGGGCTATTTTACAATATATATATATATATTTTTTTTTTTAATATAATGGCTCCATCGTGAACTCGATGATTCTGCCAATGTCAATTTAGAATATATATTTTTTGTTGTTGTTGTTGTCAGAAACCTTCGCGGGCGCGCGCACAACAACTCACCAACGTTTCATCGTAATCGGATGAATAGTATAGGAACGCATAGAAGACGAACAAACAAACAAATATTCATTTTTATATACAGTATTAGATTAGATTTAAAAGGGCAAAATTCTTTCCCAGTTCCTATAAAATTTCATACTGTCCAATGGAATATAGTAACAGATTGTAGCTGTACTAAATTAGAACAGGTGGTCACATATATTTAGGTGAAGTCCAGTCAACGAAGGGCAAAAAAGGCCCTCACCTAAAAATAATTCCAACAGTTTTGAAACTTGGCACACTTACTTAGAGGTGTCTAGTGATGAATAGAGCTAGGATTCGTATGTAAATACATATTCTTTCCCTTTGCTTATGCATAACTAAAAATGATAAATGTCCGTGAATTAGAACCTTAGCTATCATATAATGACATTTTGTTGTTACATATTTTACATATTTGATTATAATGACATTTTTTTACATATTTTTACTTTTTTTAAACATATTTTTACTTTTTTTAATGTAAAATTACATATTCTGTCTCTTCATCAACTTCCTCAGCTTATCCCGCTTGCGCAGGGTCGCTGTTTGCACGCACTAAGGCGTGTAAGAGTTGTGACCGGGGATTTAAGGTCGGATGCCCTTCCTGACACCGCGGGATTTTTCAACTGAAAATCTCGCACCGACACACTGGGATTCGAACCACGGTCGCCGGCGCGAGAGGCGAGCAGCGAAGCCGCTACACCGTCCCGCTCCCCTAATATTCTGTCTCTTACCGTAAAAAAAGTATTTTTTCACAAGTGAAATATACGGTAATTTAAAACAGTCCGTATGACAATATTTGTTCACTAGAAACTCTTGTACCTGAAACGGATTTTCCAAGCTATTTATAAGCTGCTGAGAAAGGGTCAGGGAAGAATTCCAAGAAAGATATAAGTGGAGAAAAGAACAGTTCGTTGCCGATTGTGTTTTGCTTATTCACTCCGTTTTCAGAAACGATAAGCAACAGTTGTTTTGGACAAATAGCTCCGTTTCTAGGGAAACAGTCCGTTTTGCTTACAAACAGAGTGCGTGGTGGGGTGGGTACTAGTAAATGGAGAGGCTAAGTGGAAAGGGGCAGAGTAAAGAGTAAACTGTTTGTGTGCGTGAGAAAGAACAGTTCGTTCGTTTTCCTCGGCGAATTCTCGAGTTCGTACGTTTAGTATCGCTTTGGCAACCACAGTGTTTAATTGAATTCCACCTGTGATGCCTCCTGTAGCGTCAAAATTATCATCGAAGTTAAAGTCGTGGGTTACAATAGATGATTCGTTCACTACTGATGGAGCTGTGGTTCTCTGCCAGGCTTGTAATAAGAAGATTACATGTTCAATGAAATCACAACTTGAACAACATATGCGCAGTGCCCTGCATACTAGGAATAAAGCACTACAAACATCTAAAAAGCAAGTCCTTCTATCTCAAATGCAACAGTCTTCAAGTGCAAGGAATGAATTCTTCTATGACATGTGTACTGCTATGGTTGCCGCAAATATCCCGCGGTACAAACTCCAGGTAGCCTACCTAAATATCGCGCATTTTTAGAGAAGTATTGCGGGAGGCAGATACCTAACGATTCTACGCTCCGAAAAAACTACCTGCATTTGTGTTACGAGGAAGCGCTGGCATACGTGCGACGTCATATAGGCAGCAACTATATATGGATCGCTGTCGATGAAACTACGGTTGTGAAAGGGCGCTATGTTGCCAACCTTGTGATTGGTAAGCTGGATGGAGAAGAATCCCCTACACCTTTTCTGATTTCTTCGAAAGTGTTAGAACACACAAATCATGCAACAGTTGCTCGTTTTGTGAATGATGGACTTAAAGTGTTGTGGCCTGAAGGCGTTCAAGAAGATAAAGTTCTTGTTCTTTATTCTGATGCTGCAGCGTACATGCTAATGGCGGGAACTGCTTTACGTGTGTTCTATCAAAATATGATCCATTTCACCTGTCTCGCCCATGGACTGCAACGTATCGCCGAAGAAGTGCGAAGTAAATATCCACAAGTGAACAGCATTATTTCAAACACCAAGAAAGTATTCGTTAAAGCCCCCCAACGTGTGTTGCACTACAGAGAACAATTGCCAAATGTGAAATTGCCCCCTGAACCTGTCCTGACTAGGTGGGGTACGTGGATCGAAGCTGCCTGCTTTTATAGTGAACATTTTAAAGATGTGAAGTCTGTGATAGATTCGTTTCCAGGTAAATCAGCAGTTTCAGTGAGAGACGCCCAAAGTGCCTTCAGTGATTCTGAAGTACAGTGCCAATTAGCTTATAACCAAAGCAATTTTGGATTCATTGCTGACAGTATTTTAAAATTAGAAAGTCGTGGCATGCCTTTGAAGAAATCATTGGACTTTGTGGAAGATGTGAAATCCAAGTTAAGTGCTGTTGAAGGGACTGTTGGAATAGAAGTAATGAAGAAATTTGAGTCTGTTATGGAGAGAAACCCTGGCTTCTCGACAATGACTGCAGTGTGCAAGATCCTCAGCGGCGAAAAAGTGAATCCTCCAGATGATATCTCTCCTGAAAAATTTAATCTACTTAAATTTGCACCAGCAACTTCCTGTGACGTCGAGAGGTCATTTTCTGTATACAAAAACATCCTCTCTGACCGGCGGCATTCCATGACAATGGAAAACTTGGAGATGTATCTGATAGTTCATTGCAATTCGGAGTGAAGTAAGTAGATTGAGTTCTGCAAAGTAATATTTAGTGGACAGATAGTTTAAACAGTGACTATGAAAATTATAATAATTTTGAAACTTCTATTAAATTTTCGCATTTTTTCATACATATTAATGGAATTTATTTAAGTTTGCTATAATATGGACATGCTTAATTAATCAATTATTGTACCACACTTTATTTTGCAAAAATATAATTAATAAAATGAGGAATCTTCAAGTAATATAATGTTTAATATATCATTTATATACAAATTAAATTAATCTTACATATTTAAAAATTTTTTTATGTAATATTACATATTTCACCTAATATTATTACATAAATATGTACATATTTTGCATGTTTGATATTACATAAAAATCCTAGCCCTAGTGATGAATTATACAAAAGTCCTGATGAATCAGAGGTGAGCTCTAGCGGCAGTGGCGTGAAACATGTCACTTTTTTCGGTTTTTCGTTTTTATCTCGGAAACTGTTGGTCCTAGCAAATATATAGTCATATACAAAAATAAAGCTTATGAAATTTGCTACAAAATTGACCCTATGAATTTTTTTCGTATCTGTAATAGTTATAGAGTTATTTGGTAGATTTATCGAACCGAGAACTGGAGGTGTAGTGTGAGTGTTTGAGGATTATTTTTATATTATTATTTATTTATTTATTATATATTATTTATTTATTTATTTATATTATTTGTTTTTATTTCGGTTTTTTTAATTTTATTTTTTGTTTTTTCTTTCCACAGGTTCCATAATGACTGAAAATTGTTTTATTTGTGAAGAGATCCTTGAACCTTCTGGGATAGGTGTAACAGTGGTGTGTAAAAAGGGAATTGATTCTTTGTTAGCTGCTAGCCAGGCGAGAAATGACAACAAGGGCTCTAGAGTAAGTCATCTTTCAATTTTAAAAGTACATACTTCGTGCCAAAAAAATTACACAAGAGCGGACACCATACAAGCTTATCTGAAAAGACAGCGTGAGGAGCAAGCCGCAGAGGCATCTACATCCCATTCCGACGTACCTGTGCCCCTCAGATGGTCAGCATTACCTGCGTTTGACTTCAAAACAAAATTTTTTTTGTACTAAGGTCATAGATGACCATTTCTTGAAAAAGGAATTAAAGAAGCCCGTTGAAAGACGAAGAACAGTATACTATGTTCAAAGTATGGGCGTTCAAGATAAAATTGTGAATAAGGAAAATGAAAGAAAAGTTATGTGGGCAAAAGAAGTTAACATTCGCCTGTCCACTGTGAGTGATTTAGTAGCTGCTGAAGAAGTGTACCACCACGACTGCTTTCAAAGATTCTTCACTCTTCCACCTTCTGGTGATAACAAACGAGGGCGTCCTGAAGCTGATTGGGTTTCAGTAGCAATGGATGAAATTCAATCGTTTCTTGAGAATCCTGATGATTGCCAGGTTTCCTTCACAGAATTAAAATCTGCAATAACTGGGACAGTTCCAACAAACCAAACGATAAAAAAGAAAACTCGAGGAAAAATATGGCGAACGGATTATGATAGCCACAAGTGCTGGGTGGAAGGATGCAACTGTTTGCTTCAGTGACGCAGGGTTGAAATCTTAAATTCTTGGTACAAAAACAAAAAATTGGAAGAAACCGAAGAACGAATTAGAATTGTGAAAGCTGCAGCAACCATACTGAAACATGATATCCAGTCCCAAATGTTCAATAACACCACATACCCTCCTGGAAATGATTTTTTCAAACACACTGGTGATTGTGTGCCTGAAAGCCTTCAAACGTTCCTGGAAACCCTGATAATGAAGAAAATCGACATCAAAAACAGAAAGAGGAAGTGTATTTCAATAGCACACAGCATTATCTCAGCTGTGCGTCCAAGGTCATTCATATCCTCGATAATGAGCAGTCTTGCCCTATTTATATACAGGAGGTTTGGCTCTAAGAAGTTGGTGAACCTTGTATCAAGCTTAGGGTTTTATTCTTCATACCATGAAGCTCAGGTGCTGGAGATATCAGCCATTTGTCACACTCGACCAGACATCAGTGGTTCATTCAACCAATTTGTGTTCGATAATGCGGACTTTAATGTCAGGACATTAGATGGGTTGAATATATTTCATTTCTTGGGTGGCATTAGATGTGTCACCCCATCCACTTCAGTAGGAAAAGGACTCGACACACGAATGCAAAGGTTGAACACACTACCATGTTCAAAGTCAATTGGGGAACTTGGAGTGTTTCCTCTGGAAACATTCCAAAAAACAGATGGTAGATTAAAAAATGTAACTTTGGAGGATCTGAATGCATCTCTCGAGGAACTATCACAGCCAAAGCCTTATGACACCCTTTGGTTTGCTGCAAAGTGGCTTGGAATCCACGAGGTTCCAGGATGGAAAGGGTATATGTATTCAATAACAAGAGGCCTGTTTAATGCAAAAACTAAAGTCATTCCTGTTCCATTCATAAACTCTCCACCATCCGACTATAATACACTATTCACTGCAATACACTATGCTGGTGGTGTGTGTGACAAGTTTGATCAAAAATGCTTGGTGGTAACATTTGACCAGCCCCTTTATATGAAAGTACAGAAATCGTTGCCGCGGCTCCACCTGACTCCCGGCTTTCAAAGTGCTTAGTCAGATTGGGTGGATTTCATCTATTAATGTCTTACATTGGGTGTATTGGATTTCTGATTAGTGGAAGTGGCCTACAGGAGCTAACGAGCACCATATACGCTCCGGTATCTGTTGAAAAGATGCTCCAGGGTAAAGCTTTTGCTAGAGCAGTACGTGCTCTGATACTAATACAGAAATCTTTGGCCAATATAGTCATGGAACAAGCTGACATAAGTGCACATGAACGGGAGGAAATTCATAACCTCACGAGACACTTTCTTGAACCTAACGAGAGTCTCCGTCACTATGTGCACTACAATAAAACCCCCATTTGATCAGCCTAAGTGAGAAAGTACAAGAAAAACTGAATCAGCTCAAAACAAATGGACCAACAGCAACCCTTTGGATCCAACTGTTCAACATGACAACATTGCTAAAGGATTACATTCACACAGAGCGGTCAGGTAATTGGAATGGCCACCTGAACTGTGTCAGGAATGATTCCCTATTTCCATGCGTCCGGAATTTCTCTTACGCCAAATTATATCACCTATACTTGCAGGACATGATAAAGCTACCCTCTGTGATGACTCCAGATGAATTCCACAACTTCGTGCAAGAGAGCTACTTCACAATGCGGAGGATTGACCGATTTTGGACTGGGGTGTGGTCAGACCAGACAATTGAGCAAACCCTGATGCGTGGGATGAAAAGTATGGGTGGCTTGACGCGAGGGCGGGGAATCACAGACAGTGTGATAAGCAAATGGTTCTAGGGCTGACTGCTACCCATGAAATTTGCCCGTTACTTGAAGAGTTCACTGGAATCCTGTTTTCTACTAGTGAACAGCATGAAGATTTTGGGGAGGCACGTAAAGTTAGAGACACTGCAGATATTGCCAAGCACTCAAGTTGGTTTCAGAATCATCCTCTATTTCCTGTGACAAATGAAATAATGTCAATAGCGAGTGGAGTCGTAGGTGATGATAAAGTCACTTGCTACAATGCTTATTCAGTAGGAATGCAAGCAATGAACAAAATAGTGGGACAGCATTTTTCAGACGTCAAATTGTCACAAAAACATCGAGCTCTCCCTTTGGCAAGTATGTGGAATTCTGTTAAAGTTCGAGGTGAAACTGTGGTGATAGACCCTTTGATGATATTCCAAAAAATAAGCATCAGCAAGCAGACCGAAGAAGACCTAACGACATTCATGAAGTATGAGTTGGCTCCCTTTCCATTAGCGTTGTTTGATGAAAATTGGATGCGGAAAACTAAAAAATCAGCCCTGTATGATGTGTTTGAAGTGTCAACTACAGAAATTGACTTCCCCGACTTCGATATTGTTGTGGATGGTGGCTTCTTGCTGCACAAGGTATTGTGGCCCAAAGATTCAAAAATTTCAACAATTTGCCACTGCTACATCAAGTACCTTCTCAAGCATTACTTGGGCAAAAGTTTTACTGTGGTGTTTGACAGTTACTCCTCCACCGAGTGCAGTACTAAGAGAGCTGAACAAAGCTGAAGAAGTCGGTGGACATACGTTTTGATGAGGGAACAGACGGACGGACACGGCCAGATCTATAGGCTGTCGCTCAAGCGCTTAAAACCTTTTGTGGTTATAGCCTATGCATTAAAACCAGTGCTAGTTTGGCAGTCGAAAAGGAAGCCCTATTTTCAGCGCCAAATAACTCTAACTATTACAGATACGAAACAAATTCATAGGATCAATTTTGTAGCAAATTTTATAAGCTTTATTTTTGTATATGACTATATTTTTGCTAGGCCCAACAGTTTCCGAGATAAAAACCGAAAAAAGTGACGTGTTTCACGTCACTGCCGCTAGAGCTCACCTCCGATTCATCAGGACTTTTGTATAATTCATCACTAGACACCTCTAAGTAAGTGTGCCAATTTTCAAAACTGTTGGAATTATTTTTAGGTGAAACCTATTTTGACTGGATTCATTTCCTTTCATTCAAAAAATTAATTATTTACCTTTAAGACATTTTTATGTACATAAAGTACTTAAAATATATATCAACAGAAGTGGAGGTTATGGGAAAATGAACATTCGACAACTGAGGTATAAAAATGAAACTCTTTTGATACTTTTAGCTAAAAAGGAAATACACAAGTTTATTTATGTTTTGTATCCTCGATTATATAATCCTTTACAATCATAAAAAATATATTTTTATGATTATAAAATTTATGTTTATTTATGTCTACTGAGATAAAAAAATAAAAAACAACAATTTTTCTCAAACACATGAAATATTGGCTAATGAATAGAAGGTCAGTTGAGTACCTTTATCGTCCTGCATATTGTTAATAATAATTTTAACCACATGAGATGCTATCATTAACAGAAGAAATTTAATCTGTGTTATTACTTTATTTGTAAAGAGATTTAGATTTAGTTGTGATGTAAAAGTATTCATAATTTGTTTATTCAAAGAGTATTTCATTTGCAAAGAGTATATCAAATATAGTTGAAAGTGTTAATTTTATATTGGAAATTTTCATAACTCCCAAATATTAGTGTAATTATTTTATGTTATTAATAATAATTGTTAGTACTATATCTTAGTTGTAAAAATCATTAATGTGAATTAAGGTTTAAAAGGATTATTTCAGTTGGGGTTAACTCTGAAATGTTAAGGATCTATTTTCTAGTATATGTTAGTATTTAGTGCAGACTTTATAAGGTTTCAGTGACTGCAAAATAAATATGTGCCAAAAATTGTTGGAGATAAGATCTAATCACCTATTTTATTTTATTTTGTCATAGCTCACAATATATTGGGAGCAAGTAATTCCTATTGCTGTGAATGTAATGAACAATATCAGGGGGCCGAGCTTTGCTCGGGTTCGATATTTATTTATATATTGCAACAATACATATATCTGCATATTTGGCCAGGGCGGTATGTTTGAAATATTTAGCATAGAAAATATATTAACACTTTTTAACAATATTATGCAGGCTCAGAATTGTCAGAAAGCGTACACCTGCCCCCGTGAGTGAATACAGCGCTTGTGTGTGTGAACGCATGCTACGACAGGCAAGAGTCTACGATAGGGTGATGTGTATGAATTCTCTGTAATCAGGTTTTAACCGAATTCTTTGTCTCCCTAAATAACAAACATCTACCAAACGGCCTACTATCCTTCGATTTCGTGCCACATTTCATTGTGCTGTATTGCTTGAATTCTAGGTGTTTCGGACAAACAGTTTCAATTCTGTTACGTCCTAGCATGTGAAACATCTCAGAATTTTTCATGAGTTTTGCTACTAGCATGTTTAGCGGCTTTAACTTCAAAATTTTTTATAGCACCTTCTCCAATTTTGCTCCATGGTTCCTCTCCATTAAAAATCAAACAGTAATAGAAGTGCAGAGTTTTGTTTCACTTACAACAAGAGAGCCATATAATATACCAAATTTTCTGATAACTTTTCCATCCTTCTGTGACAAGTCTAAAGACCCCTCCCCTGAGATATTTTTGACGTTAGCAATACTTTTTGCTCTAAATGTAACGTAGTGATTTCGTATATTAACAAAAATTCTAATAAATCAAAGTTGTCAGAGTTTATATCAAATACTTCTGCCGTAGAACTTGTACTAACTGTATTCATTTTGCTCCTTTAAACCAATTAAACGGTATGCTTAAAGCGCTTAAATGACGACATTTAACAATATGTGTTATTAAATAATTAGTGCGTAAACGATTACACACTTCTTAGTCTATACAACTATATACAAAATTAAATATAATTTGTAAACTCAACAAAAACAAATATTCACTACGTGAGCACACTGAAACAAACACAGGCAGCTATGTGCTATTTAGTGTAGGGGAGACGTATCTTCTGTTGTGATGTACGGGACGCATTTTAATGCTACGCGCACAAGTCCCTTCCCGTTGTCATCCACCGAAGCCCTCCTCACCCCCAGCCTTGTTAAAAAGACATTTCAAGTAACGTCAACCCTGATACTCCGCGTACAATTGCATCGCACAGCAAGGTTCCATGGCTCACACTCGCGTCAAGTTGCATGATATTTAACTTCTTACATTAGTTTTATACCTTTCTGAGTAACTTATGCAACTTAATGCATAAATAAAAATTAATTATTTTATGAATAAATTATTTGGGGAGACACCGTCTACCTTGTCTCCCCTGACGCTTCGCCACTGGTTGTATGAAGTGTTCCCCCTATATAGTCAGATGAGTATAAAGTCATCTGCAAACTGCAGATTAGTTAAGCCAAGTCTATTTATTCCACGCTCATTCAATAGTATTTTAAATATTAATACTGCACAATAGTAACTGCAAACGTTTGAACAAATTGGATCTTCTTGCTTTGTCCCTGTCTATTGGGAATGTGTGCCCTATTCTATTAGTTTTGACTTTTATAGTACTCAGATTGCTAATCAACTGAAAATTATACTCATTCAGTCAACCATCAACATAAAAAACTAACAAAACTGTTCTGAAAGTTTTGGAAATTGTTCACTCTAATCGTCATTTTTAACTGTTTGTGAGTACACAAAGGAAAAACTGTCATCATGAAATTATTACGCACAATTTAGGTATGATTGGAATCATAGTTTAACTACTACCCAAACACTATATACGAAACAAATATAACAAAACAAATGATTCTGTGTATCTCTAAATGAATACGTACTGTGTTTATATATACAAGATACATTAACCAAACCATTTTGGAAAAATTTCACATTCGACACAATTAGAAAATCAAAGTTCTGTCTTTAGATTTTCTGCCTTTGACCCCTGTGGTAATAAGCACAGCGCAGCAGATTTTCACCCCCTTGTATAGAGGGTCTCCAAGCAGGAGACTGGATCACAACACCAGACCACAGTGGCGGATTTCGGCGTTTGGGGGCCCCAGGGGGTAGAATTAAAAACGGCCCTATGTTATTTATTTGATATACTTACCAATACCATTTATAAGCACCACAACAAGGCATGCACATAATGACCACATTTTAAGTTTTAATTTCTTAATCAAATAAGTCATTTAATGAAAAACAATAGTTATAATAAAAATAGTAATAATATAAAAGTAGTTTTATACTTTGACTGTTTATTTAATCACAAAAGTTACATGTATAAAAATAAAATGAGCACAGTACAATCACATGTGTAAAATCACATACAAGAATTAAAATTAGTGTTTAAATATGATTTTTGAGACTTTTCTTTTGCGAGTTTTTTTAATAATATTATTGCAGTCAAGGTCGGTTAATAGTTCATATTGAATTGTCACTGAATATAGAATAGTTTATATAGAATTGTCATTGAATTTAATCTTCCTTCATTCACTTTGTTTATTAGGTAGTTTTTCTCTATAAAAGAGAAAAAGTTCGTTCTGCTGAAGCATTCGATATGGGTAATGTAAAAATATTAAAAAAAAAAATGTGTACATTTGAAAATGTTTGTTTCATGTCTGACATTACCTTACATGCATCAGTAGCTGAATATTCTTCTTTTTCTTCCTTTAGAAGTAGGAAAAATTGTTCAACTTCGTCTTCAAATTGGTATATTTATTTGTCGTTTTCATAAATTTCCTTCAAGTTTTTAAAACATTCTTTTTTCATTTTCTGATATATAAAGCATTAAGAAAATTTTAAAATTTTCCAGAATGTCTTCTTGTGCTTTTTTTCTTTGGTTAAATTTAGTTATTGGTTAGTTATTAAAAGGTACTGTACGTGTACGAAATTTTCATAATTATTTGGTAAAAATGATCATCATGTAAACCTGTCATATGTTTGTGTCCCATTGACATACAGAAATTTTAGATTCTCAATTTTGCCAACATTGTGTGGTTTATTAAAAATTAAGAATTCTGTCATTTTTAACTATTACAATTTTTGGCCAGTGTGCATTATTCTTTATAAAATGTAACTGATCTGTTTCAACATTGAATGTCTTCAACTTTCCTTATTTTCATTAGATTTTTCCTCTTCAATTATTGTTTTTGAAGAAAACTCTAAATTTTGTTTCAACAAGGAACCTTCTACAATTTCTTGAGCAGTCAACGACTCTAATGTACCGTCATTAGGATTAGGAGTCGGAAATTTCAACAATGAATCTTTTTGTTGATTGGCTATTTCTTCTCTACGTTTCTTATCTTTTCTCTGCTCCCGTTTTATATTCTTCATCATATATGATTTTAATGAATATTTCTGGAATAAAACACAATGTTATTATTAATTAACAAATTGATTTTATTGACATGTATCTTCCAATGGGGGATCCAGGGTTTTATAGGCCTGAAAGTTGAAACTAATCTACTATTGGGGGCCCCTTGGATTACAAATTTTCATATTTATTTATAATTATTTATTGAACATTAAACAAGAAGAACATAATAAAAATCCAAACTACCAGTTGTTACATGTCTATGAATGAGCATAAATTGAAAAAGGTTTTTTTTTGTAAATACTGTAAGAAAATTTGTCCTTGAATAGAACTTCGAATTGTTGCAACAATGTATGCTATATGGAACACTGTAAACTAATAAATTTCATTTAAAAATCCACTACTTATAAAACTGCATTGTATTACAGCAAGTAGTATTTTATATTCACAGTAATAGTATTTTATTAGACGCTAATGTTTATATCTGGCCATCTATTGTAGTCATTTAAACATTATTTAATTACAAATTAATAATAATGGGGCCCCAAAACTGATAATCTCATGATTGGCAGATCTGCCACTGATATCTTCTGTGTTTAGATAAAGAAATTATTTACTGTAGATACATACTTACAATTCCAAATATATTGGCGGTATTTGGCGTAGGATCTTGTTTAATCTTTTATTGCACTGGTTGAAAATAACTGTTGCGATTGCAGTCATTGTCACTTTACTTTAATACCTCTCATAGAATAACAGAATCTGCTGTGTCTAAATCAAAGATTCAAATTAAACAAACACAAGCACAATAAAACATGCGTTGGTCAATAATTCTCTTTCTGTATCATCATATGTATTGTACAGGTCTGTACACGCTGATGCCAAGGGCAACATCATTGTTTCGACAAATAACATTGAATCCTATACACGGATGTGCGGGGAATGCTGCGATTCTGCGTACAAAATTTGGAAGGGAGACTCAATACAAATTAAGATTTGTTCAATTAAAAAATTATGCAAATTAAATATGGAATAATATTTTAATTTATTATTTATAATACATTATTTAATATAATATATATGGGATTCTGTGGGCCCTGGGCGGCCGCTCAATCTGCCACTGCCAGATCATGTACAAAATATCTCATAAGATGTACAAGTATCAAGTATTTATGAATTTTTGTATATCCTGAACTTTTTAACTAATACGACTATTGATTAAGTAACTGTATAGAACAGATAGACTGTATAGATAAACTCTGGACACTTTCCATTTAAACGTTGGTATATTTTTTTCACAGGAAATGCATTTACTTGTGAAAGACTGCAATAATTATAATTACATATTTTATGTTCATGTGACCTTTTAAACACAGTTTTAATTTACATATTAACATTTTATGACATATTCTGAATTTTATATTAATTATTTTGGGTTTTCCTTCTGTGCTAACCACCTTACATTAAGTGTAATATTTCAATATTATACCCACAAGTTTATATCTTGTAAAAGTACAGGAGTGCATGTGTTCAAGACTTAACTATTGCAATATTTTATTTTATTACAGTTAAATATTTATAATACTTGATCTGCTTTTACTTCCATGTTCCTTAAGGAAATGGAAGTATGGTGATGATAAAAAAAATCCTGTTCGAGATTATTGCAGATTCTGATTGTACTACACTCAAAACATGAAAAAAAGTCGTTTTTCGAAAAGTGTCTGTAGATTTTTTTCTATAGCAAATGATAACAGCCGCAAATTCAAACAGAATCAAATATTTTTTTGCATACAGCCCTGATTTGTAGAGTACTCACGACCTATTGTTTTTGGTGAAGATCGGTTGAGGCAAAGGGGTAGTTTACCTGCGTTTTTTTTTATCAAGGGTTATTTTTTACTTAAATATTCCTTAAGGAAATGGAAGTATGGTGATGGCAAAAAAAATCGTGTTCGAGATTATTGCAGATTCTGATTGTACTACACTCAAAACATGAAAAAAAGTCGTTTTTCGAAAAGTGTCTGTGTGTGTGTGTGTAGATTTTTTTCTATGGCAAACGATAACAGCCGCAAATTCAAACAGAATCAAATAATTTTTTGCATACAGCCCTGATTTGTAGAGTACTCACAACCTATTGTTTTTGGTGAAGATCAGTTGAGGGAAAGGGGTAGTTTACCTGCAACAGTTTTTTTTTTATCAAGGGCAATTTTTTTTTTTTTTTTGGCAAACGATAACAGCCGCAAATTCAAACAGAATCAAATAATTTTTTACATACACCCCTAAATTGTAGAGTTCTCAAGACCTATTTTTTTGGTGAAGATTGGTTAAGGGAAAATGGTAGTTTACCTGCAACGTTTTATGTTTTAACAAGGGCATTTTCTATGGCAAACAATAACAGCCGCAAATTCAAACAGAATCAAATAATTTTTTGCATGCAACTCTGAATTGTAGAGTTTTCAAGACCTATTGTTTTTGGTGAAGATCGGTTAAGGGAAAGGGGTAGTTTACCTGCAACCTTTTACGTTTTAACAACAGTAAAGTACCTGAAAATTCATTTAAACTTTTTCAAACAATGGTAATTGTTAAAAATAAAATAATTTTGTTGCCAGGCAATAAAATTATAATTTTTTCATTTTAATGTAAATCATGTACGAGAGAAAATATATCGTTCGTGGCAGGCAAGCATATCTCAGTTATGTAACGTTTACGTTTCCATTTTATGTTACGTTTCCGCGTGTTTGTTCTGTGAAACGTACACTGTAGATTTGCAGCTTTACTCTAAGCAACGCTCAATAGGAAATGTTGAAAATTTTTGTCCACGGTGTACCCTCATACACACTAAACCTGCTCTGATGTTTTAATTATGGACATCATAATATTAAAACTTTGGAAACTTGAGCACTACTTAATGGAGATCAATCATTAACTTATACAAGCCATTAATTTTATGCATATTTTTTATATATATGTGTACAACGTTATCGGCAACAAAGAAGTAGTTTTTATTAAAATTCCTTCCTGGAATATTTGGCCGTAGTCCAATGTTTTCTACAAAACCAGACGTTTCGGCAATGCCATCGACTTCCATCATCAGTGAAAATCGAGTGCGATAACGTGAGGTGGTATACATTAGTGACCACAGTACTGTGGTTAAGGCTGAAGCAGTAAGCAGAAAGAAGTAGTTTCTATGGTAGCCTAATATTTCATTTCGGAAATGATTTTAAATATAAATCTTAGAACATGGAAGTCATGTATGGTTCTCCATACCGATATTTAAAATTGTAATTACTCATAATTAGTTAAGGTAAACTAACCTCAAATAGAAGAGATGTGAAAACTACTATTACAATATTAAACAGAGAATTACATTATAATAAATAATTACTGCTAATACTGTATTTTCTAAGTGTCAAATTCACCACCAACAGTTCATATTACTTTTGTAAAGGAGCAGGAGTGGAAAAAATATTATAAAAGAAAACCAAACGCTAAATAATTAAGAAATTTTTATTTTTTAATTAATACTAACTACCCATATATATTATATAGGTATAAAACAATTTAAAATGTTACTACTACAGTAAACTTTGACAGCACAGGTACTGAATCCATGAATTCATCATGGGAACCTTGCTGTCCCATTTGCTGTGAAATGATCTCATGCATAATAAATAGCCTGACCAAACAGCAAAACTGTCATACAGGCTGTACAAATCATATACACTTCAATAAAGCTAAATGTTATCTTAAATTAATGGTGTCTTAATTTATAATTAAAACTAACATACACATAAATAAGAAATAATTTGTACGTAATATTTTGTGTTCACAAAATATCAATGTTAAAAAGATAAAAATATAACAGACATTTTGTAATCATTCATTTTATGTATAATAAAGGATTACTTATAGCAAACTATTGCAATAAGAGTTTAACTACTACCCAAAGGCTATATATGAAGCGAATACAACAAAACAAATGAATACGAATTGCGTTTATATATACAGTACTATTAAATATTCTTCCATACGACAGTGTGAATGTGAAGTAATATATAATTTACTTACAACTACAAGATGCTGATCAATAAAACAGATTAACGAATTCTGAATTACTATACTGAGAAAAATGTTTTTTGAGCAGTCGATTACATGAGTCTTTGTCACTACAACAAAGCAAAATGGGAACTGTAACAAATTATGTATTTATCATATCTCAGTAGTACAGTTTCACATTCCTACTGACAGTAATAGTAGTCTCAAGATTTAGATCTGCATACGAATGTTCCCTTCCACTGCCCACATAATAATGCGCAGTATGAGAAAGCTTAAAATATGGACAATTATTTGTTATATAATTAACAAGGTAAGTTACTGTTGGCTTTTAGGTAAACCTTTGTCGTAGACTACTGCACGTTAACTGACAAGCCATTTTTTTGTTTCATCCTCCACAACAGTTTACAACACAATTTATGGCCAATATTAAAATGATATCAGCTTATCCGTTTCACTTAATGGAAATTATTACATTACATCTAAATTACAATAAAATTGAAGATTTTTTTTATTTATCAATTTCGGTTCCATGCCTGTATCTGTCACACATGATCTTATACAAAATGTCAAACAGAAGTTGTGAGTTAGATATAATTGATATAAAAAATCGGTTATCATTCTGATTTGTTTGATGTTTGATTTTATAGGTTATATAATTTGACCCATATCTCAAAGTCCAAAATATTATTAGAAAATAAACATTGGTGAATTGTGCCTTTTTCATTATAGAAAACTAAAACTGAATTGTTTAATTTAATACAGAAGTGTGGTGTAGCTACAAAAAATGTTTACAACTGTAATGAAACATACATTAAACTTTTTTGAAAAATAAACACGGCTTTGTTTAAGTGACTTTAATGAAGTATTTACTACTGGTGTGTACAAGGTACACACAATTTCAAAGAGGAAACTCTACTCATTATTTTGATGTTTATAACACTGGAAAGGAGGCCAAAGATAAATTTTCCAAAAAGGTTAAAACTGCCTGTTTATAATAATAATGCCGGTTTTCTTATATTAATAGTGTTGTAACAGGCTGGCACTAAAGGTGCCAACAGGCATTAGTTGGATCTCACATGTGCTGTATTTGTTTAGAATCAAAACTTTGCAGCATTTTAGTACACCACAAAAAGAATGAATTTGCTATTTTCGTATTTTTAAACTGTTCACAAACTAAACACAATTTGAATGTTGTAAATTATTTCAGTCAAACTGAAAAACACTACTGGAATTAGCGTTACTGGCAAAAGGCTATACTTGTCCCACTTGTGGTACTCAAATGAACTATGAAACTGACTAATGATTTCCAAAATAAATCGTAACTTTTTAAAAAAATGTTAATGGTAACCATTGTCATACTAACAGTTAAGAATGGCATATTAAAAAAATAAAATCTTTGAAGAATTTGATTTAGTCGTATTTACAAAAATAAAAATTAATTAAATTTATATAAAGCTTATTATATTCAACATTTTCAAAGTAGAATAAATTAAGATTTAATTTTTTTAACAATTTTTACCATTTTATAAAAACCAGTATTAATTTCAAGCCACTCTGTACAATTTGATTTAAATTTTACCTCACGGAAAACCCCTTTTACTTACATTTACTCAGTGTATTTCATAACAAAGTGTCTTCCTCTCCCAAAATACTATTAATAGCACAGGGGTTCCAAATACTATCAGTACTTAACTGAAGGGGTTTTCAATGCTAACTGGCTAGAACAATAGAAAAAAAAATTGAAAAACGTGTGGAATGATCAAACTCCTTTTAAAAAAAATTACAAAATAAATTTTTAATAATGAGTTGAATGCAGTACAAGTTTTCACACTGTACTTTTATTACTCAAATTAATGTAACAAGTAACGTGTGCTAACAAAATTGTATCTTCGCTTTATAATTGCATTTGTCTAATACTTTACTTTCTTTTATTTTAACATCTGTTAGTCTGGACTAATTTGCCTCTTTTTGGTACCTGTGTTCGGTCAATCAATGTTAACTGGTATCTTCTGTCACAGTATACCACTCTGGACCACAAACTGTTATAAGCAAGCATTGCCAACTTTCTGTTTTTTGAAGACCAAGTATCACAACAGAGTTTTATGATTACTCAGTTATATAGTGATTATCATTTCTCACCTTATGATCTCAATGATCTAGCCCCCGCATGCTTCAAAACTAGTTTAACATATGTGAACAAGATGAATCTCAATGACATAGAGAATGGAAACTGTAGGATCATAAGTAGAAATGGCACAACATTTTAATATTAGTCAATTCCCAATAATAATTCCTTGGACATAAAAACCATCTCACTTACTGATACTGTTGAACCCATACCACCTGTTGTGGCTTCAGTGCAGACTACTAGACATAAAAAACCACCAGCAAATAAATGTCTGTCACTGCTAATATGCAGGAAAACTAAGTTGTTTAGCAAATTGGACAACAACACAGTGCTGTATGTTGCATTCTGATCGTCTTACTGCCAATCAACTCATGGCGGACTTCCTTAGAGAGGTAATGCAACTTCAGATCACTAAGTTACAACAGACCTCAGAAGTAATCCTCGAAAAAGGCAGATGAAGAAGAAAATGATAATGTCGAGCAAAAGGTGGAAATGGAACTATTTTTAAACTGAGCATATCAAACAGAAAGTAAAATTGTTGCACAACAATATATATACAACTATCGATTAGGGCTTTTGACACTTTCAGCTTATTTTCACATTAGAAACATGCAATAGTGGCCTAATACATTTCATTATGTGCTTTTGATCTGAAGATGAGCTGAAAGGCTTGAAATCAATAAGTGGGAGTTGTCTGTATAATGGTGTGTGAAAGTTTTCTTTTGTGTTTATCCACTAACAAAAGTTTAATATGACAATATAAAGTACAACATAAAGTCGCTCTGTAGATAACAATCTGATAACCGTACCTGCTACTTCTCATAAAACAGACATGCATGCGCAGGTGTGTCAATGAATTTATTGATTTATACATTCTTTATTTGTTTGCTACATAGCATTTTGTTATTGTCCTGCAACATATTTTACACTTGCATGTAACACACTAATCTAATGTATCCAGATGAAAACTAATTATTACTCATGGAGTTTAATATCAGTACTTGGGCTGCTAATCGTAAAAGTATCAAAAGATAGAAATATATATATAATTATTATGTATGCTTATTACAAAACTTCATTAGAAACAATTCTTCAAAAATTTAATCCCGCCAACTGTACAGTATAACACAAGTTTTTCTGCTTATAAAGACACGCTACTAACACTGTAAAAACTGAAAAAACAAAATCATTAACACCTATACTACTACAGTAATCTGAATTATGCCTATTAATACATAGTTGAGCAAGTTGATGTACACTATAGACATGTGGAATGAACGTAAAAACAGAATATTTCCTTTGCGAATCTTGAATTCCTGCACCGTATATTCACGTTACTAAAATTACTCTAAAATATTTAACACTAACCATGCAAATTATAACCACATACATTAATTATACATTAAACAAATATATAATGTAAATATATACATATGTACACGCTTTTAATAACTAAATACTTGTCGCAAATTAATATGTTGACAATAAATTAATTATTTCTTTTATAAAATTGCTAAACTGCTATAATTTTTATTGTTTAGACAAAGCTTTTCGTCATCACTGACATCTTCATAATCAGTGATGATGAAAAGCTTTGTCTAAACAATAAAAATTATAGCAGTTTAGCAATTTTATAAAAGAAATAGTAAGAATGGCTGCTAATTTAAACAATACGAAGAATAAATTAATTATATAAAACAAATTTAAAGAATCTAGCCTACGTGAAAACTTTAATTATGAATTGTGTTATTGTAATGTTATTTAATAATAAATACTCAAGCTGTGTGTTATAATTATCATTAAAACAAGGAAGAGATTATATTGCAAACTATATAAACTGAAAATAAATAACATTATGTCAACACAAAATCTTTAAAATAAATTTAATATAAAATGAGAGCCCACCAGGTTGTTCTCTCAAACTGACAACAATTTTAATGTTAAAAAGGGTTTTTATAATATAATAATGCATCATGTATTAGCCCACAAAGAATTATTTCAAAGTATTCACATTAATCAAAAATTTCACAGTGATCGTTCTTTTATTTCTATGGTCACATTTTTGCCGGAGATAAAAATTATACTCTGTAACTGTATCAGTAGTTATAAGACACGAATTGAGTAGAAGACAATTTTTGAAATTTAGAGCTGCTGACTACTGTGAAAGAATATACACACAGAACTCAAGTGGTTCACCATGCATTTACCACGCTGCTCACATTTGAAATTTTCAGTTGTTCCGTGCAGTTTCACCATAAAGTTATAGGAATACAATGTGACATATTTATTCAAGACTTACTGAAGATGAACAAGCTGCTTTTTGACTGGGCAGGCAGACTCATGTCACTTTTTCAGTCTCAGAATGATCATAGAAAAAATCTATAAACAGAGGTCATGACTTGTTTCTGGCATTCCTGGACCTAAGGGCTGCATTTGATTCAATGGCTAGAAAGGAAATATGGAATGTTTTACGAGCAAATCAGGTTTCAATAGGCTGACATAGGCCATCAGAAGGTGTATCATGAGCTTAAGGGAACTGTGAGACTGAGTATTTTAAAATTAAGTATAGTATTTTACACTATTTCATCAAACAAGGCAATAGTGCGAGTGCTCTACTATTCATAGTCTATATGGTTGAAGTACACAAAGTACGCAAGATAGAAAAGTACAGCCACAGTGGGATATGGGAAGTTAAGACCAATTTTGGCCCAGGCATTGCTATGTGCAGATGATGTAGTGCTCATATAAGACTCAAGGGATAAACTTCAAGAGGCCATGGTAGAATGGAAAGAGGAAGTAGAAACAAAAAGCTTGGAACTGACTACCAAGAAGAGTAAAGTTGTGCATACTGGAAGGAATGGAGAACAGTCGCAGTGAATTACCTTTGCTGATGAACAGTTGGTTCAAGTCAAGGTATATGAATACTTGGAGTCATTGTTGGTAGGGATGGGAGAATATATCAAGAAATATCAAATCATGTGAGGTAAGCAAACTATATATTATACAATGAACAACTCACTTACAGGAAAACGAAAGTAGATGAAAAGCAGAACTACAGATATTTAAATCTGTATACATACCAACAACAAAGTACGGGGGCAAGTTGGACTATCCTTGACAAAGATGCAAGTAGTATAACAAGATGATGTCTCTTAAGCGAATAATGAGAAAAACATGGAGAGACAGCATTAGAAATAAGATGATCAGGCGAAATTTGGGAGTAAAGCCCCTAATGGATTTGCTGGAGGTGAAGCAACTGAAATGGCTGGAACATGCAAGTCGGGCAGATGAAGCAGGAAAAAGAAAAAAATACCTTGAAGTAAGCCAGAGGGTCAGAGGCCAAGGATGACATACCAGTCATACACTGAGAAATAGGACAGGAATAAATGGAAACGATGGACGGAGGCTCCCTAAAACTCGATGTTGGGAGGCAGAAAGGCAAAATAAAGAAGACACTTATTCAAAAACATCACACCCCAGTGTTAAATCTATTGATGAGTTGATTATTAATTCAACTGTAAGATTTTTATTATTTTAATAATGGGTGGGCGTTGCGTATTATGTTGCCCTCTCCGCTCTCCTCTGTTATTGTGAATAAACTAAACCAATTTTATTCTCTCTCTCTCTCTCTCTTGCACACGCACGCACACGTGCACACACACACACACACACACACAAATTATATAAAACAATATTATATTTCGAATATTTATCATCTCACATCAACAAATACTACTGCTGAAAAAAAAAAAAAAAAAAAAAAAAAGGACTGCTATTATTGTTGACAGTGTGAATCTTGCTTAAACATTACATTTTCAGAAGACAGAAAAAATGAAAAACGATGAAACTAGTAGTAGAAATTATAATTAATGAGCACACTTCACACAAGAATTGTACGCGATACACGCATTATGAGTAATAACTGAAATGTACCTATCTTAACGCTCTGTAAGGTTTTTAATTCTTTAATGAAACCATTATAATTTTTTCGGAAAACCTTCAAGAAACCTCACAACATAAAGCTTCCATACTTTCGCCTTATATATTCATAATTAATTCTTCCCTATTTAAATTTATATACAGGTGATTTCAATTATATAAATAAAAACTAAAACTTTGTCAAGGCTTCTCATATTCAAATTTATAGACATGTCTGTAATCTGAATGAAAATTAATCAATAATCTTTTATTTCCTCTTAATTAATTGCATAATGTGACTCAATTAATATATTCAATAAAATTAAAATTAAATACTTTTCTCTACTGTAAAACTTACATAATACCATATGTAAAAGTATTGGACTATATATAAAACTTACATACATGACCATAATTAACAATTAATTCAGGTGGAGTAACTGCATCTACGTATATTCTAACTTATAACAAACTAATGCCAATGAGTTTCACGCTTCATACGCTGAGTGACCATTGGTTAGCCTAATATATATATAACATAAATATGCATAGCATATAAATACTTCTTAATGCAATATGTATATCTATAATATGTACACACGCGTTCGTATGAGTTCCTCTTTAAAAAGACGTACTAAACATTTAAGCGAATATTTTATAATACATGTCTTTAATGAATGTAAAACATATAACATGACCAGAAGTCTGCAACAAATATATGTATGAACACTTTTCATCAAAAGACAAGCAGATAAAGCTTGGTGTTTCAACACTATATTGCTGGTTTCAAAGTGAACGATAGCTTAGGTCTTGAATTATTTTTTCCAAGTATTTTTTTCTGCTCTTCTTTCACCCTTTTTTCTTGTTCCTTCCTGAGTCGCTGCCGTTCTTCTTCCATTTTACGCTGTTCTTCGACCATTGCTAACCTTTCTTCAGCCTGAAATGACAAAACTTAAGTCAGTATCTCTTCGTCTACTGAAGAATATAACTATATTCTGCTCCAAGAAAGGAGAGCCCTAACTTAAAATGTTACAATTTTCAAAACATTAAAAATAACCAATAAATAAATAAATAACTACTGAAATCCTCACTTATTTCTCTACTTGACTGTGTAGTTACAATTTATTTTGCATTTCTCATTGACTGACAGTTGAACAAAACGTGTCATTAGTCGTTATTTTTTACTCTTCAACCATAAGAATCACCTTTGTCTAACTGTTGCACAAAACTGTTGCACAAAAAAGTAAATGCTGGAAAAAAAATTCAGACAAAGAATTGTTTATTATCATGTTCTACGCATTATATCAAATTTTTATTCTTTTGTATTTAATTTGTTACACAGTATTATTAATAATTTTAAACCTGCTAATTCCATAATGGCTACACTTTAAGTACTACTTTTTGCACTATAATTGACAACAAATTATATTAATGTCTGTTAACGCATTTACGCACTAAAAATATAGAAACTGTATACTGTATACCTAATTTATATACATTAATATTTAAACTTGATATTCAACAGATTTTAAAGCAACATTTACATTGGCTTGTACAGTAAGTTCCATATTATGACCATCGTTCCTCACATCAAACGGGCCACGCAACATTGGCAGTTATGCAACAGTGAATGTGCTACACACACACACACACACACACACACACACACACACACACACACACACACACACACACACACACACACACACACACACACACACACACACACACACATGCGCACGCGCGCGCGCGGTGTTAGATTCAGGCTGTACAGTTTTATAAGTGGCCGAGTTAGTGAGACCAAGTGCGGAATACAATCGAAGAGTGGCTATATTTGAAGTGCTTGTGCCAGGCTTTGCCTACTGAAATTATTCAGTTCTTCGGGTACTCAAGATCAACTGTTTATGACAACGCACAAAAGTAGATGCGCATAAGTACGAAGAAGGTTCTGCTAACCCAGCAAGACAAAGTCATGAGAGAGAGAGAAGACTGCAAGGACCCCAGTTGTCATCCAAAGAGCTTAAGAACTCATTTTTTGAAGATCCAGTTGTGTCACTTTTATAAATTGTCCACACCACACTTGGCGTGAATGAAGCCATCATGCATCGAACTGCCAAAAAGGACTTGAGATACACAACTTATGTGCTCAGGGTATAAAAATGTTGTCTGAGGCTGGCAAGGCCAAGAGAGTTGCCTGCTGCAATTTGCTTCTTTGTTCATTGAAACATGAAGCCATACATCACTTCAGGATTTTTTCTGATGAGAAGATTTTTACAGTCTATGCAAAAGTGAATCTCTGAGGAATGAGTGTTGGCTCACTCATGATTCTAAGGATGTTCCCATAATAGCCACGACGAAGTTTTCCGCTAATGTTCATGTCCTAAGCATCGTTTCCAGTGTGGGTGATGTCATGCCGCCACACTTCTTTAAAAATGGAGAAACCATCATGAAGGGCATTTACCTCTGAATTCTGAGGACTTTAGTGAAGTCAAGAATGGAAACTGTGGACTCTGGGAGGCCATACATCATTCAACAGGATGGCGCACTGACTCAAATAAGCCATTTAGTCCAAAACTGGCTTTCCGATAACATGGACACATTTTGGTCCAATGAATTCTGGCCTCAGTTCAGATTTAAACTCCCTAGATTACTAAGTTCGGGGTGTTACTGAAAGGTTGTCTAACAAGCCCAGGCACTCCAACACTGCATCCCTTCATGACACTGTTGAGGGCTGCCTCAACAGTGTCATGAATTGTCCAAGGACAATGAATGAATTTCATGAATTTGGACAAGGACCAATTGAAGGGAGTGTGTTCATGCTTCAGAGAAAGGATCGAGGCAGTGATCGTACCAAACAGGGGTTATATTACATAACAGGGCTGTACAAAATACATTCTGTAAGTTCACGTTTTTATTGAACAAAAAAAAACAGTTTCATCAGGATTTAGTTGTCAAACCCTGTATATAAATTCTTACTTAAACATGAAGGAGCACGAGATCTTGGCAGAAAATGTCCAAGTAAAAATCGAAACATTACCTGGAAGCACATGAATCCCATGAATTTACGGAAGCACAAATGCACACATAAGTATTTACTTACTAACAAATGATAAGAAATTATTATACATCAATAGCAAATGTTTGTGACAATGTAAGAGGATGTTTAACAAATTAACACAGTATTGCACCTGACTGATTTTGCAAGAAGTACCATTTTATTCTATCATAAAACATATCACTTCATGAGAAACATTTCATATGGATATATAGTCAACTCAATGAAGAGTTTATCAAATAAAACGATAAAACTGAAAAAAGAAATCAGTTAAAAAAATAGTTAAATGTTTTTACATAAGATCATTTTATTATTTTATAAGTGATCCATGGAACAACGCATTTCCTTAGGTCATTTCAATGCTGGCCTGTGTAGTTAGAAATTCAGTTAGGTTATCACCATATTTAAACAAGCATATCTTGCAAAGTCCTACAAAAATTAAAAAACTTATTTGTTAGTAAAACTTATTTAGTATGTCTACATTTCTTGTTAAATTCAAAATGTTTTGGTTATTTATGGAAAACAGAAAATATTTCAATGACATGACTAAATAATCTAACGTTCAAAGTCTAATATTTTAAAAGTGTTTGTAAAAGAATCTTACAAATTTCAAGGTGGGCAAAATGTAAATGTAATGTGAATTAATGACACCTGTTCAGAATTTGTCTTAATTTTCATTTAATACAGTATGAAAATGGACAATTTCCCCCCAAAAAGTATGAAAACGAATACAGTTTTTTTTAAACATAATTGTTACTTTTACTAATATTATAGTAAAACAGATTTCATTAGAAAGAGAATATAAATGTCTTTAATATAATTTATGAGTACTGATTTTATCAGATAAATAGTTTTCAAGTTATTCAAAGCCAAAATTGTTTATTGGGTGTGTAACAATTGAAACACCATCTTTAAATAGTCATAGCTCTTGAAGTGTTAGTCCTATTGTAACAAAAAGATAAGAAGCTTGTTTGTCATAAAACAAGCTTTATTGTGTAAGTCAATCTTTATTTTGCTAGATTTAATATTTTGGGGGGTTGTTTAGTAATTTATCTTTCCATTTGATGAAATCACTTAATTGATCTAAAATTCAAAGTCTAATAGTATCAAAACGAACAGCTTGAAAAATCATAAAAAATTTGAGCATATTTTGAATAATGTACGTTGAAATAGGAATTTAAAAAATTGTTACGTAGTAGCAAATTTTAGCAGAAATATTTCTAAGTGTTTCCAAAAACATTAAAAATACTAACAAGTTTTTGATCATAACATTGTTAACTGTACTGATATTATGATAAGGCAAAGTTAATTGTAAAGATAATTTCATGAACTTCAATTCAGGTAAAAGACACTTTTCTTCAGAGTCATAATTTCTGAATTATCAAGATTCGGAAATTGTTTTTGGCGGAAAAGCAAATTAATCACCATTTTAAACAAACATACCTCCCAAAGTATACAATCTATAGGAATACAAAAAAATCTCAACTTATTTCGAGTACAATAAACTTTAAGTCCTATCATTTTTTAATAGATTAAATACTTCGTGAGTTATTTAACGACTGTCACGACGTAATGATGGGGGGGGGGATGAAAAACACAATTTTTAACTTCCAATAACTCAAAAAGCACTGGCTTCCATAAAATAGTGCATACCAACTTTCATTCTTAGGATTTTATAACCTATCAATTTTAGTTGGCATTTATACTTTTTACTTTCCACCAACTGAGAAGGGGTGAGAACAACACCCTAAAGGAGAGCACCCAAAACTTTTTTTACCTTTTATCTAGACACTATGTAGAAGATATTCCAAAACGTTTCATTGTAACGTTAATTTGTTCTATTGGAAAGAATTCCAAAGTACAATGCTTCATTTTTTAACTAACAATAAAACATTAAATTCTATTAATCACTAATTACTTTCATGCGTTAAAAAAAATCTAAAACCTTGATGAATGATCACTGTTTAGAAATGCTGTCATGAATATAAATATTAATTCTGTATATTGTAAACAACAAAACGTTTTGTCAATTATATATTTTGCTCTTATCCCTACTTATTTTTTTTCTGTATTAAGGAACACAACTTGAATTCCAGTTTGATGACATTTGGCATTCTGGTCAGTTGTTCATTGTGTTTCCTTGCAAATTTTTGTGCATGTCATGTCTTCCTGGGTATGTTGGAACAATTTTGTGCAAGCTTTTAATAACTGTAAACTAATTACTTCACCCACCAAGTTATTCAAGTTTAAAAAGTATTGAATAAAAAGAGCATAAGTAGTAAAAATAAATCATATATTTTGAGACGACACATTGCTGTAAAGGCTCCACAATTAAGAACCATAGGTGATAAATGATAGTGAATGTTTGAAAATATTTTGAAAGTGAGAATTAAAATATGAAAACAGCTGGCAAGTCTCTTATACCTTACAGTAAGTGAATTTGTGTATCCGAGTGTATCAACTTATTACACGAGTTCATAAATTTACACTAATATGCTTCAGCTTTTCTGGCATTTATTCCCAATATGTGTAAACCAACAATGTTTGAAGTGCTGATGAACATTGTAACTTAACCCTGGTTACAAATCCTTATTCTGGTCTGCTTCCTTTTCTTTTAAGCCCCACTGTTGGGCTAGCCAAATTGTAACTAAACGTCTATCGTGGAAATAATATTGTGTTACAAAATATCTTAAATATGTGTTCTTGAAATAAATAAAATTGTTTGTTTAAAAAATTTTTTTAATTAATTTTTTTTTTATTAATCAATTAATTAAAAACAATTAATTAATTGAGTTTCGTGACGTTCCGAAACATTTATCATTTATTTAGAAGATTTTATAAGCCTTTGTGTATTTGTTAAAGAATTCCAGCCTCTTATAGGATTGTCTCCAATTGCAATCGATTCTTGTTTACTTTCGGTTTGGAGGTTATCTTCCTTCTGGTGGTTAAATTCTTGTAGCAAATTATGTTTAAATTAATCTATTGTTAAATAGTTATATTTAGAAAATGAAGAAAAAACTATTTTAATTGAAAGGTATTAATTATTTTATTAACAATTGATTATTCGGACTCTTGTCGATTTTTAAATCGATTCTCAGGGTATCGATATGTTATTACAGATTTTTATATAAAGTACAAAGGTTCTTTGAACAGCTATTTATGGGAAAAGTCAGAGAAATAGGGCAGAGATTAAAAAGTATAGCATTACAAGATAAATGCTTAAAATTAAAAGTACATATATTCAATTGAAAGTGTAAAAATAAATAAATAGGTTGCGAACCGTCTCGCAGACAAACAGTAGATGGCTGTGTTCAGTTGAGCGTTGATGAAACAGCAATGGCTGCCGTCGAAGTTGTAGATCGTCACCTCGCAGTTTTTTGGTGTCCCAATAAAGATGTTTTCCTGTCGAATTTACGTCCTGGTGTCTGCAAATCTTCCTTCTGATGTTGGTTTAGTGCCTTTGGTTAAGTTTCAGTGTTGTATTTCGAAAATTAGTGTATTTATAAGTCTGGTTCACTTTTGTCGATCAGGCACTTTTGATGGTTAAGTTATATTACTGTTTTATTGAGTTTAAAATGTTATTTCACTGTAGTTTTGTGCTATACAATGTTTGTTCGGTGTTTATGTCACTGTGTTGAGGTTGTAAAATGTTTTTTGCCGCCACTCGCGATTTTCACTCTCGGATCATACTATTACTCGCCATTACGGTATTCGAAACTAGGTTAATACGTTTTAAATGCTCGTGTCAAGTGTCCCGTACAACGTTCAATAATTAACTCTTTCACTTCCTTCACCTCCGACTAAAACCTTAGCCAAAGCAATATTATTCCTTACATTGTTCGAATTTTATTTTGCATTATGTGCATGTAATAAAGTTACATTATATAACTGCTTATACTTTGGTTATTATTCAAATTTATTAGCTAGTTGTTACTTAATTTTATCCTTCAGTTCATTCGGCGTATTTTGATATCAAATAATGCCGTTTTATTAAGTTTTTGATCTAAAATTGGTAAGTTTACCTTCATTTTGTATATTGTAAATTTTGAATCCAGCTTCCTGTTATTATCCAAATTCTGCCATTATCAAGTTATATTTATGATTATTAAATCTCATATTGTAATAAAAGGTTTATATTCCCTTAATTTCTTGCAATTATATGAATTGGTTAAGTTTTAAAATATTATGTTGGAATATATGACTCCTCACTCCAAATTTTTGAGTTCTGTCATTTCCATTTTTATTAATAATCCTGGCTATAATTTTACAAAATCTTTCTAAGTTATATTTCTAATTATATGGCTTTGTTTCTGTTTTACCTTATCGAAATCCCTTCAGTTTAAATGTATTTAAGTACTTAGTTTCTCAGTTTTGATGATGTTTAGTTTTTATCATTTTGCCTAGATTCCTAACAATTTTTCCATACAAATTTTTATATAAACAATACACATTGAGTTATACCCTCTCTGACTTTTTAACATTGCAATATAAATTAAACATTTTTTATATTAAACAAAATAACAATTAGTATCTGTTTCAATACTATTAACATACAAGAAATAATCCTAAATAATAGTTGTCTTCAACTAATTAGACACTTTTTTTTTATACTTAAAGCTTAATACTAATGCATAACAAATATTATTTAAAAAAGAATGTTTTTTCCCTGCTAACATCTTATTTAATTATTAACATTAATACATGTAACAAATATTTTTACAATTAAAGGATGTTAGTGGTTCTAAACTGTTTAAATGTTCTTATTCCTAATACATTTTTAAAATATCTTATTCTATATAAACAAAACCTTATTTTCTACACTCTTATTCTCTATTCCTTATACTAAGTTTAATTATTCAGTTTTTAACTGTTTTTAATATGGTTTTTTGGGCAATCGTACCCTGTCACTTTACTTTTTATCCTGTGTCTGATTCTGTTTTTATTCATCATTTAAATAAATGTCATTTTAAACAGATTGACAGCTCTATATTAACACATGTATTATATTCCCTCTGTACAAATATTAAATCACTCAAAAGTTGTATTTTTTCATCATTTACATAGTTTGTGAAAGCCAATAATGAAACATAAGGTTCATTTTTTTATAATACACAAACTAGCACTGGTTCACTTTACACTCCTTGATTCTATTTCTAAATGGTTATTTAGTCTTATTAAAATCAAGAGATCTATTTGTGGGTTACAATGAAGATTTGTTCTTTGGTATTATATTATTGTTTCACCTTGGTCCACTTGCAACTCTTACTCTATACACTTTTAGTCTTATTTCTATTGTACATGTGGTTTTTTTTCATGAATACTTTGTTATACTTTTTATTATTATTGTTTTTATTTATTTTGGGATATGGGTGTTTTTTACAAGAGTATTCCTTCTTCTTGTGGATGCTGTCTTCTTCTTGTTTCTTCAACGATGTCTTCTTTTCTTCTGGCTTCTTAGAATTGTATTTTCTTCATCTTCTTCTGGATGTCATCGGGTTTTTTGGGGTTACTTCTTCATCTACTCTTCTTGTTTCTTTAAATGCATCATCTTTTATGGTGGATCTTGCCTTGTTCTGGGTTTCTTTTTTATTTATTCCTTACATTCGTTGTGGGTTTAGTAATGTTCTGGGTTGCTTCCTTATCTACTCCTTACCTTCCTGGGTTATATTTTTTCACCTTGAGTTATTAAACTGGTTTTGATGATTCATCACTAGTAACATTTCTTTTATACGAACTTAAAACTTTTAATCAATGATTGTACTGCACGGTTGTTCTGAATTAATTCTTTATTATTTTGCTTCCTTCGGATTTAAACATTTTATTATATTATTTTAATGATCAATTCGCCATTCATTTTTATGTGCTTATCTGTCACGCTACAGATTGCTCTCCTCCAGAAGTAATTATTTCAGACTTGTTTATGGATGAAATTATTTCTTATGATAATTTCATTATTTTTTATATTTCATTTTCCTCTCCATTTCTATATCGACTTTTTATATTTTGAGTTTAATAAATTTTATATATATAGTTACTTATTCTTCTTGGATAGTTAGTGTCTTCTGAGATATATTATTAGTATTATTATACATTTTCTTTCTTTATAAACTTCGTGTTGCATCCTTGGGATATTAATTCCCTAACATTCCCTATCATGTGGGCTGGGGCAGTTCAGAGGGGCACTGTAGGCTTCACAACTCTGCTGGCCATACACCACTTCTACAATTTGAGTCCAGAGGCACATTCATCTCTGCTCAAAAAACATAATGCTGCTGGAATTATCTTCAGTCAGTCATCGAATAAATTAAATAAAAAGTAGTCTCATTTTCGACTAATAAAAATATCTTTGGATTCTTCACTTCGTAGTTTCTCAGATTATCTCACATTTTCTATCTTAATAAATCTTCTTAATTCTTATTATACTCATTATATATATTTTTTTCTGAACTCTTAACTCGTCTTGATATATTTATTTTAATTGTGGTTGAAAACTTCTCTTAATAATTCTTGTTACTAGTTATAGTGTAACTCTTTTCCTTCTCCATCTGAATTCTCTTTATACTTCCTTCTGGTTAATTACAGTGTTAGCATGGTCTTTATATATAGTATTTTCTTATTCATTATTTTAATGGTCTTTTTTTATTATATTTAATTTTTAAATTTGTATCTTTATATTAGATATTCAGGTTGTTATTTTGATCATATTATTTAAACATTTTGTTCTTTCCTTTCTCTTAGAAAGTTATTAATCCGCCTTCGCATTCATTATCATTAATTCATTTATATTATATTTCATGTGGTACTTCTTCTCTTTGCATTTCATATAGGTCTTATTATTATTATTTGTTCAAAATCATCTTCTCCATATGTTTGGTATGAGTTGTTCTTCTTTGTTTCTTCAGAACTGAGTAATATCGTATTCCTCTTTCTTGATTAACTGTTTCCATTATCGTTTCATAAATAATTAGTCATAGGTTGTTCTCATTATTATTTTATTATTTTTTTTTTTTGGATTTTTTATAATTTTATTAAAATAACAGATTCTTCTCTTTGTTTCCAAATTATTGCCTTCTCTTGCATATCACATTCTTTTTTGTTTTTCTTCTCTACTCCTTCAAATGCTAGATATTCACATTTATTCTGGATTATATTTAATTCTTTTTTCTGAATTAATCATATTATTTTCTTCTAAATTTAATTATAAATGGAACATATTTATTTTTAGAACTTTGTTAGTTTTATGCAAAATTCAAACACTTCTTTTTATTTACTTCCATAACATTTTTCATAAATCATTGTAATAAGTTGATCTTATTTTGTTTTAAAGTTTTGACGTTTTATCAAAATTCAAATTATGTTTCATTCATTTATTTCCACAATTGTTTCCTTCAAAATTGTTTATAGTAAGATGTGCTTACTTAATTTTTAATTTTTTGTTATACATAATTCTAAATTCTAATTCTTCCTTTTTAATTATTCCAAATGGTTTCTCTTCAAAACTGTATGTAGTAAGTTGATCTTACAATTATCTTTTGAATTTGTTGGTATTTCTCTAAATTCAAATTCTTCTTAATTAATTACCATAAAGTTTTTTCACAAATTAGTCATAGTAAGTTGGTCTTACTTTTATTTTAGAATTTTTTGTATTGTAAAATTCAAAATTCTTTCTTTTATTTTGTCATAGTTTTTTCTTATAAATATTTGGTAATAAGATGTTCATACTTTTATTTTTGAATTTTTTGTATTATTAAAATTCTTTCTTTTATTTATTCCAAATGGTTTCTCTCAAAATTGTTTGGTAGTAAGTTGGTCTTACTTCATTTTTGAATTTTTATGTTTTTAAATTCAAAATTCTCAACTCATTCTTCATAGTACTTTTTCATGGATGCTTGGTTGTACACACCTTTAACTCTTCCGGAAACTATTTCTCTCAGTTCATACGTATTATTATGATTATCCTTTACAACAACATATGGTCCGGTGTAGAGTAATAATAACTTTTTGGTTATCCCTTCTAGGGTGCTGCGCAGTTCTCGATTTTTTAATAGAACTTTCTCACCTTCTTTGTAAGTTATTATACGCCCTATTGCCTTTTGATATTTGGCTTGCCGTTTCTCTTGGTCTTCGGCCACCTTGTTACAGAATCTCACCTGGTCAAACTTACGATCATTGCTTGGTGGAAATTCGATTATTTCTTCAATTTCTCGGGGAGTTGGCTTCTCGTACATGGCGGAGTAAGGGGTAATTCCTATAGCTGGATGGTGGGGGAAATTTAGGAATTTCTCTGTTGCTGCTAAGTACTCTTGCCACTTTCTCTGTTGGTTGTGACAGTACGTCCGCAAGATCCTACCCACTTCTCTCAGTACCCTCTCAGCCGGATTACTACTTGGGTGGTAGACTGACGTCTTATAGGTTTTGATCCCAAGTGATAATAATGTGTCTCGCCATTTTCTTCCCTTAAATTGAGTACCATGGTCGGTAATAATTGAAGATGGTCTACCGATCTCTCTGGCACATACAAGTCTGTGATTACCGCAAGAACTTTCGCTGTGGTTGCCCAATTAACCGGATATAGCTTTATGTACTTCGTATAATGGTCCATGATTATTATTAGGTACTTATACCTGTGTCGACCGCCGCTACGGGGAAATGGCCCGCAGATATCTAAGAACACTTTTTCTAGTTTTGTGTTTGATGTGATCGGTATCATTATACCCTCTTTCTTCTCACTGTTTATTTTGACACACTGACAAATATTACAAGACTTTAGGTAATTTCTCACCTTTCGGTTAATATTCTTTATTTTGCAGTTTTCTTCTAAAGCCTGTATCACTTTTAGCGCTCCCATATGGCCATAACTGATATGATAATCTATTATAACTTCCTTTTCGATTTGGTGTGGAATTATCACCTTCCATGTCTCTTCATCCAATGCCGTTTTTACGAATAATATTCCTTTATTGAGATGGTAGTATTTGGAAACGGTGTCATCGTCGGCTTCCAATCGACTTATGATGTTTTCAGTTTAGGGTCAGACTGTCGGTGGATACGGATGTTTATTAATAGAGCTTGTAGATCGGATCTGGTTTTAAATAGGTTGTAAATTTTAACCAAGCTCTCCTTCTCTCCCTCGAAGGTCTGGTCTTCCAAATTTATCCGTGATAATATATCGGCTACCACGTTCTTTTTTCCCGGAATATACTCCCATTTTAAAACGTATTCTTGTAGGGCGAGTACCCATCTAGCCAATCGGCCGTGACTCAATTTGCACCTACGTAGAAATGACATGGATTTATGATCAGTATGAACAGTGACTTGATACCCGAGAATGTATGTTCGGAACTTGCTGCATGCGAACACCACGCTACGCAATTCCTTTTCGGTTACATTATAATTCTTTTCGCATTCATTCAGTGTGCGACTAGCGAAGCTTATTACCAGATGGTGACCCTCCTCATCTTCCTGGTATAATGTTGTTCCTAAGCTTATGTCGCTAGCATCGCAATTTAAAAAGAATGGTTTCTTAAAATCCGGGTGACGAAGTATAACGCTCTCCAGAAACTTTTCTTTTATCAAGCGGAAGGTAATATCTTGTTCCTCACCCCAGGTCCATTTGTTTTTCGCAGATAATTGTGGTTGAAACTTGGCTGTCAACTCGGAATATTTGTGCTGAAACTTTCTGTAACAGTTACAGAGTCTGAGGAAAGATTGTAACTGTTTCCTGTTTCTTGGTTGCGGGAACTTCTGAATTGCCTCCACTTTCTCTGCTGACGGGGTAATACCTCTATCGTCTAGGTTGAAACCTAAGAATTGTACTTCGCGCGCAATGAACTTGGATTTCTCCAACTTCAAAGTTATGTTATTTTGCGCTAACTTTCTGAGTACGTATTCTACTCTATAACAGTGTTTCTCCCAGGTTTCTGATGTAATGAGTAAATCGTCTACATAGACTGTGGTAAATTGGAGTGCTTCTTGTCCCAGTATTTGGTCCATACATGCCACAAAGATGGCGACAGAATTTACAAGTCCGAAGGGCAGTCTCTTGAACTGGTAATTGCGTCCTTCGAAAATGAACGCCACATACTGACGGCTTTGTGGATGCAACTCCACTTGCCAATAACCACATACAATGTCCCAGGTACTGATAAACTAAGTGCCGTGAAAACGTTTTAGTATCTCCTCTATTTCACCGGGTGAGGTTCGGTCATTCACAATGGTTTTATTCAGCTCGCGCGCATCTAAACAGAGCCGGACTTGTCCGTCTTTCTTGGGAACAGCAATAATTGGACTAGTGTAAGGAGATTGACTAATCTCAATTATGTCATTGTCGATCATTTTATTAATTTCTGTTCTCACGGCCTCTTTAAGCGAATGCGCGATTGGATATGACCTCCGGTTAAACTCCACGTTTTCTTTGAATTCAAGTTTGCACTGATAGTTTTTAACCTTACCTGGCTCGTCTGAAAACACTGCTTTGTATTTATCATATACTCTGATTAAACGATCTGCTAAATGTACAGGTATTTTTTCGTTATTGGTTCCGCACTGGAAATCCCGTATCTCTTGTATCTTTACTGACCATAAATCCTCTCCTCCATTGTTGTATACAATTGGTTTATGAAGGGGGCTGTTCCTTACGAAATTTATTTTACGAAGCTGTTGGTGTATTGGGCTGGGAAGTATATTTGCGCCTCCTACCAAATTTGCGGTCCATGTTATTCCGTCTGGGAAAAGTGATACTCTCTCTTGGTTAAGGTCGATAATGGCGGAGTACCTTCTTAGAATATCGCAACCTACCAGTATATCAAATGGTAATCCGGTGGCGATCAAAAATTCCATGTCTAAAGCTATATCACGGCTAACGACACTTACGGAAACTTGCTTCCTAATAGTTTTGTTCTGGCGGCCAGTTGCACCTATTAAAACAATGTTATTCACTGGTAACATCAGCAAAGTTTTCCCACATTCTCTCTGGATTCTTTCCAGTTCATTTGCATTTATAATAGAAATATTTGCACCGGTGTCAATCATGATTTTTGCGGGAATTCCTTCTACCTCCGCTGTTATATACAATATTTCATTGTTATTATTATTGAGGATCTTTTCATTCTCCTCTAAAAGTTCGGTTCTTATATCTTTTAAATAATGGTTACTGATTATCGTGATGTTCTGTGAATTGGTTGCTTCTTGCAACTCATCTTTATAAAACCCAGGAAGTAGAAGCAGCAACGGGTCGTAATAGTTAATTACTGCCTCCTCCCATTTAAATTATTGTGGTCATCGTTAGGACTCGGATTAACCGAGGCATCGTTCTGGAAACTCTGTGTCGGTTCCTGCCGCTCTGTACCCTGTTCGAGGGTTATTTCCCTGTTTTGTTGTTGGCCAAGATCCTCTAGGCTGGTACTTCTTCTTCCATGTTCGTGGCGTGGACCGTCCCGTTCTGCACTTCTCCATCTTCGATCTCCACCACGGAAACTGTTCCTCCGTTGTTGGTAGTACCTTCTCGGACCTCGATCTTCCCCTCTTATAAAATTAACCCTCGGGCGTGAAACTATTATTATTATAATTATTGTTATAGTAATTTCTATTTGGCTGGTAATGTCTTTCACCATTACCGGGGTAAGGATTTCTCTGACTATACGGGCTGTTAGGGGGCTGATAATAATTGTTCCGGTTATTAGGATAGGTGTTATTGTTCCTATTACCGTTCATGTTGCCATTAAAATTGTGGTTATTACGCGGCGGGTTATTATTGCCGTCATAATTACTGGGCTGGTTTCGGTTTCCGGGATGGTTATTGCCGTTACTAGGGTATTGATTCGTCCTCGCCTCCGGTCGCTCATTCCTCCTACTGCTCTGGCGGTAGTACTCTTCATTTTTGTACCCTTCTAGTAACTCCGTCATGGCCTGCACCGTCTTGATCTGGCTACCTCTTCTTGCCCTGACAATATCCTCATCATAATGATAGGATAGTTTATTTACCAGGCACTCTTCGGGTATAGCCGGCTCGAGGTGTTTCGCCAGGCACACCTTCCCTAGGAAATAGGCTGTCATGCTATTGCCTATTTGGGCCCTGTATCGTCCGTTGCAAATATTGTCTCTTATCAGGTTCTGTGTTGTTTCGGACCAGTATTTAGATTTAAACATTTTCCTGAATTGCTGGTAGTCTGCAATCTCGCTACGGTTAGCCATCCACCAGTTATCAGTCATCTCCCTGAATGACTCGTCCAGTATTTCCCGGTTATTGCTCCATTGAGTTCCTCTATGTTTGGCGAAGTACTCCTCTATCCTCACCAGGAACTCCATTGGTTTCCTCTTGTATTGCCGGAAATTGAGCCATTCTCGGTTTTCGTTGATGGGTAATCCGGTGAAATGAGTCGGTCTATTCCTCAAAGCTTCCATCTCTTCTTGGCTTTGCCGTACCTGACCCGTGATATTGGTCATAGCCTCTTGCATCCCATCACACCGTTCCGCGACTTGGCTCCGTACTCTCCCGAATTCTTCCTGAGTCTCCTTCCGCTGTTCTTCCACTTTCCTGCGACTATGCTCCTCTATATTCTTAAACTTGATGTTTACTACTTCCTTAAATTCTTGTACTTCCTTTTTGGTCTGGTTGCATTTTCCGTCAATTTCTCGGATCTGTCGATTCACCATTATGTTTTTGTCTTCTAATTTTTTATTCATAGCTTTCTTGTTAACCTTGATTTCCTTGTTCAGTTCTTCTCTTAATAATTCCATTCTTTCGTCAAGTTTGTCCAGATTCTCCTGATTGACCTCCCTTAATTCTTCTCTTAAAATTTGGTTGTCCTCTCTCAATTCTTCCAATTTCTCCCCCATCTTCTCTTCCAACTTCTTGTTATCTTCCTTCAACTGTCTGTTGTCACTTTCCATCCTTTTACTATTTTCTTGAATTCTCTTATTGGTATTCTCAATCTTGTTCATCAATTCTTCCTTGGTCGATTTAAATTCTTCCTTAAAAGATTGGTTGTCTTCCTTCAATTCTTCTAACTTTTTCCCCATTTCTTCTTTTGTGGATTCTATGTTCTTATTTATTTCTTCCATCTTTTTACTCGACTCTTCATTTGTAGAATCCATTTTCTTACTATTTTCGTCCATTTTCTTGTCCATTCCTTCCATCTTTTGTAGGAACATTTCCATGAATCTGTCCATTTTACTCTCTTCTGTTACCTTGGATTTCTCTACTTCCTTCTCCTGGATATTGACCTCCCCTGTTTGTGTGGGCATCTCAGGTTGTTCCTCTGGTTGTGCAGGTTGTTTAGACAATACTGGTGGCAATAACCTTTCCATATCTTCTACTGGCGTCGCCTCTTTATTTTCCATGTCCATTTCGATTTCCTTTTCGGCCTCCGCCGCCCGTTTCTTTGAGGTTGCACGTCGTTGCATTTTTCCCTTTCTCTGGCTTTATAGCTGCTGCCAAACTCCAATTAGTGATTGGGCAGATTGTAGTGGCCTTTTAATCGCTAATTAAAGCCCCTCAGTTGTGCGCCAATTTGTAACTTAACCCTGGTTACAAATCCTTATTCTGGTCTGCTTCCTTTTCTTTTAAGCCCCACTGTTGGGCTAGCCAAATTGTAACTAAACGTCTATCGTGGAAATAATATTGTGTTACAAAATATCTTAAATATGTGTTCTTGAAATAAATAAAATTGTTTGTTTAAAAAAAATTTTTAAATTAAAAATAATTTATTTTATTTTATTAATCAATTAATTAAAAACAATTAATTAATTGAGTTTCGTGACGTTCCGAAACATTTATCATTTATTTAGAAGATTTTATAAGCCTTTGTGTATTTGTTAAAGAATTCCAGCCTCTTATAGGATTGTCTCCAATTGCAATCGATTCTTGTTTACTTTCGGTTTGGAGGTTATCTTCCTTCTGGTGGTTAAATTCTTGTAGCAAATTATGTTTAAATTAATCTATTGTTAAATAGTTATATTTAGAAAATGAAGAAAAAAACTATTTTAATTGAAAGGTATTAATTATTTTATTAACAATTGATTATTCGGACTCTTGTCGATTTTTAAATCGATTCTCAGGGTATCGATATGTTATTACAGATTTTTATATAAAGTACAAAGGTTCTTTGAACAGCTATTTATGGGAAAAGTCAGAGAAATAGGGCAGAGATTAAAAAGTATAGCATTACAAGATAAATGCTTAAAATTAAAAGTACATATATTCAATTGAAAGTGTAAAATTAAATAAATAGGTTGCGAACCGTCTCGCAGACAAACAGTAGATGGCTGTGTTCAGTTGAGCGTTGATGAAACAGCAATGGCTGCCGTCGAAGTTGTAGATCGTCACCTCGCAGTTTTTTGGTGTCCCAATAAAGATGTTTTCCTGTCGAATTTACGTCCTGGTGTCTGCAAATCTTCCTTCTGATGTTGGTTTAGTGTCTTTGGTTAAGTTTCAGTGTTGTATTTCGAAAATTAGTGTATTTATAAGTCTGGTTCACTTTTGTCGATCAGGCACTTTTGATGGTTAAGTTATATTACTGTTTTATTGAGTTTAAAATGTTATTTCACTGTAGTTTTGTGCTATACAATGTTTGTTCGGTGTTTATGTCACTGTGTTGAGGTTGTAAAATGTTTTTTGCCGCCACTCGCGATTTTCACTCTCGGATCATACTATTACTCGCCATTACGGTATTCGAAACTAGGTTAATACGTTTTAAATGCTCGTGTCAAGTGTCCCGTACAACGTTCAATAATTAACTCTTTCACTTCCTTCACCTCCGACTAAAACCTTAGCCAAAGCAATATTATTCCTTACATTGTTCGAATTTTATTTTGCATCCTGTGCATGTAATAAAGTTACATTATATAACTGCTTATACTTTGGTTATTATTCAAATTTATTAGCTAGTTGTTACTTAATTTTATCCTTCAGTTCATTCGGCGTATTTTGATATCAAATAATGCCGTTTTATTAAGTTTTTGATCTAAAATTGGTAAGTTTACCTTCATTTTGTATATTGTAAATTTTAAAGTCCAGCTTCCTGTTATTATCCAAATTCTGCCATTATCAAGTTATATTTATGATTATTAAATCTCATATTGTAATAAAAGGTTTATATTCCCTTAATTTCTTGCAATTATATGAATTGGTTAAGTTTTAAAATATTATGTGGAATATATGACTCCCCACTCCAAATTTTTGAGTTCTGTCATTTCCATTTTTATTAATAATCCTGGCTATAATTTTACAAAATCTTTCTAAGTTATATTTCTAATTATATGGCTTTGTTTCTGTTTTACCTTATCTAAATCCCTTCAGTTTAAATGTATTTAAGTACTTAGTTTCTCAGTTTTGATGATGTTTAGTTTTTATCATTTTGTCTAGATTCCTAACAATTTTTCCATACAAATTTTTATATAAACAATACACATTGAGTTATACCCTCTCTGACTTTTTAACATTGCAATATAAATTAAACATTTTTTATATTAAACAAAATAACAATTAGTATCTGTTTCAATACTATTAACATACAAGAAATAATCCTAAATAATAGTTGTCTTCAACTAATTATACACTTTTTTTTTATACTTAAAGCTTAATACTAATGCATAACAAATATTATTTAAAAAAGAATGTTTTTTCCCTGCTCACATCTTATTTAATTATTAACATTAATACATGTAACAAATATTTTTACAATTAAAGGATGTTAGTGGTTCTAAACTGTTTAAATGTTCTTATTCCTAATACATTTTTAAAATATCTTATTCTATATAAACAAAACCTTATTTTCTACACTCTTATTCTCTATTCCTTATACTAAGTTTAATTATTCAGTTTTTAACTGTTTTTAATATGGTTTTTTGGGCAATCGTACCCTGTCACTTTACTTTTTATCCTGTGTCTGATTCTGTTTTTATTCATCATTTAAATAAATGTCATTTTAAACAGATTGACAGCTCTATATTAACACATGTATTATATTCCCTCTGTACAAATATTAAATCACTCAAAAGTTGTATTTTTTCATCATTTACATAGTTTGTGAAAGCCAATAATGAAACATAAGGTTCATTTTTTTATAATACACAAACTAGCACTGGTTCACTTTACACTCCTTGATTCTATTTCTAAATGGTTATTTAGTCTTATTAAAATCAAGAGATCTATTTGTGGGTTACAATGAAGATTTGTTCTTTGGTATTATATTATTGTTTCACCTTGGTCCACTTGCAACTCTTACTCTATACACTTTTAGTCTTATTTCTATTGTACATGTGGTTTTTTTTTCATGAATACTTTGTTATACTTTTTATTATTATTGTTTTTATTTATTTTGGGATATGGGTGTTTTTTACAAGAGTATTCCTTCTTCTTGTGGATGCTGTCTTCTTCTTGTTTCTTCAACGATGTCTTCTTTTCTTCTGGCTTCTTAGAATTGTATTTTCTTCATCTTCTTCTGGATGTCATCGGGTTTTTTGGGGTTACTTCTTCATCTACTCTTCTTGTTTCTTTAAATGCATCATCTTTTATGGTGGATCTTGCCTTGTTCTGGGTTTCTTTTTTATTTATTCCTTACATTCGTTGTGGGTTTAGTAATGTTCTGGGTTGCTTCCTTATCTACTCCTTACCTTCCTGGGTTATATTTTTTCACCTTGAGTTATTAAACTGGTTTTGATGATTCATCACTAGTAACATTTCTTTTATACGAACTTAAAACTTTTAATCAATGATTGTACTGCACGGTTGTTCTGAATTAATTCTTTATTATTTTGCTTCCTTCGGATTTAAACATTTTATTATATTATTTTAATGATCAATTCGCCATTCATTTTTATGTGCTTATCTGTCACGCTACAGATTGCTCTCCTCCAGAAGTAATTATTTCAGACTTGTTTATGGATGAAATAATTTCTTATGATAATTTCATTATTTTTTATATTTCATTTTCCTCTCCATTTCTATATCGACTTTTTTATAGTTGAGTTTAATAAATTTTATATATATAGTCATTTGCCTGACTTTTGATCCTTCTTGGATAGTTAGTGTCTTCTGAGATATATTATTATTATTATACATTTTCTTTCTTTATAAACTTCGTGTTGCATCCTTGGGATATTAATTCCCTAACATTCCCTATCATGTGGGCTGGGGCAGTTCAGAGGGGCACTGTAGGCTTCACAACTCTGCTGGCCATACACCACTTCTACAATTTGAGTCCAGAGGCACATTCATCTCTGCTCAAAAAACATAATGCTGCTGGAATTATCTTCAGTCAGTCATCGAATAAATTAAATAAAAAGTAGTCTCATTTTCGACTAATAAAAATATCTTTGGATTCTTCACTTCGTAGTTTCTCAGATTATCTCACATTTTCTATCTTAATAAATCTTCTTAATTCTTATTATACTCATTATATATATATTTTTCTGAACTCTTAACTCGTCTTGATATATTTATTTTAATTGTGGTTGAAAACTTCTCTTAATAATTCTTGTTACTAGTTATAGTGTAACTCTTTTCCTTCTCCATCTGAATTCTCTTTATACTTCCTTCTGGTTAATTACAGTGTTAGCATGGTCTTTATATATAGTATTTTCTTATTCATTATTTTAATGGTCTTATTTTATTATATTTAATTTTTAAATTTGTATCTTTATATTAGATATTCAGGTTGTTATTTTGATCATATTATTTAAACATTTTGTTCTTTCCTTTCTCTTAGAAAGTTATTAATCCGCCTTCGCATTCATTATCATTAATTCATTTATATTATATTTCATGTGGTACTTCTTCTCTTTGCATTTCATATAGGTCTTATTATTATTATTTGTTCAAAATCATCTTCTCCATATGTTTGGTATGAGTTGTTCTTCTTTGTTTCTTCAGAACTGAGTAATATCGTATTCCTCTTTCTTGATTAACTGTTTCCATTATCGTTTCATAAATAATTAGTCATAGGTTGTTCTCATTATTATTTTATTATTTTTTTTTTTGGATTTTTTATAATTTTATTAAAATAACAGATTCTTCTCTTTGTTTCCAAATTATTGCCTTCTCTTGCATATCACACTCTTTTTTGTTTTTCTTCTCTACTCCTTCAAATGCTAGATATTCACATTTATTCTGGATTATATTTAATTCTTTTTTCTGAATTAATCATATTATTTTCTTCTAAATTTAATTATAAATGGAACATATTTATTTTTAGAACTTTGTTAGTTTTATGCAAAATTCAAACACTTCTTTTTATTTACTTCCATAACATTTTTCATAAATCATTGTAATAAGTTGATCTTATTTTGTTTTAAAGTTTTGACGTTTTATCAAAATTCAAATTGTTTCATTCATTTATTTCCACAATTGTTTCCTTCAAAATTGTTTATAGTAAGATGTGCTTACTTAATTTTTAATTTTTTGTTATACATAATTCTAAATTCTAATTCTTCCTTTTTAATTATTCCAAATGGTTTCTCTTCAAAACTGTATGTAGTAAGTTGATCTTACAATTATCTTTTGAATTTGTTGGTATTTCTCTAAATTCAAATTCTTCTTAATTAATTACCATAGTTTTTTCACAAATTAGTCATAGTAAGTTGGTCTTACTTTTATTTTAGAATTTTTTGTATTGTAAAATTCAAAATTCTTTCTTTTATTTTGTCATAAAGTTTTTTCTCATAAATATTTGGTAATAAGATGTTCATACTTTTATTTTTGAATTTTTTGTATTATTAAAATTCTTTCTTTTATTTATTCCAAATGGTTTCTCTCAAAATTGTTTGGTAGTAAGTTGGTCTTACTTCATTTTTGAATTTTTATGTTTTTAAATTCAAAATTCTCAACTCATTCTTCATAGTACTTTTTCATGGATGCTTGGTTGTACACACCTTTAACTCTTCCGGAAACTATTTCTCTCAGTTCATACGTATTATTATGATTATCCTTTACAACAACATATGGTCCGGTGTAGAGTAATAATAACTTTTTGGTTATCCCTTCTAGGGTGCTGCGCAGTTCTCGATTTTTTAATAGAACTTTCTCACCTTCTTTGTAAGTTATTATACGCCCTATTGCCTTTTGATATTTGGCTTGCCGTTTCTCTTGGTCTTCGGCCACCTTGTTACAGAATCTCACCTGGTCAAACTTACGATCATTGCTTGGTGGAAATTCGATTATTTCTTCAATTTCTCGGGGAGTTGGCTTCTCGTACATGGCGGAGTAAGGGGTAATTCCTATAGCTGGATGGTGGGGGAAATTTAGGAATTTCTCTGTTGCTGCTAAGTACTCTTGCCACTTTCTCTGTTGGTTGTGACAGTACGTCCGCAAGATCCTACCCACTTCTCTCAGTACCCTCTCAGCCGGATTACTACTTGGGTGGTAGACTGACGTCTTATAGGTTTTGATCCCAAGTGATAATAATGTGTCTCGCCATTTTCTTCCCTTAAATTGAGTACCATGGTCGGTAATAATTGAAGATGGTCTACCGATCTCTCTGGCACATACAAGTCTGTGATTACCGCAAGAACTTTCGCTGTGGTTGCCCAATTAACCAGATATAGCTTTATGTACTTCGTATAATGGTCCATGATTATTATTAGGTACTTATACCTGTGTCGACCGCCGCTACGGGGAAATGGCCCGCAGATATCTAAGAACACTTTTTCTAGTTTTGTGTTTGATGTGATCGGTATCATTATACCCTCTTTCTTCTCATTGTTTATTTTGACACACTGACAAATATTACAAGACTTTAGGTAATTTCTCACCTTTCGGTTAATATTCTTTATTTTGCAGTTTTCTTCTAAAGCCTGTATCACTTTTAGCGCTCCCATATGGCCATAACTGATATGATAATCTATTATAACTTCCTTTTCGATTTGGTGTGGAATTATCACCTTCCATGTCTCTTCATCCAATGCCGTTTTTACGAATAATATTCCTTTATTGAGATGGTAGTATTTGGAAACGGTGTCATCGTCGGCTTCCAATCGACTTATGATGTTTTTCAGTTTAGGGTCAGACTGTCGGTGGATACGGATGTTTATTAATAGAGCTTGTAGATCGGATCTGGTTTTAAATAGGTTGTAAATTTTAACCAAGCTCTCCTTCTCTCCCTCGAAGGTCTGGTCTTCCAAATTTATCCGTGATAATATATCGGCTACCACATTCTTTTTTCCCGGAATATACTCCCATTTTAAAACGTATTCTTGTAGGGCGAGTACCCATCTAGCCAATCGGCCGTGACTCAATTTGCACCTACGTAGAAATGACATGGATTTATGATCAGTATGAACAGTGACTTGATACCCGAGAATGTATGTTCGGAACTTGCTGCATGCGAACACCACGCTACGCAATTCCTTTTCGGTTACATTATAATTCTTTTCGCATTGATTCAGTGTGCGACTAGCGAAGCTTATTACCAGATGGTGACCCTCCTCATCTTCCTGGTATAATGTTGTTCCTAAGCTTATGTCGCTAGCATCGCAATTTAAAAAGAATGGTTTCTTAAAATCCGGGTGACGAAGTATAACGCTCTCCAGAAACTTTTCTTTTATCAAGCGGAAGGTAATATCTTGTTCCTCATCCCAGGTCCATTTGTTTTTCGCAGATAATTGTGGTTGAAACTTGGCTGTCAACTCGGAATATTTGTGCTGAAACTTTCTGTAACAGTTACAGAGTCTGAGGAAAGATTGTAACTGTTTCCTGTTTCTTGGTTGCGGGAACTGCTGAATTGCCTCCACTTTCTCTGCTGACGGGGTAATACCTCTATGGTCTAGGTTGAAACCTAAGAATTGTACTTCGCGCGCAATGAACTTGGATTTCTCCAACTTCAAAGTTATGTTATTTTGCGCTAACTTTCTGAGTACGTATTCTACTCTATAACAGTGTTTCTCCCAGGTTTCTGATGTAATGAGTAAATCGTCTACATAGACTGTGGTAAATTGGAGTGCTTCTTGTCCCAGTATTTGGTCCATACATGCCACAAAGATGGCGACAGAATTTACAAGTCCGAAGGGCAGTCTCTTGAACTGGTAATTGCGTCCTTCGAAAATGAACGCCACATACTGACGGCTTTGTGGATGCAACTCCACTTGCCAATAACCACATACAGTGTCCCAGGTACTGATAAACTAAGTGCCGTGAAAACGTTTTAGTATCTCCTCTATTTCACCGGGTGAGGTTCGGTCATTCACAATGGTTTTATTCAGCTCGCGCGCATCTAAACAGAGCCGGACTTGTCCGTCTTTCTTGGGAACAGCAATAATTGGACTAGTGTAAGGAGATTGACTAATCTCAATTATGTCATTGTCGATCATTTTATTAATTTCTGTTCTCACGGCCTCTTTAAGCGAATGCGCGATTGGATATGACCTCCGGTTAAACTCCACGTTTTCTTTGAATTCAAGTTTGCACTGATAGTTTTTAACCTTACCTGGCTCGTCTGAAAACACTGCTTTGTATTTATCATATACTCTGATTAAACGATCTGCTAAATGTACAGGTATTTTTTCGTTATTGGTTCCGCACTGGAAATCCCGTATCTCTTGTATCTTTACTGACCATAAATCCTCTCCTCCATTGTTGTATACAATTGGTTTATGAAGGGGGCTGTTCCTTACGAAATTTATTTTACGAAGTTGTTGGTGTATTGGGCTGGGAAGTATATTTGCGCCTCCTACCAAATTTGCGGTCCATGTTATTCCGTCTGGGAAAAGTGATACTCTCTCTTGGTTAAGGTCGATAATGGCGGAGTACCTTCTTAGAATATCGCAACCTACCAGTATATCAAATGGTAATCCGGTGGCGATCAAAAATTCCATGTCTAAAGCTATATCACGGCTAACGACACTTACGGAAACTTGCTTCCTAATAGTTTTGTTCTGGCGGCCAGTTGCACCTATTAAAACAATGTTATTCACTGGTAACATCCGCAAAGTTTTCCCACATTCTCTCTGGATTCTTTCCAGTTCATTTGCATTTATAATAGAAATATTTGCACCGGTGTCAATCATGATTTTTGCGGGAATTCCTTCTACCTCCGCTGTTATATACAATATTTCATTGTTATTATTATTGAGGATCTTTTCATTCTCCTCTAAAAGTTCGGTTCTTATCTTTTAAATAATGGTTACTGATTATCGTGATGTTCTGTGAATTGGTTGCTTCTTGCAACTCATCTTTATAAAACCCAGGAAGTAGAAGCAGCAACGGGTCGTAATAGTTAATTACTGCCTCCTCCCATTTAAATTATTGTGGTCATCGTTAGGACTCGGATTAACCGAGGCATCGTTCTGGAAACTCTGTGTCGGTTCCTGCCGCTCTGTACCCTGTTCGAGGGTTATTTCCCTGTTTTGTTGTTGGCCAAGATCCTCTAGGCTGGTACTTCTTCTTCCATGTTCGTGGCGTGGACCGTCCCGTTCTGCACTTCTCCATCTTCGATCTCCACCACGGAAACTGTTCCTCCGTTGTTGGTAGTACCTTCTCGGACCTCGATCTTCCGCTCTTATAAAATTAACCCCGGGCGTGAAACTATTATTATTATAATTATTGTTATAGTAATTTCTATTTGGCTGGTAATGTCTTTCACCATTACCGGGGTAAGGATTTCTCTGACTATACGGGCTGTTAGGGGGCTGATAATAATTGTTCCGGTTATTAGGATAGGTGTTATTGTTCCTATTACCGTTCATGTTGCCATTAAAATTGTGGTTATTACGCGGTGGGTTATTATTGCCGTCATAATTACTGGGCTGGTTTCGGTTTCTGGGATGGTTATTGCCGTTACTAGGGTATTGATTCGTCCTCGCCTCCGGTCGCTCATTCCTCCTACTGCTCTGGCGGTAGTACTCTTCATTTTTGTACCCTTCTAGTAACTCCGTCATGGCCTGCACCGTCTTGATCTGGCTACCTCTTCTTGCCCTGACAATATCCTCATCATAATGATAGGATAGTTTATTTACCAGGCACTCTTCGGGTATAGCCGGCTCGAGGTGTTTCGCCAGGCACACCTTCCCTAGGAAATAGGCTGTCATGCTATTGCCTATTTGGGCCCTGTATCGTCCGTTGCAAATATTGTCTCTTATCAGGTTCTGTGTTGTTTCGGACCAGTATTTAGATTTAAACATTTTCCTGAATTGCTGGTAGTCTGCAATCTCGCTACGGTTAGCCATCCACCAGTTATCAGTCATCTCCCTGAATGACTCGTCCAGTATTTCCCGGTTATTGCTCCATTGAGTTCCTCTATGTTTGGCGAAGTACTCCTCTATCCTCACCAGGAACTCCATTGGTTTCCTCTTGTATTGCCGGAAATTGAGCCATTCTCGGTTTTCGTTGATGGGTAATCCGGTGAAATGAGTCGGTCTATTCCTCAAAGCTTCCATCTCTTCTTGGCTTTGCCGTACCTGACCCGTGATATTGGTCATAGCCTCTTGCATCCCATCACACCGTTCCGCGACTTGGCTCCGTACTCTCCCGAATTCTTCCTGAGTCTCCTTCCGCTGTTCTTCCACTTTCCTGCGACTATGCTCCTCTATATTCGTAAACTTGATGTTTACTACTTCCTTAAATTCTTGTACTTCCTTTTTGGTCTGGTTGCATTTTCCGTCAATTTCTCGGATCTGTCGATTCACCATTATGTTTTCGTCTTCTAATTTTTTATTCATAGCTTTCTTGTTAACCTTGATTTCCTTGTTCAGTTCTTCTCTTAATAATTCCATTCTTTCGTCAAGTTTGTCCAGATTCTCCTGATTGACCTCCCTTAATTCTTCTCTTAAAATTTGGTTGTCCTCTCTCAATTCTTCCAATTTCTCCCCCATCTTCTTGTTATCTTCCTTCAACTGTCTGTTGTCACTTTCCATCCTTTTACTATTTTCTTGAATTCTCTTATTGGTATTCTCAATCTTGTTCATCAATTCTTCCTTGGTCGATTTAAATTCTTCCTTAAAAGATTGGTTGTCTTCCTTCAATTCTTCTAACTTTTTCCCCATTTCTTCTTTTGTGGATTCTATGTTCTTATTTATTTCTTCCATCTTTTTACTCAACTCTTCATTTGTAGAATCCATTTTCTTACTATTTTCGTCCATTTTCTTGTCCATTCCTTCCATCTTTTGTAGGAACATTTCCATGAATCTGTCCATTTTACTCTCTTCTGTTACCTTGGATTTCTCTACTTCCTTCTCCTGGATATTGACCTCCCCTGTTTGTGTGGGCATCTCAGGTTGTTCCTCTGGTTGTGCAGGTTGTTTAGACAATACTGGTGGCAATAACCTTTCCATATCTTCTACTGGCGTCGCCTCTTTATTTTCCATGTCCATTTCGATTTCCTTTTCGGCCTCCGCCGCCCGTTTCTTTGAGGTTGCACGTCGTTGCATTTTTCCCTTTCTCTGGCTTTATAGCTGCTGCCAAACTCCAATTAGTGATTGGGCAGATTGTAGTGGCCTTTCAATCGCTAATTAAAGCCCCTCAGTTGTGCGCCAATTTGTAACTTAACCCTGGTTACAAATCCTTATTCTGGTCTGCTTCCTTTTCTTTTAAGCCCCACTGTTGGGCTAGCCAAATTGTAACTAAACGTCTATCGTGGAAATAATATTGTGTTACAAAATATCTTAAATATGTGTTCTTGAAATAAATAAAATTGTTTGTTTAAAAAAAATTTTTAAATTAAAAATAATTTATTTTATTTTATTAATCAATTAATTAAAAACAATTAATTAATTGAGTTTCGTGACGTTCCGAAACATTTATCATTTATTTAGAAGATTTTATAAGCCTTTGTGTATTTGTTAAAGAATTCCAGCCTCTTATAGGATTGTCTCCAATTGCAATCGATTCTTGTTTACTTTCGGTTTGGAGGTTATCTTCCTTCTGGTGGTTAAATTCTTGTAGCAAATTATGTTTAAATTAATCTATTGTTAAATAGTTATATTTAGAAAATGAAGAAAAAAACTATTTTAATTGAAAGGTATTAATTATTTTATTAACAATTGATTATTCGGACTCTTGTCGATTTTTAAATCGATTCTCAGGGTATCGATATGTTATTACAGATTTTTATATAAAGTACAAAGGTTCTTTGAACAGCTATTTATGGGAAAAGTCAGAGAAATAGGGCAGAGATTAAAAAGTATAGCATTACAAGATAAATGCTTAAAATTAAAAGTACATATATTCAATTGAAAGTGTAAAATTAAATAAATAGGTTGCGAACCGTCTCGCAGACAAACAGTAGATGGCTGTGTTCAGTTGAGCGTTGATGAAACAGCAATGGCTGCCGTCGAAGTTGTAGATCGTCACCTCGCAGTTTTTTGGTGTCCCAATAAAGATGTTTTCCTGTCGAATTTACGTCCTGGTGTCTGCAAATCTTCCTTCTGATGTTGGTTTAGTGTCTTTGGTTAAGTTTCAGTGTTGTATTTCGAAAATTAGTGTATTTATAAGTCTGGTTCACTTTTGTCGATCAGGCACTTTTGATGGTTAAGTTATATTACTGTTTTATTGAGTTTAAAATGTTATTTCACTGTAGTTTTGTGCTATACAATGTTTGTTCGGTGTTTATGTCACTGTGTTGAGGTTGTAAAATGTTTTTTGCCGCCACTCGCGATTTTCACTCTCGGATCATACTATTACTCGCCATTACGGTATTCGAAACTAGGTTAATACGTTTTAAATGCTCGTGTCAAGTGTCCCGTACAACGTTCAATAATTAACTCTTTCACTTCCTTCACCTCCGACTAAAACCTTAGCCAAAGCAATATTATTCCTTACATTGTTCGAATTTTATTTTGCATCCTGTGCATGTAATAAAGTTACATTATATAACTGCTTATACTTTGGTTATTATTCAAATTTATTAGCTAGTTGTTACTTAATTTTATCCTTCAGTTCATTCGGCGTATTTTGATATCAAATAATGCCGTTTTATTAAGTTTTTGATCTAAAATTGGTAAGTTTACCTTCATTTTGTATATTGTAAATTTTAAAGTCCAGCTTCCTGTTATTATCCAAATTCTGCCATTATCAAGTTATATTTATGATTATTAAATCTCATATTGTAATAAAAGGTTTATATTCCCTTAATTTCTTGCAATTATATGAATTGGTTAAGTTTTAAAATATTATGTGGAATATATGACTCCCCACTCCAAATTTTTGAGTTCTGTCATTTCCATTTTTATTAATAATCCTGGCTATAATTTTACAAAATCTTTCTAAGTTATATTTCTAATTATATGGCTTTGTTTCTGTTTTACCTTATCTAAATCCCTTCAGTTTAAATGTATTTAAGTACTTAGTTTCTCAGTTTTGATGATGTTTAGTTTTTATCATTTTGCCTAGATTCCTAACAATTTTTCCATACAAATTTTTATATAAACAATACACATTGAGTTATACCCTCTCTGACTTTTTAACATTGCAATATAAATTAAACATTTTTTATATTAAACAAAATAACAATTAGTATCTGTTTCAATACTATTAACATACACGAAATAATCCTAAATAATAGTTGTCTTCAACTAATTAGACACTTTTTTTTATACTTAAAGCTTAATACTAATACATAACAAATATTATTTAAAAAAGAATGTTTTTCCCTGCTAACATCTTATTTAATTATTAACATTAATACATGTAACAAATATTTTTACAATTAAAGGATGTTAGTGGTTCTAAACTGTTTAAATGTTCTTATTCCTAATACATTTTTAAAATATCTTATTCTATATAAACAAAACCTTATTTTCTACACTCTTATTCTCTATTCCTTATACTAAGTTTAATTATTCAGTTTTTAACTGTTTTTAATATGGTTTTTTGGGCAATCGTACCCTGTCACTTTACTTTTTATCCTGTGTCTGATTCTGTTTTTATTCATCATTTAAATAAATGTCATTTTAAACAGATTGACAGCTCTATATTAACACATATATTATATTCCCTCTGTACAAATATTAAATCACTCAAAAGTTGTATTTTTTCATCATTTACATAGTTTGTGAAAGCCAATAATGAAACATAAGGTTCATTTTTTTATAATACACAAACTAGCACTGGTTCACTTTACACTCCTTGATTCTATTTCTAAATGGTTATTTAGTCTTATTAAAATCAAGAGATCTATTTGTGGGTTACAATGAAGATTTGTTCTTTGGTATTATATTATTGTTTCACCTTGGTCCACTTGCAACTCTTACTCTATACACTTTTAGTCTTATTTCTATTGTACATGTGGTTTTTTTTCATGAATACTTTGTTATACTTTTTATTATTATTGTTTTTATTTATTTTGGGATATGGGTGTTTTTTACAAGAGTATTCCTTCTTCTTGTGGATGCTGTCTTCTTCTTGTTTCTTCAACGATGTCTTCTTTTCTTCTGGCTTCTTAGAATTGTATTTTCTTCATCTTCTTCTGGATGTCATCGGGTTTTTTGGGGTTACTTCTTCATCTACTCTTCTTGTTTCTTTAAATGCATCATCTTTTATGGTGGATCTTGCCTTGTTCTGGGTTTCTTTTTTATTTATTCCTTACATTCGTTGTGGGTTTAGTAATGTTCTGGGTTGCTTCCTTATCTACTCCTTACCTTCCTGGGTTATATTTTTTCACCTTGAGTTATTAAACTGGTTTTGATGATTCATCACTAGTAACATTTCTTTTATACGAACTTAAAACTTTTAATCAATGATTGTACTGCACGGTTGTTCTGAATTAATTCTTTATTATTTTGCTTCCTTCGGATTTAAACATTTTATTATATTATTTTAATGATCAATTCGCCATTCATTTTTATGTGCTTATCTGTCACGCTACAGATTGCTCTCCTCCAGAAGTAATTATTTCAGACTTGTTTATGGATGAAATAATTTCTTATGATAATTTCATTATTTTTTATATTTCATTTTCCTCTCCATTTCTATATCGACTTTTTTATAGTTGAGTTTAATAAATTTTATATATATAGTCATTTGCCTGACTTTTGATCCTTCTTGGATAGTTAGTGTCTTCTGAGATATATTATTATTATTATACATTTTCTTTCTTTATAAACTTCGTGTTGCATCCTTGGGATATTAATTCCCTAACATTCCCTATCACGTGGGCTGGGGCAGTTCAGAGGGGCACTGTAGGCTTCACAACTCTGCTGGCCATACACCACTTCTACAATTTGAGTCCAGAGGCACATTCATCTCTGCTCAAAAAACATAATGCTGCTGGAATTATCTTCAGTCAGTCATCGAATAAATTAAATAAAAAGTAGTCTCATTTTCGACTAATAAAAATATCTTTGGATTCTTCACTTCGTAGTTTCTCAGATTATCTCACATTTTCTATCTTAATAAATCTTCTTAATTCTTATTATACTCATTATATATATTTTTTTCTGAACTCTTAACTCGTCTGATATATTTATTTTAATTGTGGTTGAAAACTTCTCTTAATAATTCTTGTTACTAGTTATAGTGTAACTCTTTTCCTTCTCCATCTGAATTCTCTTTATACTTCCTTCTGGTTAATTACAGTGTTAGCATGGTCTTTATATATAGTATTTTCTTATTCATTATTTTAATGGTCTTATTTTATTATATTTAATTTTTAAATTTGTATCTTTATATTAGATATTCAGGTTGTTATTTTGATCATATTATTTAAACATTTTGTTCTTTCCTTTCTCTTAGAAAGTTATTAATCCGCCTTCGCATTCATTATCATTAATTCATTTATATTATATTTCATGTGGTACTTCTTCTCTTTGCATTTCATATAGGTCTTATTATTATTATTTGTTCAAAATCATCTTCTCCATATGTTTGGTATGAGTTGTTCTTCTTTGTTTCTTCAGAACTGAGTAATATCGTATTCCTCTTTCTTGATTAACTGTTTCCATTATCGTTTCATAAATAATTAGTCATAGGTTGTTCTCATTATTATTTTATTATTTTTTTTTTTTTGGATTTTTTATAATTTTATTAAAATAACAGATTCTTCTCTTTGTTTCCAAATTATTGCCTTCTCTTGCATATCACACTCTTTTTTGTTTTTCTTCTCTACTCCTTCAAATGCTAGATATTCACATTTATTCTGGATTATATTTAATTCTTTTTTCTGAATTAATCATATTATTTTCTTCTAAATTTAATTATAAATGGAACATATTTATTTTTAGAACTTTGTTAGTTTTATGCAAAATTCAAACACTTCTTTTTATTTACTTCCATAACATTTTTCATAAATCATTGTAATAAGTTGATCTTATTTTGTTTTAAAGTTTTGACGTTTTATCAAAATTCAAATTCTGTTTCATTCATTTATTTCCACAATTGTTTCCTTCAAAATTGTTTATAGTAAGATGTGCTTACTTAATTTTTAATTTTTTGTTATACATAATTCTAAATTCTAATTCTTCCTTTTTAATTATTCCAAATGGTTTCTCTTCAAAATTGTATGTAGTAAGTTGATCTTACAATTATCTTTTGAATTTGTTGGTATTTCTCTAAATTCAAATTCTTCTTAATTAATTACCATAAAGTTTTTTCACAAATTAGTCATAGTAAGTTGGTCTTACTTTTATTATAGAATTTTTTGTATTGTAAAATTCAAAATTCTTTCTTTTATTTTGTCATAAAGTTTTTTCTCATAAATATTTGGTAATAAGATGTTCATACTTTTATTTTTGAATTTTTTGTATTATTAAAATTCTTTCTTTTATTTATTCCAAATGGTTTCTCTCAAAATTGTTTGGTAGTAAGTTGGTCTTACTTCATTTTTGAATTTTTGTTTTTAAATTCAAAATTCTCAACTCATTCTTCATAGTACTTTTTCATGGATGCTTGGTTGTACACACCTTTAACTCTTCCGGAAACTATTTCTCTCAGTTCATACGTATTATTATGATTATCCTTTACAACAACATATGGTCCGGTGTAGAGTAATAATAACTTTTTGGTTATCCCTTCTAGGGTGCTGCGCAGTTCTCGATTTTTTAATAGAACTTTCTCACCTTCTTTGTAAGTTATTATACGCCCTATTGCCTTTTGATATTTGGCTTGCCGTTTCTCTTGGTCTTCGGCCACCTTGTTACAGAATCTCACCTGGTCAAACTTACGATCATTGCTTGGTGGAAATTCGATTATTTCTTCAATTTCTCGGGGAGTTGGCTTCTCGTACATGGCGGAGTAAGGGGTAATTCCTATAGCTGGATGGTGGGGGAAATTTAGGAATTTCTCTGTTGCTGCTAAGTACTCTTGCCACTTTCTCTGTTGGTTGTGACAGTACGTCCGCAAGATCCTACCCACTTCTCTCAGTACCCTCTCAGCCGGATTACTACTTGGGTGGTAGACTGACGTCTTATAGGTTTTGATCCCAAGTGATAATAATGTGTCTTGCCATTTTCTTCCCTTAAATTGAGTACCATGGTCGGTAATAATTGAAGATGGTCTACCGATCTCTCTGGCACATACAAGTCTGTGATTACCGCAAGAACTTTCGCTGTGGTTGCCCAATTAACCGGATATAGCTTTATGTACTTCGTATAATGGTCCATGATTATTATTAGGTACTTATACCTGTGTCGACCGCCGCTACGGGGAAATGGCCCGCAGATATCTAAGAACACTTTTTCTAGTTTTGTGTTTGATGTGATCGGTATCATTATACCCTCTTTCTTCTCATTGTTTATTTTGACACACAGACAAATATTACAAGACTTTAGGTAATTTCTCACCTTTCAGTTAATATTCTTTATTTTGCAGTTTTCTTCTAAAGCCTGCATCACTTTTAGCGCTCCCATATGGCCATAACTGATATGATAATCTATTATAACTTCCTTTTCGATTTGGTGTGGAATTATCACCTTCCATGTCTCTTCATCCAATGCCGTTTTTACGAATAATATTCCTTTATTGAGATGGTAGTATTTGGAAACGGTGTCATCGTCGGCTTCCAATCGACTTATGATGGTTTTCAGTTTAGGGTCAGACTGTCGGTGGATACGGATGTTTATTAATAGAGCTTGTAGATCGGATCTGGTTTTAAATAGGTTGTAAATTTTAACCAAGCTCTCCTTCTCTCCCTCGAAGGTCTGGTCTTCCAAATTTATCCGTGATAATATATCGGCTACCACATTCTTTTTTCCCGGAATATACTCCCATTTTAAAACGTATTCTTGTAGGGCGAGTACCCATCTAGCCAATCGGCCGTGACTCAATTTGCACCTACGTAGAAATGACATGGATTTATGATCAGTATGAACAGTGACTTGATACCCGAGAATGTATGTTCGGAACTTGCTGCATGCGAACACCACGCTAAGCAATTCCTTTTTGGTTACATTATAATTCTTTTCGCATTGATTCAGTGTGCGACTAGCGAAGCTTATTACCAGATGGTGACCCTCCTCATCTTCCTGGTATAATGTTGTTCCTAAGCTTATGTCGCTAGCATCGCAATTTAAAAAGAATGGTTTCTTAAAATACGGGTGACGAAGTATAACGCTCTCCAGAAACAGCGGAAGGTAATATCTTGTTCCTCACCCCAGGTCCATTTGTTTTTCGCAGATAATTGTGGTTGAAACTTGGCTGTCAACTCGGAATATTTGTGCTGAAACTTTCTGTAACAGTTACAGAGTCTGAGGAAAGATTGTAACTGTTTCCTGTTTCTTGGTTGCGGGAACTTCTGAATTGCCTCCACTTTCTCTGCTGACGGGGTAATACCTCTATCGTCTAGGTTGAAACCTAAGATTTGTACTTCGCGCGCAATGAACTTGGATTTCTCCAACTTCAAAGTTATGTTATTTTGCGCTAACTTTCTGAGTACGTATTCTACTCTATAACAGTGTTTCTCCCAGGTTTCTGATGTAATGAGTAAATCGTCTACATAGACTGTGGTAAATTGGAGTGCTTCTTGTCCCAGTATTTGGTCCATACATGCCACAAAGATGGCGACAGAATTTACAAGTCCGAAGGGCAGTCTCTTGAACTGGTAATTGCGTCCTTCGAAAATGAACGCCACATACTGACGGCTTTGTGGATGCAACTCCACTTGCCAATAACCACATACAGTGTCCCAGGTACTGATAAACTTAGTGCCGTGAAAACGTTTTAGTATCTCCTCTATTTCACCGGGTGAGGTTCGGTCATTCACAATGGTTTTATTCAGCTCGCGCGCATCTAAACAGAGCCGGACTTGTCCGTCTTTCTTGGGAACAGCAATAATTGGACTAGTGTAAGGAGATTGACTAATCTCAATTATGTCATTGTCGATCATTTTATTAATTTCTGTTCTCACGGCCTCTTTAAGCGAATGCGCGATTGGATATGACCTCCGGTTAAACTCCACGTTTTCTTTGAATTCAAGTTTGCACTGATAGTTTTTAACCTTACCTGGCTCGTCTGAAAACACTGCTTTGTATTTATCATATACTCTGATTAAACGATCTGCTAAATGTACAGGTATTTTTTCGTTATTGGTTCCGCACTGGAAATCCCGTATCTCTTGTATCTTTACTGACCATAAATCCTCTCCTCCATTGTTGTATACAATTGGTTTATGAAGGGGGCTGTTCCTTACGAAATTTATTTTACGAAGTTGTTGGTGTATTGGGCTGGGAAGTATATTTGCGCCTCCTACCAAATTTGCGGTCCATGTTATTCCGTCTGGGAAAAGTGATACTCTCTCTTGGTTAAGGTCGATAATGGCGGAGTACCTTCTTAGAATATCGCAACCTACCAGTATATCAAATGGTAATCCGGTGGCGATCAAAAATTCCATGTCTAAAGCTATATCACGGCTAACGACACTTACGGAAACTTGCTTCCTAATAGTTTTGTTCTGGCGGCCAGTTGCACCTATTAAAACAATGTTATTCACTGGTAACATCGGCAAAGTTTTCCCACATTCTCTCTGGATTCTTTCCAGTTCATTTGCATTTATAATAGAAATATTTGCACCGGTGTCAATCATGATTTTTGCGGGAATTCCTTCTACCTCCGCTGTTATATACAATATTTCATTGTTATTATTATTGAGGATCTTTTCATTCTCCTCTAAAAGTTCGGTTCTTATATCTTTTAAATAATGGTTACTGATTATCGTGATGTTATGTGAATTGGTTGCTTCTTGCAACTCATCTTTATAAAACCCAGGAAGTAGAAGCAGCAACGGGTCGTAATAGTTAATTACTGCCTCCTCCCATTTAAATTATTGTGGTCATCGTTAGGACTCGGATTAACCGAGGCATCGTTCTGGAAACTCTGTGTCGGTTCCTGCCGCTCTGTACCCTGTTCGAGGGTTATTTCCCTGTTTTGTTGTTGGCCAAGATCCTCTAGGCTGGTACTTCTTCTTCCATGTTCGTGGCGTGGACCGTCCCGTTCTGCACTTCTCCATCTTCGATCTCCACCACGGAAACTGTTCCTCCGTTGTTGGTAGTACCTTCTCGGACCTCGATCTTCCGCTCTTATAAAATTAACCCTCGGGCGTGAAACTATTATTATTATTATAATTATTGTTATAGTAATTTCTATTTGGCTGGTAATGTCTTTCACCATTACCGGGGTAAGGATTTCTCTGACTATACGGGCTGTTAGGGGGCTGATAATAATTGTTCCGGTTATTAGGATAGGTGTTATTGTTCCTGTTACCGTTCATGTTGCCATTAAAATTGTGGTTATTACGCGGCGGGTTATTATTGCCGTCATAATTACTGGGCTGGTTTCGGTTTCCGGGATGGTTATTGCCGTTACTAGGGTATTGATTCGTCCTCGCCTCCGGTCGCTCATTCCTCCTACTGCTCTGGCGGTAGTACTCTTCATTTTTGTACCCTTCTAGTAACTCCGTCATGGCCTGCACCGTCTTGATCTGGCTACCTCTTCTTGCCCTGACAATATCCTCATCATAATGATAGGATAGTTTATTTACCAGGCACTCTTCGGGTATAGCCGGCTCGAGGTGTTTCGCCAGGCACACCTTCCCTAGGAAATAGGCTGTCATGCTATTGCCTATTTGGGCCCTGTATCGTCCGTTGCAAATATTGTCTCTTATCAGGTTCTAAGTTTTTTCGGACCAGTATTTAGATTTAAACATTTTCCTGAATTGCTGGTAGTCTGCAATCTCGCTACGGTTAGCCATCCACCAGTTATCAGTCATCTCCCTGAATGACTCGTCCAGTATTTCCCGGTTATTGCTCCATTGAGTTCCTCTATGTTTGGTGAAGTACTCCTCTATCCTCGCCAGGAACTCCATTGGTTTCCTCTTGTATTGCCGGAAATTGAGCCATTCTCGGTTTTCGTTGATGGGTAATCCGGTGAAATGAGTCGGTCTATTCCTCAAAGCTTCCATCTCTTCTTGGGTTTGCCGTACCTGACCCGTGATATTGGTCATAGCCTCTTGCATCCCATCACACCGTTCCGCGACTTGGCTCCGTACTCTCCCGAATTCTTCCTGAGTCTCCTTCCGCTGTTCTTCCACTTTCCTGCGACTATGCTCCTCTATATTCGTAAACTTGATGTTTACTACTTCCTTAAATTCTTGTACTTCCTTTTCGGTCTGGTTGCATTTTCCGTCAATTTCTCGGATCTGTCGATTCACCATTATGTTTTCGTCTTCTAATTTTTTATTCATAGCTTTCTTGTTAACCTTGATTTCCTTGTTCAGTTCTTCTCTTAATAATTCCATTCTTTCGTCAAGTTTGTCCAGATTCTCCTGATTGACCTCCCTTAATTCTTCTCTTAAAATTTGGTTGTCCTCTCTCAATTCTTCCAATTTCTCCCCCATCTTCTCTTCCAACTTCTTGTTATCTTCCTTCAACTGTCTGTTGTCACTTTCCATCCTTTTACTATTTTCTTGAATTCTCTTATTGGTATTCTCAATCTTGTTCATCAATTCTTCCTTGGTCGATTTAAATTCTTCCTTAAAAGATTGGTTGTCTTCCTTCAATTCTTCTAACTTTTTCCCCATTTCTTCTTTTGTGGATTCTATGTTCTTATTTATTTCTTCCATCTTTTTACTCGACTCTTCATTTGTAGAATCCATTTTCTTACTATTTTCGTCCATTTTCTTGTCCATTCCTTCCATCTTTTGTAGGAACATTTCCATGAATCTGTCCATTTTACTCTCTTCTGTTACCTTGGATTTCTCTACTTCCTTCTCCTGGATATTGACCTCCCCTGTTTGTGTGGGCATCTCAGGTTGTTCCTCTGGTTGTGCAGGTTGTTTAGACAATACTGGTGGCAATAACCTTTCCATATCTTCTACTGGCGTCGCCTCTTTATTTTCCATGTCCATTTCGATTTCCTTTTCGGCCTCCGCCGCCCGTTTCTTTGAGGTTGCACGTCGTTGCATTTTTCCCTTTCTCTGGCTTTATAGCTGCTGCCAAACTCCAATTAGTGATTGGGCAGATTGTAGTGGCCTTTCAATCGCTAATTCAAGCCCCTCAGTTGTGCGCCAATTTGTAACTTAACCCTGGTTACAAATCCTTATTCTGGTCTGCTTCCTTTTCTTTTAAGCCCCACTGTTGGGCTAGCCAAATTGTAACTAAACGTCTATCGTGGAAATAATATTGTGTTACAAAATATCTTAAATATGTGTTCTTGAAATAAATAAAATTGTTTGTTTAAAAAAAATTTTTAAATTAAAAATAATTTATTTTATTTTATTAATCAATTAATTAAAAACAATTAATTAATTGAGTTTCGTGACGTTCCGAAACATTTATCATTTATTTAGAAGATTTTATAAGCCTTTGTGTATTTGTTAAAGAATTCCAGCCTCTTATAGGATTGTCTCCAATTGCAATCGATTCTTGTTTACTTTCGGTTTGGAGGTTATCTTCCTTCTGGTGGTTAAATTCTTGTAGCAAATTATGTTTAAATTAATCTATTGTTAAATAGTTATATTTAGAAAATGAAGAAAAAACTATTTTAATTGAAAGGTATTAATTATTTTATTAACAATTGATTATTCGGACTCTTGTCGATTTTTAAATCGATTCTCAGGGTATCGATATGTTATTACAGATTTTTATATAAAGTACAAAGGTTCTTTGAACAGCTATTTATGGGAAAAGTCAGAGAAATAGGGCAGAGATTAAAAAGTATAGCATTACAAGATAAATGCTTAAAATTAAAAGTACATATATTCAATTGAAAGTGTAAAATTAAATAAATAGGTTGCGAACCGTCTCGCAGACAAACAGTAGATGGCTGTGTTCAGTTGAGCGTTGATGAAACAGCAATGGCTGCCGTCGAAGTTGTAGATCGTCACCTCGCAGTTTTTTGGTGTCCCAATAAAGATGTTTTCCTGTCGAATTTACGTCCTGGTGTCTGCAAATCTTCCTTCTGATGTTGGTTTAGTGTCTTTGGTTAAGTTTCAGTGTTGTATTTCGAAAATTAGTGTATTTATAAGTCTGGTTCACTTTTGTCGATCAGGCACTTTTGATGGTTAAGTTATATTACTGTTTTATTGAGTTTAAAATGTTATTTCACTGTAGTTTTGTGCTATACAATGTTTGTTCGGTGTTTATGTCACTGTGTTGAGGTTGTAAAATGTTTTTTGCCGCCACTCGCGATTTTCACTCTCGGATCATACTATTACTCGCCATTACGGTATTCGAAACTAGGTTAATACGTTTTAAATGCTCGTGTCAAGTGTCCCGTACAACGTTCAATAATTAACTCTTTCACTTCCTTCACCTCCGACTAAAACCTTAGCCAAAGCAATATTATTCCTTACATTGTTCGAATTTTATTTTGCATCCTGTGCATGTAATAAAGTTACATTATATAACTGCTTATACTTTGGTTATTATTCAAATTTATTAGCTAGTTGTTACTTAATTTTATCCTTCAGTTCATTCGGCGTATTTTGATATCAAATAATGCCGTTTTATTAAGTTTTTGATCTAAAATTGGTAAGTTTACCTTCATTTTGTATATTGTAAATTTTAAAGTCCAGCTTCCTGTTATTATCCAAATTCTGCCATTATCAAGTTATATTTATGATTATTAAATCTCATATTGTAATAAAAGGTTTATATTCCCTTAATTTCTTGCAATTATATGAATTGGTTAAGTTTTAAAATATTATGTGGAATATATGACTCCCCACTCCAAATTTTTGAGTTCTGTCATTTCCATTTTTATTAATAATCCTGGCTATAATTTTACAAAATCTTTCTAAGTTATATTTCTAATTATATGGCTTTGTTTCTGTTTTACCTTATCTAAATCCCTTCAGTTTAAATGTATTTAAGTACTTAGTTTCTCAGTTTTGATGATGTTTAGTTTTTATCATTTTGCCTAGATTCCTAACAATTTTTCCATACAAATTTTTATATAAACAATACACATTGAGTTATACCCTCTCTGACTTTTTAACATTGCAATATAAATTAAACATTTTTTATATTAAACAAAATAACAATTAGTATCTGTTTCAATACTATTAACATACACGAAATAATCCTAAATAATAGTTGTCTTCAACTAATTAGACACTTTTTTTTATACTTAAAGCTTAATACTAATACATAACAAATATTATTTAAAAAAGAATGTTTTTTCCCTGCTAACATCTTATTTAATTATTAACATTAATACATGTAACAAATATTTTTACAATTAAAGGATGTTAGTGGTTCTAAACTGTTTAAATGTTCTTATTCCTAATACATTTTTAAAATATCTTATTCTATATAAACAAAACCTTATTTTCTACACTCTTATTCTCTATTCCTTATACTAAGTTTAATTATTCAGTTTTAACTGTTTTTAATATGGTTTTTTGGGCAATCGTACCCTGTCACTTTACTTTTTATCCTGTGTCTGATTCTGTTTTTATTCATCATTTAAATAAATGTCATTTTAAACAGATTGACAGCTCTATATTAACACATGTATTATATTCCCTCTGTACAAATATTAAATCACTCAAAAGTTGTATTTTTTCATCATTTACATAGTTTGTGAAAGCCAATAATGAAACATAAGGTTCATTTTTTTATAATACACAAACTAGCACTGGTTCACTTTACACTCCTTGATTCTATTTCTAAATGGTTATTTAGTCTTATTAAAATCAAGAGATCTATTTGTGGGTTACAATGAAGATTTGTTCTTTGGTATTATATTGTTTCACCTTGGTCCACTTGCAACTCTTACTCTATACACTTTTAGTCTTATTTCTATTGTACATGTGGTTTTTTTTCATGTATACTTTGTTATACTTTTTATTATTATTGTTTTTATTTATTTTGGGATATGGGTGTCTTTTACAAGAGCATTCCTTCTTCTTGTGGATGCTGTCTTCTTCTTGTTTCTTCAACGATGTCTTCTTTTCTTCTGGCTTCTTAGAATTGTATTTTCTTCATCTTCTTCTGGATGTCATCGGGTTTTTTGGGGTTACTTCTTCATCTACTCTTCTTGTTTCTTTAAATGCATCATCTTTTATGGTGGATCTTGCCTTGTTCTGGGTTTCTTTTTTATTTATTCCTTACATTCGTTGTGGGTTTAGTAATGTTCTGGGTTGCTTCCTTATCTACTCCTTACCTTCCTGGGTTATATTTTTTCACCTTGAGTTATTAAACTGGTTTTGATGATTCATCACTAGTAACATTTCTTTTATACGAACTTAAACTTTTAATCAATGATTGTACTGCACGGTTGTTCTGAATTAATTCTTTATTATTTTGCTCCGTTCGGATTTAAACATTTTATTATATTATTTTAATGATCAATTCGCCATTCATTTTTATGTGCTTATCTGTCACGCTACAACATTCACACAAAGAGACCTAATCCACAGTGTACGTGAGTGTACATTTCCTTCCATGGCATATTAATGTTCATGTTTCAGATATCTATTGATTAAAAAGTTGCCAATAGTTATATATTTCTGACATTATTTTAAATTATATGTAATAAATCGTTTCCTTAAAACAAATTAAAATTTAATCCCATAGCATTTTCAGATATGACAGTATGATACAAGAAAATCTTAATAACGTTTAATATATTACAGATACACAAATAAAATGTTCATACATAAGAGAGAACATAAGACAGCTCACATCGCAACAAACCTCAGCAGGCTTATGTAAGAGGTCCCACTGCGAGCAAGAGGTAATTAGTGATGGTGGTCACGGAATCCATCCTTCTGTATGGTGCAAACTCTGGGCCAATACACTTAATATGGGGAAATACAGGAAATGTATGGCATCGGTGCATTGAAGAGAAGCCCTCAGAGTAGCAATAGATAGTGGGGGTGATTCCCATAGACCTTTGGGTCTAGAATGAAAGCATTTCTTCGAAAGAAGAGATCTAACTGGACGAGATGCGGCAAAGCATGAAGCCAGGGAACTCTCTCCGACACTGGCAAGATCGATGGAACACGGAGGATAGAGAAAGATTCATTCAAGTTTAAGGCTCATATTGAACTTGAATGAATGGATTGACCACCAAGACAGTGAGGTTAACTACCATCTGACTCAATTCCTCAGTAGCCATGGCAATTTTAATGCCTACCTCCACCAGAACAGGAAAGGTGCAAACCCCAGAATGCCAATACAGTGACTCTCCCCCATGAAGATGTCTTGCACACCTTTTACAAGTGCTGAAGATTCACAAGAGAGAGGATGTCACTGAGGATGGAACTCTGGGAGTTCATGCCTGAGAGCATAGTTGAGATTATGCTTCGAGGCAAGGTGGAATGGGACCACATTCTGCATTTATTCAGTGGGTCCTACTAGAAAAGAAAAGACAGGCCCAACTTGCATCCAACAGGCAGTAAGTAGAAGATAAGGGGACAACTAGAAGGAGCCCATTAAGGGTACAATAGACTCCATCCTGAAGTAACATGATAAGTAGTTCCAGGATGAATATGGACACCTGAATCAGAGGGGAGTTTTTTAGTGGATGAGAGTCCCACACACCAGGGGACACACAGTTTCCTCTGACAGCACACAAAGCCCCCCCTCTTAAAAAATATTATCATTATATTGACAGAGAACCACTTTTTCAAATAACTTCTTTTTTATTTTTTCACAACGCTTTTGGAGACTGGTAGTATCCCTTTCCTCTGTCCTTTAGAAACTATCTGCTCTTCTTGCTTCATAGTAGTCACATTGTACATTTTATTGTTATATTGCACATTTTAGTCATTATGTATAATGACAGGTTGTCAGTTTGTGTATTTGTCACTATCCACATTGCAAAGGGCCACTGAAGTCACTCTCACTGAGATCGTCTTTATCATGCAGACATATTTCAACACGTTGACTAAACCAGAATCAAGACACTGAGACAGTTGAAAGTGTTTATGCTTCGTCCTGAAAGCCTTTTTGCCCTGTTACACAGTGATATACCACTTCTGCAGTATAAGTTAAAACATCTGGCTTTTTCAACAAGGAACCCTATCCTCCACATATTAAAAGAGGACTGAATGAGTTTTATGAATGGTTTAAGCATTTCATATTGGGCGTCACAACTGAAATGAAAAATGCATATAAAAAAATAATAATGCAATTACCAAGGAAAGTCTGCTGTGAAATATCAGAAGAAGCAGAAATTATAGACTGATCAAATGATAATGAAAACGTTTATAACATTCAACAAACAAACATTACTGTCTAAAACATTATAACACTATTGTCAAATAGTTACTTTTATTTCATGGTAATGCTACTTTTGAGAATGGCTATGAAACAAAACACGCAGCAGCATAGGATCGAAATTCATGGCTGTGCACTATAACAATGGACTCCTCACACATAATCCTTTATCAATGAACTTTCAGCAAAACATGATAATTTCGGTTTCTTGGCCCCCTTACTCTTTCAATTTGATTCCTGTGGTCTTTGCGTGTTAAAAAAAAAACTGATCTTAAAAATCACCATTTTCAAACACAAGACAAGATTAAGCAGATTTTGGTACAAGGGCTACACACTACTCCACCAACTGAATTCCAGGAAACACTGGAAGCAGTAAACTAATAATATACGAAGTATGTAAAAAAAACTGCACAAAAATTGCAATTTGAAATTTTTTATCTAATGTCCAGTTTGTTTAGAGATTAACTACACATCCTTTTTTACTTTACATAACCACTTGTCTAACTTATTCAACTTATAACCATTTGGAAATTACATGTTTCTATTTGACTACATGCACAATGTTAATACAAGTTCTATAAAACTCATGTAAGTGATGGTTGATTTCGATCAGGTAAACCCTCTCTTTTGGACTGCCTTTATTATAATATTTTTTCATTTGATGACTTGATCCCTAGAATCATCCTCGACACTGCAGTGATAGTTGAAAGTCCCTGGACGTCTTTAAAGAAGTAAAGGGTTTAGCAAACAGAAATGATTTTCAACTTATAGTTGGATCCACTGCTACGTACTGTTGAGGTATTCAGTGGTCATTAAATCCTTGTCTGGGACAGAACAAAAGGCTCAATGAGCCCACAACAATTTGAGCTTCATGCAGAGGTGTGGTGGTTGTCACAACAACTACTGATGGGGCGGGGACTGCTGTCTTTCCAACTTAAAGAAATGATACACTGTTTTTGAGGAATAATAAGAATAAGTACATTGTTTCCTTTCAAGTGAGATCTGGTTGGCTTACTTACTAAAAATTAAAAGAATTTTTGGATTTTGTTGTCCATAACGTGTCCGTTGATTAACTAATTATAAGTATAATACTACTGACTCAGAACACAAAGTTTTTATTGGTAAACGTATAAAATTTTTACCTTGTAGCCTAAACCAGTTTTGACTTATTATAAGCTTCGTCAGAGGCGAAAGACGTTTATAATATGCGAAAACTGGTTCAGCCTACAAAAGTAAAAATTTTATATTTTTACCAATAAAAACTTTGTGTTCCGAGTCAGTAGTATTATAATTAAATTAAAGATTTCCAAAAAGGAAAATCAATCTGTTGGTGCTTCTTCTTCTTCTTCTTCTTCATCCCCTTTTGTTGTCAAGCTCCAGCCATTCCCTATGCTCTCTTCTATTCTTGGCAAGGCTTTTCACTCCTAGTAGCCAGCTTCTTAATATATTCTATCCATTCAAATCTTGGTCTTCCTCACCCTCTTGGCCCTTCTGGGTGTGCTCCCATGATGGTCTCTGGTTTCCTTTCAGCCACCATCGTTGTTACATGTCTGAGCCACTGCAATGCTATCTCTCCATTATATCCACAACTGACTCCTACTGAAACTGACTTCTGATGGTAATATTCCTAACTCTGTATCTCCCCATTCTTCCAACTGCCAACCTAAAAAATTTCATCTCATCTAGAAGTAGTTTAATTTTACGCTTCTCTAGCAAGGTGATGTTTTCTATCCCATATGTATATGGATGGGGAAATTGTCTTGTAGGACCATTTCTTAACTTTTCTGTTACTTCTTTCTTACCCACAGTAACAGTGAAAATCTGATAATATACAAGACTGCCTTCAGTACATGAATTTGTGGGCACAATACGCATGTCAAAAATACTAAGTTTTATATCTTCATGATCTTAGAATATGTTCTAAATAACCTTTCCATACCTTTACCTTCTAGTCTTTTGGTTCTATATTGTCTGATCTCTTTGCTCTCAATTACAAGACTGAATACTACTTTCCAGAAAGTAACGACAAGTTCAACTGAATTCAAGATCTATTACTATATCATAACAGTCCTACATTACTACAATTCAACGATGCTGCCAGTAAAAGAGAACACTTATGTGGAACCAGCTGTGTTTCAGGTTTTAAAACTAAAGTTTTAAATTTACAAACTTTCTTTTTGAAGGTGAATATTATGAACTTTCAGACGTTTACCATAAAAACCTCTCACGCCATTCTCCATACCACATTTGAACAAAAAAGGATTTTCTTTTCGATTCAAGTGGAAAGAACAGAAATAGACTTGATGCACTTTTAGATATATGACTGAATTAATCATCATCCATCCCAAAATACACCCACGCTTGTGCAAAACAGAAATGAGTAGAAAATGTCTTTTCTTATTTAACTTCAGCGTATGGTTATTTAGAGTAATGACATTTTTGAATAATATAATAAGTGTACACTTTTAACTAGTGGTTCCCCTAAAGTTTAACATCCTTCAAAATGGGTTCTGAATTTGAAAAGATTAAGAACTATTGTTTATAACATAGATTCCATCAAATAAATTATTATCAATATCAATAATTAAATAGAACAGGCACAAAGCACGTGCCTTCTACTTGTTTCCACATTTTGTTTACATTCAAAGTGATCTTGATTTGTGACCAGTTTTTTAGAAGGTAGTTCAGGTACTTCTTAATGTGCGTTATTTGTTCTCATAAGCTATCATAACATAATTTCATATGCATACCAAATTTTCTTGGCCAGACAAAAAAAAAATTTTTTTTTAACATAATTTTCATACTGTTGTAACAGTACAGTTAGGCCCACCCAGGGGTAATTTGGGGAGAAATAATAATTGTAGATTTTATTTGAAATTGTAACAACGTATGCCATGTGAACGAATTAGTGTCAAGGTCAGTGAAGCAGAACGCAAGAAAAGCAGTTATTTTTAGCCGTATGACATTTGAACTTTGTAAACAGAGATCACGACATATGACGTCAGAGCCAAACCTAGCAATACGTCACTTGGAATGCAGGGCGTCGACAATGTTCTGCGCTAAATGTAACAAAGGCAGTCGGCAATTAACATCTAACAACTACGGACGTGGGCCGTTCGCTCGCCCGCCGGCTGAGTACAGTTTTTCGTCTCGCCTGCACACCAGAAAATGTGAATTTTAAACGAAACAGTATTTTATATAATGATGTAAATGCATAGTGACAAATTTAAATTGGAGTGACAGTTTCGGCTAGCAAATAAAAAGTCAAAACAGGGAGACAGCAATGTAGTGCGCGTGCACGAGGAGACATATTATGGACGTACATCCAAGGATTACATAAGGGAAGTAAATTATACAAAATTACAAATAAAATTAATCAAAATCATGCAAAATTAAGAAATAAAAATAAAATGAGCTCTAAAGGGGAATCTAAATTATGTACTGGGTGAGAGTATGTGTACGTATGTGCGAGTGAAAATTACGTAATTAATAGCACTGGTTAGCGTTAAGAAAATTTAGTTTAATGTTTTCAATGTCTGTTTTCTTGTGTCTTAATGAACCTCATACTTTTGTAACCTCATAAAAGAAGGGTAAATTTTAAATAAATAATGTACCGAATTAGTGTTCATATAGTAGACGTGTAGAAGAGGGAGAGAAAATATTGTTAGTAATAATGCAAAGTAAGTCAATTTAATGGGTTCCTTTGACTATACAGAATCTAAAATGACGTATTGAATAAAACCAAGTTCATTTAAAAAACAAGTAGAGGTGAATCATTTATTTGAATAAAACATATCTGTTCTCCAAAATACGCTCAACGAACTCTGGACCTGGTAAGTAAAAGTCATTATTGTAAACCAAGGTGTTTACAAGTGTTTTTGAAGGGCGAGAGTCCCTTAGTGGAAGACGATGTGTCTTCAAATTGTTCCCTGAGATTTTGTGGTGTTCCTGGAAGAGCCACTAGGTGTTTTAAGGTAGTAGTACCCTCTGCATGGAATGATAGAGAAAGTGTGAACTGGTGTGTGGGGGGGGGGAGAGAGAGAGAGAGTTGTTTGATGTTGGTAGAAGGTATAAAGAATTAAGAGAGAGAATGAATAGTGAGAGAGTTGATGATTATATTGAATTCGTACCTTGCGATGTGGTTGGTGCAGCAATAGATGAAGATAACGTTGATAATTATATTGAATACTTACCTGTACATAGAGGTGGGATATTAATAGTAGATGACTCTGAAAAGAAGGAGAGGATGTAACGGTACAAACTGATGAGGGTATAAAATTTAAAGCTTTTATTTAACCAGAGTATATTTTTGGTAACCGACTGTAACTCCGTGTAAGGCACAGCATGGTACAGGAATGCAGACTATCAGCAAGGGTGCGTATTCATGCGTACGAGCGCACGTGTGGGCCAACTTTCCCATCATGAAAGACACGTACAACAAATTCCATAGCCAAACGTACGATTGAAACAACCAATCACAGAACGAGGTGAGGCCGTGTGGCCAACGCCTAACGCTTGGCAGGCATGCAACCAAGCGCGCACGAGGTCCGCCCAGTTGGTCACCATTAGTCAAACAGTGCAGTTGATAATACAGGAACAGTCTCAGTAAATTAGTGGCGGGAGGCCATGCGTGTAAGCATGCGCGGCCTGCCCAAAAGTATTTAAAGGTAACAGTAAACCGTGATTCTGCAATATTAACAGTTTTCGTTTTAAACGTAAATAGTAGAATAAAGAAGAGAGTTGGACAATACAGTGCGAAAGTGAAAGTATGTACTAACAATGGCAAACAGCACGTGCGGATGAGTAAAACAAGAAAGTAATTATGTTAGCTTGAAGTGAAATTAAAACTATTGGCAAAAAGAGCTCAGTAAATAAACGGGGAGTAAAAGAAAATCTGTAATTAGCGTGTGAGTGTGTGTGTGAGGGAAGAAGGGATAATATTAAGAAATAAAGGTACTGGTTTGACGATAGAGGTTAGTATAAGACAATTTTATATAATAGAGATTAATCAAAAGAACAGATTAAAGAAGTAAGAATATAAAAAGAAATTTTAATTCCCTAAAAAATAAATAAGATTTGTTCAGTAACATAAAAATGTGTTAACCTAATTATTACGTTACACCCGTAACCTGAGTTCTGAATCGAGAATTCGTCTAAACGAAACCTGTGAATCTTCTGATATAAGGGCATTACATGATCAAAATTAAAAAGTGTAAGTATCATGGTTTCGATGTATGTCCTGAAAACATCGTGGCGACCTTGTTAGCGAGTTTGGAATCTTCTGGGGAGTTTTTATGTAAAAGGTAAGTTTAACGGAATCAGGGTAAGTAAATTATGGGGCGTATAAAAAGGTAGAAAGTTTGTTTCTCTACAAGGATAAAATGCTTAAGGGTGACAGATAATAATACTGACGGTGACAAGACCAGAATTACTGATGTAGACAGGTTATATGATTTTATAATAATGTGGGGTAATCCTGGAAAACATTGTTACGAGGTAATGGAACCATTTGAAAAAACAAATAATTATTATAATAGTAATAACAAAATGCACTTAACGATAAATGAATTGTGTAGATGTAAGACAAGATTATTATTCGATGATGGTGGTTAAACAGTTATTGTTCATGAACATTTAATTATGTGGGTAGTGGTTTTGAAATGGACTGAATTATGAAATGATTTGTGGTAAACAATAACAGGTAATAATGCAGATTGTATATACTTTTGTGTTGATGTTAAATGTAATGATGTAGCAAGGTGAAGTATACTCAACTTTGTGAATTTTGTTAAAGTAGTTAAAGCAATTTGATAATTAAAGTAAATAAAATGTGTTTGATAAAATAGTGGAATTAATTTGAAGGGAGCTAATAAATGAAATGTTTTATAAATGAAATGTTGATAATAAATTTTAATTTTTTGGAGAATTTCATGGTATAAGAAATGATGAATAATTGACGGTTGATTATTAAAAGATTCAATACGAAGTTCAAGTTGTAATGTTTATAATTGTATATGCAAATTTAAAGGTGAAATGTTTATATTAATGTAAGGATGTTTATGTTCAATTTGAGTGTCTAATATGTTGTATTATGTTGATTAAGTGTAATTGAGTAGGATGTACGTGTAGGAATCTTAAACATGTATTCCCGGCCTTACCAGCCCAGACCGTGGTTTTGGATGACAACCAGTTGTGGCCAGAATTATTGTAAACTGACCATGATTGGTTGCCTATGAAATTGGTACAATTTAGAAATTAACAGGGGGTTTTAATCAGGGGACTCCACCATAACTATGGAACAGCGGCTACCACCGAATGGGGTGATAGAACCGTATTAAGGGCGTATGAATCATTGTAGTAGGATTACTGGTGTCCTTGGATACCAGTAATGCCGAATTTTAATATAACGCCGAAGCAAGGACGGGGTAAATAATGTTTACACCCTAGCCGATCCAGGCCTTGTGGAAGCCACTGGGTGCAACAGTCCAGACATGGGAGGACATAGAGAGATGGATGGCCGGTGGCAACGTTACATGCTGGGAGGAGAGGCTTCATTTATGCGAGCCTGTGTCATATCAACATGGGTTAATACCTTGAGGTCACTGACACTTTTGTAACGCGGGGTATCAGGGGTTAAGGGATTAATTATGGGGGATATTAGATAATGAGGGAGAAGGCGGTTACTAAATTGTTAGTAATGAGTTATTGAGTATTAAATTGAATTATGTTGATGATGTAGAATGTGTAGTTGATCTTATGATGTAACTAAATGACTTTATGTTGATTTGAGAAATATTATGAATATAATAGATATTTACCATATATCCGTCGTGCGACTTCGTTATTCTTGTCTTATGATGCGTTTCGGCAACGAATTGCCATCTTCAGAAATCTTAATCACTCATTAGAGATCGTTAAAAAATTAAAAACACTACAATCATTACAGTAAAAGTGCACTTCTACTACATTGAAAACTCACAGACGCGAACATGAAAGTTTACATTTCTCGCGTGGACAATATCGATCGACTACTTTCGCGTGGACAATATCGATCAACTGATTCACTGTTTATATAGCCACTGATATACCTGTTTTGCTTATTATAGCCCGTATGTACTGTGACTATCCATTTACCGGCGCCCGTGTGCAAGTATTGCCGTGTCGTACAAGATGTTATGTGAAAATGTAAGTTTATCCTTCAAGACATAATCACTGTTGATTTTGACGGCTTTATATATTTCGTATTCCTCAAGCGCGTCCACGTATTTGCCTTTCCTGCAGCAATGCAAGGGCTGGAAATTTGTCTCAAAATCACTGTAGTTATGATTACATAGTATCAGGTGTCTGGCAAAATTAGATGTTGTTTTATGTAATTCCCTTCTGGGAAGATGTTCGTTATATCTTTCTTCAAACGGTCTGCCTGTTTGGCCTATGTAGAACATGTCGCATGAGCTGCAATTCATCTTGTATACGCCGGTTCTTTTTCTTTCTGGTATACTGTTTTTCCGGCTAAGAAGTCTCTGAATGTTGTTATTTGTACGGAAAGCTACAAATACATGGTGTTTCTTGAGTTCGTTAACTAGAATATTTGGTAAAATATTTGTGTAATCTGCAGATATGTATTTATTAACCGGAAGCGTGTTATCATTGTTCAACTTTTTTATTTTCTTCTCTTTGTGTTTACTTATTAATTTATCCACTAATGAACTTTTATACCCGTTAGCCGCTGCTATGTGCTTGATGGTATTAACCTCATCATTGTAGTCTTTTTCACTTAACGGTATAGTTAGCAATCTATGCACAAAACTACTGTAAGCTGCCATTTTATGCGAGGTGGGATGATATGAATCGGCATGAATTGTGATGTCCGTTGTTGTGGCCTTTCTATAGATTTTAAATTGAAGTTTTCCTTCATTTTTTAAAATGGTTAAATCTAAGAAATTTAATTGATTTTCTTCTTCTATTTCAGATGTGAATTTAATCTTATGGTGTATGCTGTTTAAGTGACTATTTAAGTTTTGTATTTGTCTTTTTGTTCCATTAAATATCATAAACGTATCATCGACGTATCTACAATAAAAGATGATTTTATTCTTGTATAATTTATTCGACATTATGTTTATATTCTCATAATAATTTAAATATATATCAGCTAATAGTCCTGACAGTGGCGAATCCATAGCCAGAACGTCATCTTGTGTAAAAAACCCGTTGTCAAATGTAAAGTAATTTTGTTCTAAGACAACTGTAAGTAGTTTTATAAGTTCGTTGATTTTTTGCATGCTAAGTTGAGCTACTTCCTTTAAATTGTTATTTACAATTTCTATAGTTTCCCTCACGGGGATATTAGTGTACAAATTAGTTACGTCTAACGATACTAATTTATATTGTGGTAGTATTTCTATCTCTTTAAGTTTTTCAAGAAACTCATAACTGTTCTTTATACTGTAATTATTTGCTATCCTGATATTATTCTTAATTAAAGTCACTAACAATTTAGCAGCTTTGTATCCGGGAGCTGTGGTGTAGTTTATTACTGGTCTGATTGGTGTACTTTCCTTGTGGATTTTAGGTAGACCTGTGAATTTTGGTGCCGTGGCATTAATTGGTTTTAAATATCTGCGTTTTCTCATCTAACAAAAAATAACATTGATTAATGGTATTATTCAAAGTTTTTACATAAGCCTTTGTGGGATCCCGGTCTATTTTCTTAATATTATTATTATTTATGAAATCAAATACCTTTTGAGTATAATCTCTTTTCTGTAAGACCACCAATGTGTCACCCTTATCTGCCTTACTTATAATTGCATCATTTTTCTCAAGTTTACTTTTTATGGTTTTAAGATTCATGATATCCTGCTTATATTTACTTTTTAAAAAACTGTTTTGACTTTTACATTTATTACTATTAATTGCGTTATTGAGTTTGTTATTGATAAAAACCCTTGCTTCATTCTATGCAACGGAACCATTTAATCTTTTAATTGCAGCTTCAGCATTAACGACCTCATGGACAATTTCGTTTGTCGTGTTAAATCTTGGTACTTTATATTTCAGACCTTTATTAAGCGTGTTTATTTCTTGGTTAGTAAAATCTATGTTGGTTGTATTCGTTACACGTTCATAGAACACATGTTTACATTCTATTGGTCTATTTTCTTTTTTATGCTGAGTACGATATAAATTTAGTATTTTCTTATTATGGGTTAATACTTTATGATAAAAATAATTGGATATTAAAGCATTAATTTTGGTCATGATAACATCTATAACCGCAGGGTGAATTTCCTTTAACATTTCTAAATGCGCTTTATAAAGATCCGTATTTAACCTGTTTTTCTTTTTGTATAATTGTCTAATTTCTTGTGTTAACCACATTCTTTCTGCTATTTGTTTCGTCTTGAGTGCCGCCGGTGTTCTTGAATTAATATTTATGCGTGCATATTTTGGTATATATAAAGCCGTCAAAATCAACAGTGATTATGTCTTGAAGGATAAACTTACATTTTCACATAACATCTTGTACGACACGGCAATACTTGCACACGGGCACCGGTAAATGGATAGTCACAGTACATACGGGGTATAATAACCAAAACAGGTATATCAGTGGCTATATAAACAGTGAATCAGTTGATCGATATTGTCCACGCGAAAGTAGTCGATCGATATTGTCCACGCGAGAAATGTAAACTTTCATGTTCGCGTCTGTGAGTTTCCAATGTAGTAGAAGTGCACTTTTACTGTAATGATTTTAGTGTTTTTAATTTTTTAACGATCTCTAATGAGTGATTAAGATTTCTGAAGATGGCAATTCGTTGCCGAAACGCGTCATAAGACAAGAATAACGAAGTCGCACGACCGATATATGGTAAATATCTATTATATTAATATAAGCGACTTGGAGACAACTAACCTAAAATGTATAATATTATGAAGATGCTTAACGAGTTTTGAGTAAATAATTTGTTAGGATGTAGTTGATTTAAGTGTTTTTATTTTATATAAGAATTTTATTAATGAATTAAATTATTTTGAAATGTGAATTATATAATGGAAGGTATTTGTAATGTTGTAATGGGAAATGTTTTTAAATTCTGGTTGGAATCAGGGCAATAATTTTGAATTTTGGGATAAGAGTTAACGAGAGAAGGGTATACAGAATGTTGGTATGGAGTTTTAAAAAATGTATCATGTTATGTTAAGTATTCATCAAATGTATGTTAGAAGTTAAGAGAAAAACCAGTGCTTCTTAACGCAAACCAGCACAACTAAGGGGGACCAGATCAGTTGGGGATATGGTATTATACACGGCCATTATTTGATATTTTGATTTAATGTTTCAGTGTCTGGTGATGCTGTGGCAGCGGTCCTGTGCTGGCCGGTGCGTCAGAGCTGGGGCGTCAAGTGCCTGTCTGGCCTTGCAGTGTTGGGATCTCGAGAGGGAAGTCCAGCAAGGTCATTCAGGTGCGGTCACAGTCACTGGACCGGGGGTAAGTTAACCACGATATTTAATAAAACATAAAGGGGGTTGTGGCGACATATCCAGACTGATCACTTTAGGAAGTATGAGAGTATCAATGAGTTTTTATGCTTCGGCATAAAACCTCTCATTGAGGAGGTATTGTAACAGTACAGTTAGGCCCACCCAGAGGTAATTTGTGGAGAAATAATAATTGTAGATTTCATTTGAAATTGTAACAACGTATGCCATGTGAACGAATTAGTGTCAAGGTCAGTGAAGCAGAACACAAGAAAAGCAGTTATTTTTAGCCGTATGACATTTGGACTTTGTAAACAGAGATCACGACATATGACGTCAGAGCCAAACCTAGCAATACGTCACTTGGAATGCAGGGCGTTGACAGTGTTCCGCACTGAATGTAACAAAGGCAGTCGGCAATTAACAACTAACAACTATGGACATGGGCCGTTCGCTCGCCCGCCGGCTGAGTACAGTTTTTCGTATCGCCCGCACACCAGAAAATGTGAATTTTAAACGAAACCAGTATTTTATATAACAATGTAAATGCATAGTGACAAATTTAAATTGGAGTGACAGTTTCGGCTAGCAAATAAAAAGTCAAAACAGGGAGACAGCAATGTAGTACGCGTGCACGAGGAGACATCTTATGGACGTACATCCAAGGATTAAATAAAGGAAGTAAATTATACAAAATTACAAATAAAATTAATCAAAATCATGCAAAATTAAGAAATAAAAATAAAATGAGCTCTAAAGGGGAATCTAAATTATGTACAGGGTGAGAGTATGTGTACGTATGTGCGAGTGAAAATTACGTAATTAATAGCACTGGTTAGCGTTAAGAAAATTTAGTCTAATGTTTTCAATGTCTGTTTTCTTGTGTCTTAATGAACCTCATACTTTTGTAACCTCATAAAAGAAGGGTAAATTTTAAATAAATAATGTACTGAATTAGTGTTCACATAGTAGACGTGTAGAAGAGGGAGAGAAAATATTGTTAGTAATAATGCAAAGTCAATTTAATGGGTTCCTTTGACTATACAGAATCTAAAATGATGTGTTGAATAAAACCAAGTTCATTTAAAAAACAAGTAGAGTTGAATCATTTATTTGAATAAACCATATCTGTTCTCCAAAATAAGCTCAACGAACTCCGGACCTGGTAAGTAAAAGTCACGATGTTAGTAGTCAGCAAAGATGGCGGCCAACAGAGTCGAAAACTAAAATTGTAAACAAAGTTCAATAATAAAGTAAAGTAGAGTTTTCCATTGTGAAATAAGATGTCACACTGTATGCAACTGTAGGCAGAGCTGTTTTTAGGCATGGGCCTTCTGGGCCCGGGCCCAGGGCGGCAAATTTTAGGGGGCGGCAGAAAATTGGAAAACAAATAGATTTTGAGTCAGATGAATGAGCGCAGGGGCAGGGAAATTTCATTTTGCAGCCACCAGTAGTCAGCTGGTGGCAACACTGCGTACCGGTAGTCTGTTTACACAGTGCGAATAAGCTTTGCAGGTTAGTTCGGAAGTCAGATTTATTCGCAATGCGTGATTTAAATTAACTCTGAAATAAACGGACACAAACGGCTAAGTGGTGCTAAATACCGAAAATAGGCAGACGATATGAAGAAGAAAGAAAATGATGTGCTTTTACAAACTCGAAAACTGCATTCTTTTTTCTTGAAAAATGCATCAGTTCTAGAAAGTAGTGCTAGCCAAGCTGTTCAAAATGAAACAAGTAGTGAGGAGTGTGTAGCACAGTGTTCAAATAACAATAGTGAACTTTGTAATGACGATTCAAGCATTATAGGGCTAGACGAAAACTTGGGCCAACCTGTTCCAGGAGAAAAGAGTGAGAATTTTGAACCAAGCAATGATCCAATTTTTTGGGTTTAAATGAGAGAACTCGTGATTGTTCTGTAAAAAATGGAGTGGATCAAAATTTAAACTATGATTTTTCTGTATCTGAGAGAGCTTACCCAGACAAGCAAAGATATTTAACTAAAGCATTATTTGAAAGAAAACTTGTTAATGGACATGTAATAAAATGAGATTATCTTGTGTACTCGTGCAGCCAAGGTTCAGTTTTTTGTGCCCCTTGTAAGCTTTTTAGGGGGAAATCACAATTTGGTGAAAGTGGCTTTAATGACTGGAAGCATGCTAACAAATGAGTGATAGAACATGAGAATTCTCAGTCTCACCGTGACTGTGTTTTAATGTTTAAAAGAAGGAGTAACGAACAGTGTAGAACTGATAAACATTTATTGAGTCAGTCAGAAGAGGAAGTTAAATATTGGAGGTGTGTTCTGCAGAGGGTGGTAGCTATCGTTAAAAAACTTTCATCTCGTGGACTAGCATTTCGTGGAGAAAACGAAGTGTTCGGCTCAGTAAAAAATGGGAATTTTATGATGTGTATAGAACATATTGCAGAATTCGACCCATTCTTAAAAAGCCACATAGATCACTTTGGGAATCCAGGCCAAGGTAAGACATCTTATTTATTGCATGCTACTTATGAAGAACTAATTAAGATAATGGCTAAAACCGTCATTAATGAAATCACTAAAGAAGTAAAACAATCAAAATATTTTTCAATAATAGTGGATTCTACTCCAGATGTAACACACAGTGATTAGCTGACCTTTATTTTAAGGTATGTGAATGATAAAGATGAGTGTGTTCCTAAAGAACGTTTTCTTGAGTTTATGAAAAATTAAGGCAGCACAGGTGAAGAGCTTGCCAAAGCTGTGTTTACTTTCCTCCATAATCATGACTTGGACATAAGGAATCTTCAAGGGCAATCATATGATAATGCATCTAGTATGTCTGGAATTTATTCTGGTTTGCAGGCAAGAATTAAAGAAGTTAATTCCCTAGCATTTTAATTACCGTGCTCTGCCCACTCTCTGAACCTAGTGGGTTCAAGTGCTGTAAATTGAATTGCTGTAGGCTTGCTGTTGACTTTTTTGACCTTCTACAAACATTGTACAACTTTTTCAAAGCTTCAACCTATCGCTAGAACGTTTTAGAATCTTTTTTTATTTCAAGAAACCTCTCTATAAAAACTCAAAGTATTACGAGGTGGTCTGCCAGAGAAGATGCATGCAAAAGTTTAAATACAGGTTTTGAAGTTATTTTTAAGGCCCTAAAATTAATTCCAGAAGACAAGACTGAAAAGTCAACTACAAGGCAAGAGGCAAAAGGCATCCTGATAAAAAAGATGTAATGGAAAAAATACAGTCTGAAAGAATGAGCGCTGGCACAGTTGTTAAGCTGTACAACTCCCTTATTAATTTTGTTGAAGAAATGAAATGTTCATTCGAAATCTACAAGAATATTGTAGAAACTATACTAAAAAGTGTCCAACAATTAACAGAAAAAGAGGAAACTAGACCTAAAAGAGGTCTAAAACGTACAAGATTTTTGATGAGTCAGATAGTGAATCAGAAGTGATCAGCAAATTTGCTCATGAAAAGGCCAGACGCAAACCAGTTATTAGTTAGGTATAGTTAAGACTTGATAAACAAATGTATTTACAATGATTTTTGAATTTTTATGCATATGGGCTTTTTTGTCACTGTAAAGTAAAATATATTTCATGCCAAAAATAAAGTTGTTCTCTTAACTGTAAATCTTTCTATTATTTTATTAACACTTTATTTGTAACGTAATTGACAAGCTTAAAATTACTTGTATGAAAAAATGATCAGTTGTTATTGGTTGGAGGCCTTGGGCCCAGGGGCGTAAGTGAGATAAATGCGACCCTGACTGTAGGTAGTCATTTATAATAAAAGACAGAAGAGTCAAGCTTTCGTCTTGTTACATTCTCATTGCAAAGAGTTTTGGGCTTACTTATTTCACTTTTGAAAAATTTGGAATTCACAACAAATCAATAAAATACTGAAGCATTAAAGAATAAAGGAAAAGTCTCCACTTTTTTTGTTCTGTGCTTACCAGTTTCTTCTGGGCTTCTTCAATTTTTCTATTGTTTTCAGCCATGATCTGTTCCAATTCCTCACGTTTTCTATTCTCTTCTTCCTAAAAAAACACAAATTCATATCTGAATAACAAGACACTGGTTAACTGATAATAATAATGCGCTTGCTCACTGGTTAATAAGAACAATGTATTTCTATTTTACATACATATACTGTATTTCTTTTACTTGTATTCCCCACCCTTAGAAGAAAAATGTTATAAGTGCATGCAATTTATTCAAACTAAACTAACAACAAGCACATAAATCTTTTTATACATACGAATCTAAATACATATATATATATATATATAAAGAAATTTACTGAAATACATTAATACCCATATATATGTATACCAAAATAAAGGACTTCATTAGATATGATTCAGTGGAATAATGAATTAGTGGATGGAAATGGGAATGTGTACATGTATGAGAACTACGTTTGACGTTATGTTCTAAATCAAATAAAAATTGCAAAATATTTTAATGTTTTAATTGTAAAATAAAATTTTAAATACTGGGAAGGTAAAAATATAACCAGATACAATAATTTTCACAATTGTCACATGTATTACTCATGTAACATGTTTCATTAAAACAAAAATTAAATAAATATACATGCATGTACTTTGTAATTAATTTTTAAAGAGCCAAAGTACATGCTTTTTATTTGAGCATACGATTTTGTGAAGCTAACAACTCCATTTACTTTAATTTTTAGATTCCAGTGGATACTTCATTCCTGCAAATATAATATCCATTTCTTATGGTCGCACATTACCCAGAATTTCAGAAAACAATATATTTTTATTACACTACATAAAACCTGTTTTAAAAAAAGTTTCTGGGAAAACATTATCTGAAAATTAATGATATGTGTACAATTTAATTGAATTTAACAACTTGCTTTAAACAGATTAACTTTACTAACAGGGATAAAATATGATATTAATTTAAACACATTTTATTTTTAAATAATCAATTTTAAAGGACCACCAACACATTTTTAAGTCAACAAATACCACATATAATGTGAGCTGTCTTGTATACTTCATGTACATGCCCATTAAACAAAAAGTAATTCAGGTTTTTGGATATTTCTGGCATGTGATTATAGAATACACGGGTGAATACAATAAGAACCAAAGAAACATTATAATGAACAGGAATGAGGTTATAAGACAATAACTACACGGTTACAGTGCATTTTGAGAAGGGATTGACTTAAAAAATGGAACACAAAGAAAGGTCGCAAGAAGGAGAAAGAGAAAATGTGGAATGTTGTGGATGAGACTTGCAGGTTGTGGAGCACACGGATAGAGAGACACTAGGATATAAAGATTAGAGGAGACATTTTCTAATCTGATTATGAATCAATAAAATAAATACCTATGAATGATACAAATGTACAATTCTGTCAAATAATTTACCAAAATGTTGAGCAAACAAAAATTCATTATGTAAAATGTTCAACTAAAAAAAGACAAAAATTGGGTTTTTCTTTATACTGTAAAACATGACATTATCTGTACAGAACAAAATAACACCTAGTTTAAAATATATTGACATGATGGACGTGTCTACTAAAGATCTTTCAAATCCTCATTTCTTATTGGTTGTTCCTCTGTATCATAACATGTTTGATATGTGTGGAGTGGTGTATGAGTGTGTGTGTGTGTGTGTGTGTGTGTGTGTGTGTGTGCGCGCATGCGCGCGCGCAAGTTTATGTAAACCTTTACACACTACACAAATACTGTTTCATGAGTAAATGAGAATGCCTCATGACACATATATAGATGAACATTAAGGAGCAATTAAAAATGTTTTCTGTGTGCAATACCTGCATCCTCTAATAAAATCACTCTATTCTTCTGTATTTATTAATACGTTTGCACTAACATGGTATTTATTACACTCTACAATCAAATGTTTCTAATTAAGACAAAACTTATAATCAGAGTAACATAATAAAATAACTGATTCAATAAAGTAAATGATCAATTTTATTGAATTACAGTCAATTTTAAAATAAACTTGGAAGCTGAAACATTTACTTAAAAAACCCAAACTATTAAAACAAAAATGATAATTAAAGTAAGACACTGAAATGCTTGATTAAATGAAACCTTGTTATAGAATTTCAAACTCAATTTGAAAACAAGAATAGAAGCTGATAACTGATTTGTGAAACTAAGTCATAATAATTTCACTTTCAAAATTAAAAAATTATATTAGTGAATGTAAACATTTTAACCATTAAAGAATTACTGCAATCAACTGAACCCTGCAACCTTTAAAGCCTTACAATTAACCCTGTAATTACACGAATTAACTAAGATTCCAGAAATCTTGTTACTGAATCAGTTTTTTGAAAACAGAAAATAATACGATTCAAATTACTGTCTCCTGAGGGAAGCACAGTATGCATAAAGTTATCTTTCTTATGAACATTATAAGTTCATAAAAACTATTATATTTCATTACTTGAAATATACATAAACACAAGCTAGTTTGTTCATTATAGCTTAGTCCATACTGGTATTGCTAAACTCTAGAGTATGCTCAGCAAAAAATTACTTTTGTGAAGCATTTGTATGCTGATTTACAATTACAGGACAAATAAAAGTGGTTTGGTAAAAATCTGATGCAATGGCTGGTAATGCTTATAAATTCATAAACGTGTATAATGATTAAAAGTAAGGTTGGCCATAAAAGTCATAAAAGCAAGTTATATGAATTCATATTAAAGAATCAATTCTGATACATACGACTGAAGACACACTAAGGTGCAATTGACAAGATCAAAAAGCATAGTAACGGATGAATCTGTTCAAAAAAAAAAAAAAAAATTGAAAACAAAAATTAATTTTTACAGATAGTGGAAGCTATGAGTCAAATAGATACAAATAAACATTATATAAGGGAAGTGTATTACACAAAATGTTTACTTTCTTAATTAACTTTTTTTGTAATAAATATAGTATGAATTCCATGTTAGTGCAATACAGTATACTTCAGATGATTAAGAACAAGATTTATCAACTTGTATTTTATTTCTGTTATGTGTACACATAAAGCCCAACATCTTTATTAAGTCAGCACTTTTTTGAAACTGTATTAAATATTGAAAACATTTCAATATTTATATTGAGAAAATCCTGCGTTTACTACAACAATCATTACAACACACTGCATGTGTTTTGTGAACAGAAACTTTTAATTCTGTGTGTGTGTGTGTGTGTGTGTGTGTGATACCAATGTAGTGGCACTCCTGCAAAGTGAGATGAAGCTACTTACCCTGATGCATCAATCTGTCTAGCAAACTACAACCAACAATCAACGGGAATCCTGTAAAGGTTGTTAACAAAAAAAGAAACCAAATATGAATCAAATTGTAGTTAATTTGTACATACATCGTAGCAATACCTTATAGCATCATCATCAGTGTACCTCTTCATCAGCATGTCTCCGCTACAGCTGCAAAAGCTCTAACACTGTACGTAGCTGACGAATCTAGTCTTCTCGTTCACCAAATGCGCACATGATACTTATTGTGCATCCAGATTGTATCGTGTTTTTCAGTGTTACTTACAAGCTACATTAATCAATTATAAATATGTTCTATGGATAGTAAACAATTTTTAATTGCTATTAACGATTAATTACATACTTATTTACCAACACTCACTCAGCTACCTTTTGTTAATTTTCACAAAAAAAAAAATATACTATAAAAGTATTTGTTTGTATAGCTAGAATGATATATGGACTTTATTATAAAAATCTTTCTTTCAAACTAAATACCTTATTTATTTCACATGCCTGTAGTAGACAGCATTTGTTAGGAAACATCCAAACTTTGTATATGCATCGCCTAATTAACACTCAGTTATACAAAGCTCATTTTAATTATAATCTGCTCAAAAGAAAAGAAAAAATATAAGAATGTGCTTCTTCTGTGTGACACAAATCCACAATTTAGATTAGCATGCATTTAGTGTAAATGCAATGTTTAAAGACATATAACTCACACAAATATAAGAACCACAGTTATAAATGCTTGGATAAAACCCCAACAAAAAGTGACTTGTGTTCACCATACTAGAATACTTATGTCTGAATATTGCTACTGAATTCCCTCTATTTGGAAAGACAAGACGGAAAATATTTCTGTTAGACAAGTATATTCATAAAGTTTGTTCTTTACTCAAATGTATATTTGTATTTAATCTTTATACATGTTTATATAGAGAAATGAATGTTCTGCAAAATGTAAAAACGCTACATATGCACTGGGGATAATGTAGTCTGAAATCACACCCTTTAAAGGAACGGTACTAAAACATTACTTTGAAGGCTGAATGATGTCAAAAGCCTTTTGAACATCATTTTTTTAACTTTACAGCTGCAAGTAAATACTAATAGTTAAGATATAATCATCATAAAAATGTAACTGTCTCAAAAACAAAACAAAATTATTACATATAAATTGAAAGAGGAATGATACAATAGAGTTAAATGATTTTCAACTCAATGCAATAAAAAAATTTTAACTGGTACAGCTGACTGAAAATACTGGCATCACGATAACAAAGTTGTGACACTGAAGTTACATTTCTTTACAAATATCAGAGAACAGATTATACGTCACTCTACTCAATAATTTCACTACACTTACAATAAAGTAACACAGAATTGTGCCCTTCTTGAAACAGAAATAATTTCTTTCTGTTACAATACAGTTTATTAAAATATAAACTATCACAATGTAACAGAAATCAGTATTCACTCAGAATCATTATTAACCATATATTTCAGAGGAAAAAAATTTGTCAAAATATTCCACTAAAAAAGATAACTGCTAGTAGTCACTTAAATTATCCAAATCCTAAAAAAAAGTATATGTTTACTGGAGTAGATTAACACAGATTATAAAATACTCTTAAATATCAGAAAGTTACATGCCTAATCGATGGTAGAAATTACACAAACACACTCTATTTTCTCATTTGAAACTGAGAAAAAATGTTACCAATATTATCAATTCAGTGTAACTTTGTGCTTCCTGGAATAAATATCAACCGCATTAATCATGAACACTATCTGGATGACCAATCACGTTTACCAACATACGGTAATTTCCTTATATGAAAGAACATGCTAAATAGGGAAACTGGAAAACAAACAAAAGGGAGAATGGTCGAAATATTTTTTACCATATTAAAACCAATTTTGATAGTGTCCACTCACATCATATTTTGTATTACAAAACATTAAGTAATGATAATTAACATACCCACTGTCTATATGAGTGATATTGATTACATATCACCTTTATATTGGTTATATACATGTTTGGGTATACATATATACAAATTTCAAGGATTTTCTATCTAATGACTTCAAGATGTATCTATGACGACAACTGTAGCACGTGCTTTGAAGTATCTCTGTACAGAGGCTTCATAATATATCTTTACAAACATGTCTAATTTATAATTATGATATATTTAACATTTCTGTATGTGGCTCCAGACTTCAAAAATAAAGGCGTTTTAGATTAGCATTACTGTTGAATGATAGATGATGCGTGTCCAAATCAGATAACAGATAATATCGAAACACCAAAAAGTCAATATATATCTACTTGTTTATTCATCAGAAGAGATCTAATGTTTAGAAAACCTGTCCAAGTTACATGACATAACATAATCGAGATCATATTATTAAAACACACTGTTGCAAACTGGGGTGTTGCAGCGAACCTTCAAGAATTTCAAAAATGAAAACTATGTACATTTTTCATTTACACAAAAGATACAATAATGTTCACATACCATATTTCATCTGCTGAAGATATTACAAAATAATTAAGCCTGAAAAGTGTACACATACGATCCCAGTATATAGCATGTTCATTTAGTTTTCTTCAGTGACTTTATGGTTAAAAAGAACAACAAATGAGTGCCACCAACTGAAGTTCAATAATACACCATTTTTATAATCAGAATAATTTTCAGAAAATAGTTCTATTTGATATAAAAAAAGAATAATATACTGTAATTAATGAAGTTCAATATATCAGAAGCACTGTTCTGTATACATTTGTACAATTGTTTACAGTACATAAAATATTTGGAAAATATGACAAATCTTTAAGTCTTCACATTTGTTTACTTTGTTTTGAATATTTTTTTTTTTATTTTCTTAATTCAAACTTGAAATTAATAGTACAACCACTAATTTAAAAAACTTTACTGACCATGGATACTTAAAGTCTATGGACCAATTAAAATAATATAAATTAAACAAAAATTTCTACTTTTACCTCACTGGAAAATCACTACAGTGCTAAGAATATTCATAATGATATTATTAATATATTTTTTATTTTCATACACACAGCAGTTTAGCCAAAATCAAATTAGGGGAATTAATTGAATCTTATGGTAACAGGTTAATTACTAAATGGGAGTTCAAAAAGTTCTCGGCCTGACACAGAGGTAGCACCACACGTATCAAATGCCTATGACTGTTTGCAAGTTTTTGCTATCAGATGATGTACTATAAAAAAGTTTAAAATAGCTGTCTTTACTAGTCTGTTATGATCAATACATTAAACAACCATGGTGTTTTCGAAAAATGGATGAAATCAAATGTGCACAGTGACAAAGTACATTGTTGTAAAAGGTTTGACACGCCAACAGAAATTACAAAGAAAAAGTTGGATACCACTGTAGGAGACTCTGGTACCACAATGCTAGGTTCAAATGTTGTCACTTGTCCATTTGTGATTATAAATGCTTAGGTCGCCTAAAAACTGTTACAACCAATGAAAACAGAAAATTCCACAATACCATTTAATTGATGTGTGAAAATGTGTAAGCTTGCTGACACCATGAACATCTCAACAGATCATGTCCCCCCAACATATTGCATAACCATTAACATATAAAAAATATTTCAATGTGATGGCTAATAATAAATTAGAAACGCATTTGAATGACTTTCTCAGGAGTGCTTTCATATGTTTAAACGTAGTCCAATCGAGTTTTGCAATAATTTATCAATCCTATCAGCAGAGACAAAATAATAGTTCAGAAGATAGGTGGAAGTGGTCCAAAGAAGGCAAAAACTGTTACTTCGCCTGGAAAAGTGATGGTGTCTGTTTTAAGTATTCACATGGTACCATAGACTATTTAGAAAAAGCTAAAACCATCAGCAGAGAGTACTATACAACATTGCAGGAGCAACTGAATGGGACTATTAAGACGAGATATCCTCTTTTAGCAAAGAAAACATGCTTTTCGATCACGACAATCGAAATTCATACTTCAATTTCAGTCATAGAGCTTCATGAATTGCACTATTATGCACTGGATCAAGCCCTTAATGACTTTTGTTGTCATGTCTGAAGAAAAGGCTCAATGAAAAAAGATTTAAATCAAATATGGAGTCATCATTGAGATAAATGCATTATGTATTTTATTTGATCACACAATCAAATCAGTAAATAAATACAGCTATTTTAAATATTATGGTATGCCATGTGATGGCTTGAACTTTTGACCAATCATAGACACATGATATTCCTAATCCTATCTGTTGTGTCATGCTGAGAATTTTTCAATCTACCCTCGTACTAATGTTCAAAGCTGTTTGAGGCATATTTGTTAACAAGGTTAAACTGTCTCATAAAATCTCGTCACCATACACATTTATCCCAGTTCTACATAGAACCCTCTACAACAAACTGTAATTTGAACTGTTCAATATGGGCGTCCTATGTTCTGTAAAGTACCTACACTGACATATTTGGTAACCAAACTGATCAGGGAATCAATCAAAGAACTGGCTCCCTAAGAATAAACTGTGGTATATAAACATTGGTACATCCCAATGTTGTGGATATTTCAAGAACAAACACTACACTACATTCGCTACGATTTTCTAAAGAGACTCCACTTACCAGCAAATGTCTTTTACTCTAAGGAACTGTACCCATCTCTAAAAACTGACCCCCAAGTTGCAACTGCAACTAGTTACACAAATCAAGAGAATTTTATTTTTTCACTTTACTTTTATTCACTTTTAATAATACATTAAAATAATACACCCAAATTTATTATTATGTCAAAAATGTTTCTAAAGCATTTTATTCTATTATCTGTTCAACTTCTGGTAGACCAACACAATTTCCTCTGTTGTACCGTTTTATAAAAGACGTCTGTCATTTAACTGAACAAGCTTACTAAGGATTAACAGTAGCAATAATAAAAAGTATAAAGACAAAAATTTTTATTTATAAAACTTAACCATATACAATAGTTATGTAACATTAAACATACATTCCACAACTGTATCAGCATTAAAGCACTGTGAGTTCTGTAATTCTAGGTACATTACTTTTTCCTTCTAAAGAACAAATAACACACAAAAACAGGACAGACATCCAAGTATATATACACATGCCCGTTCAATATATGTAACTCATAGTTATTCACAAATCTAAGCTTAAACAATACTAACTATGACACATGTGAAAAGTTACAAAAATAAGTCATAAGTACTATGATTCTGAGATGAACACACAACTATCTTATTCCTAATCTATATAAAGTTTCATTTCCAGTTCAGTTTTTATTTCTTACTTTACTTATTTTAAAAAAAAAAGTGTCTTTGAACAACAGGACGTCTGCCGATTGACTGATTAAAATTTTAAAAAAATAATACAGCTTTGACAAACCATACCAGGTCAACCCAAGGCACTACCAGTCCTACACAGATCTCTTTGGTATATTTTAGGAACTAAAAGTTGTGAATGTGTGTGTATTTGTGCATACATACACACTTCCAATGATTACTTAACACAGTTGTACCCTACAATCTCACAAAAAAAAGATCCCTAACTCTACTATTTCTGTTCTATAAAATCTGCTTATTTAAAAAAAAAAAGCTTCCAGAGTTAAACCTGAGTTACATAAACGCCATATAAAATAAAATGAAGGTTTATCTTTTTCAATGGTTTTACAAAAACTAAGAACATGACGTCAATCATCTGGCAATTGAAAAATACACAAACTAGTTCCCCATTAATGAAAATAAACAACAGTCTTATATGGACATACCACATGGCACTGTATTGACCATTTATTGTTTTACTCTAAGAATGAACCAAAACAAACCCATTCAGTGACCATATGAAGAGCTACTTCAGACGCTGCTAACAATGTGAACCACCAACCACAGGTACAATTTTAATTGACCAAAACAAAGTATGATCTAATATAACGTACATAAACACTACTATTGGAGATACAGAAAATCATTAAAAACATGACTTTATTAAAACAAAATCTCAAGAACTCATAAAGAGCAAGAATATATGCTCTGTTACACATTAGCTGGTAATTATTAATACCAGTTTCCCTCAACATGATTAAAAATCCTGCTCGTTTTTCAACATTGTTGTGAAGACATGAATTGGTGCTATATCATTTCTACTCAAACACAATATAATTCTGTGAATTTATTGTTGTATTGGAGTGTTAGTGGTCTCAAATATTTCTACTAGTAATTTTGTACAAACCACTATGTTGTCTTTGGTATTGACGAGCGCTTTCGGCAATCAAGCCATCTTCAGGTCATTCACCAACCGTTGGCAAATGACCTGAAGATCGCTTGAATGCCGAAAGCGCTCGTCAATACCAAAGACAACATAGTGGTTTGTACAAAATTACTAGTAGAAATAATTGTGTGAAAAAAAAACTGCAAAGACTGCACAGACGGAATAACATATAACTTCTTTGAAAAAAGATAAAAATAGACCGCATAAATGTAAAAAATAAAGTTTAGTAAAATCAAAATTAATCTTTGTATAATGACTACAGATTGCAGTAAAAATCAAGTATAAATATGTTAGATACATTCAAATTTACATAAAAAATATTTGTCACATTCTAGTGCACAGAAGTAGTTTTAATACTTTTACAGTAACAATAACTTCATGCTAAACTGTGAGGCTCGTGCTGTAATGTTAGGATTTCATGAATATGTGATATCAGGAAATAATAGGTGATAGGGGCTAGACATACTAGTATGTTCTCAATCACAACTAAGGAGATTTCTTCACCTGGTGACAGTTTTGCCATAAAAGTCTTATGTGAAAGACTGAATTATTCATATTCCCTTGGTAACAGTGATGAACAGGATGAGCGACCTTCTTTAGAGAATGACGATATGTTGAAGAGTTGAAGTGAAGAGAAGATTACAGAGAATAAACAATTCACTATGATGTCACTCTCCCTGCATTTTCCTAAAATTTAATATTCACTTCTTCACAAAACTGTTTGAAAAACTAAACTACCGCAAACTGTGTGAACACTGGGTTCCAAAGATATTTATGTAACAACACAAAATAAACCGGAGAGATAGTGCACTGGCTTTTATGACATGATTTGGAGAGCAAAGGGATGACTTCCTAAGCTATACGGTTACCGGGGACAAAACATGGGTGTCACACACAGCACCTGAATCAAAACAATACTCCATGGAGTAGAAGCACACACCTCATCGCCCACAAATAAAAAAGTGAGGACATTTTCCTCTCAGAAAATCATTACACAGTCCTTTGGGACAGAAAAGGGATTTTGCTTATGGACTTCTTCTCTGAAGGCTGATCAACTAGTATGTTATTGCAAAGTGGTTACAAAACTGCCTTGTGCAATCCAGAATAAGCGATGTAGAATGTTTATCCGGGGCACTGTGTTCATTCATGAGATACCAGCCCACACATTGCCCTCTGCAATGCAACATCTCTTCACAATCTTTGGCTGAAAATAATCATCCACAGTACAGTCCAGATCTCGCACCACGCAATTATCACCTTTTCAAGCATCTGGTTAGTGACCAGTGGTTTCATAACAATATCAAACAAGCTTTTATTACAGGTGGGAAATTTCTATGATGAAGGTATACAATATCTGATGCCCTGCTTTGGGAAGTGCTTCAACAATGACAAAATTTTGTAGTAAAGTACTTTACGGTATCCACTTTAAAATAGTAATAAAAAAATTTTATAAAAATGTTATAATTTTTTTGTATATAACTTTTTGGAATTTATTTTCTAGATATCCCTCACCCAATAAATCCTTTATGCAATTACCCCTGAATGTGAGCACATGTTTGTAAATGAACAGGAAAGAAAGTTACTTACCATTTACATACCATTAATGTTACTTAAATCAGTAATGTAAAAGCGGATTACTATGAAGTGACAGCACTAGTTTTGATTGCAATCCCTTCTACAAAAACTAAGACTGTGCCCTTTTCCAGTTGAAACTTGCACCCACACAGTCAAAGGCGCTGTGGAGCCTGTAACTCTGCCTTCAACATTATAACCACAGTGTATTTACTTTCACTGTTCACTGGCATTACAATATGCATAATAAATGCAAATATTTTCACAAAAGTTCCTTAAATTACACAAGTTACTCCCCAACATGCAGATCTCCAATAACTCCTTCCAGCTTAGTTTCAATGTTTCCTGTCAATATATACAATCTACTCAGTTCCCTATTATTTAAAGTACTGTTGGTATTGTTTTTATATCAAAATAATTATTATTTACAAGATAATAAACCTATTACGTTGCAACATTTAAAAAATACCATTTATTTTACTAAACTAGATCCACTCTTATCACAAAATTGTTAATACATCTTTTTTTACACAGAATCTGTTGTCTTGGCTTCATAAGGCCAATATATTATGTTACTACTTATAAACTCCTTGATATTTGTTTCGTCAGCCAGAACAATTGCCAGTCTATGTAAAACATAATTAACAAATTTGTAAAGCTACACCAAGAATCTTACAATGTTTAATCAATATATACAGTACAGTGTTTGAAGACTCATTGTACAAAAGGGTACACTGCACGAACACTAAACAATACAATCCTACTAGCCTATGCAAAATAAAACAGCACGCTTGCAGAGAACCACTTTGTGTGCAAATTATGGAAGCACATAATATGATGTATTTGTAGATGTCACAAATTATTAGTAGAGAAATAATATAATTTTGAAATAATTATGATTGAAATAAATTAATATGAATTACAGTCTTCTATATCATACTTTAACGAAAACAATATTTATATCAAATCATACAAATTTTGGTAATAATATTTTTTTCATCAATAATTTTAATAAAATACCAATGTACAACTTGAATACAAAAAAATATATATCCTGTAGAACTGGTAAAGTGCCTGCCAATAATTCCCCATACTGAACCATAATCAGGCAAGAAAAATGTCCTACCTCTCGTTTCTTTTCTTCTTCCACAAGAAGTAACCTTCGCCTCTCCATTTCAGCCATCATTTCCTGTTCCATAATTTTTTTCGCTTCCTCTACTCGCCGTAACACATCAGCCTCTATTTCTTCTTTTCTTTTCTCTAATTCTTCCTCTACTCTTTTCTTAACTAGATATTCTATTCTTTTGGCTGTTTCTTCTTCAACTAATTTTTGTTCCATTTCCCGTTGTCTCCTACAACAACAACAACAACAAAATACAAATATTAAACACACATACATTTCTCATACAAAATATGAAGAGTGGCTGAAAAGTAATCCAGTTGCACATAAACACAAGAACAAAACACCATACAGAGCAGTGCATCCTGCCATCTTGTAACTACTGTATATTCCCCTTGCTACAAACATTCTAAGTCTTGTTGATTTCTGCCCACTTCTCCTTTGTCAGTAGCCACTGAATCAAGTATGCCTACTACGTCAATGGGTGGGCATTGTACTATCACAGTGTTTAGTGATAAAATGTTTAACAGCCGAAAAAGTGACTGTTAGTATCATCACTGCTGTCTAAAAGCAGTTTCTGGTGATGGAACTTCTGTGAATAGGTGGACAATAAAATTTTGTGCAGTGTAAGCTGGTAAAGCGAATATTGGGGATAATCTCATAGTGATTGACAATTTTCTATGAATTATGTATGCATTTCAAGAGAGTATGCATACTGAAGGAATGAGTAGAACACATTATCGAATAAATGGATTACCATAAAATCTGCCTGCAAAGGGTGCCACACAAACTCACATAAGGGAACAAACAAAAAGAATGTTGTGAACAACTTCTGAAACATTATCTTTTAGAAGAAGATGATTTTCTTTCAAATACTGTAATGGAAGACAAAACGTGAGGTGCATCATTATCACCCAGAAGGAAAAGGGCAAAGTGTTGAATACCAGTACTTTGATTCACCACAATCCAAGAAATTCGGAAGCCAACCATCTACAAAAAACTTCTTTGACAGTGTTCTGTGATGCAAGTGTGTGTATAAACAGGATTACATGGAAGCTGGGTAGACTGTGAATTCTGTTGGACAGAGACATTAAAACACTTTACAAGATGTATGTGTAAAAAATCAGCTAAGCTGATAATCCTGCAACACAATAATACTAAGCCACACAGTCTTGCACAACCGCCAAGGCTCTCAGTTGAATTCAAACCCACTCCACACCCTCCATATTGACCAGATTTAGCCTCATGTGATTTCCACTTCTTTTCACATTGAAAGTGAGACTTAAGAGAGTATTTATTTCATCATGGAAAGTGAACTGCAATGAAGTTGTGGATTGACGAAAGCCGCCAGAGGAATTCTTCATCGACAGGATGAGAAAACTGGTTCAGCAGTAGGGGAACTGTATGCCTGAATGGATGTAAATGGACAAAACTATGTGGAAAAGTAAGTGCATATATTTGTAATTAATCAAATGTATTTTCATGATTATTTTGTTTCGTTTGAACACCTCTTTTCATTTCCAAGTTATAAGCAACCGTGCATTACTTTTTAGCTATCTCTCATATCGTAATGTGTAATGTAAAAAGAAATAATACTTTGAATAATTCATTTCAGTCCTAGAAATCACTGAACTGTTTAACTTTTACATTACGCTTGAGCTGTTACGTACACTAACAACTTAACTCTGCACTACTGTGCAGACCGGTCAAACCATATCAAATCAACCAATGATGGTTGCTATCAAAATTTATTTATTTATCATTTTTTTACACAAAGTTTTACTATATTCAGAGAGTTGAAAACAAGCATTCATTCATTTTTGGGATGTTCAGTTTTTTTTAGCGGCCGTTTTGTATAAGTGCATTAGCCTATTTCGCACTTTACAAAGATTTGCTGTAAACTCTGTAGCTCCTTTACTTTTGAAGATATTGATTTCAAACAAAAACCATTTTAAAGAGAATTAAATGTTCAACATTTTATGTCTAGTGCACGTTTAAGCCTACTGCACTACAAATACCTTAAAAAAATTGTTGAAAGTTAAAGTTTTAAAAACGCAAAATGTCATTTTTGAAATTAAAAATTTTGAAGAAAAACCTAAGACTCACCTTTAATTTTTTTTTCTAGATATAGGCTCCATAGTATACTACTTCCTAAAAAGGTTTGATACCTGAGAGTCTCATCCTTTTTTCTTTATGGTTCTTCAAACATTGCGATTTTTCTCAAATCGGCTATATTCAACCTGAAATATCTCAAAAGGGACACACTTGAAAAATTTCAAATTTTCACAAAACAATCTTTATATGTAGTAATAAGTGGTTAAAATTTGATCACTGAGACTTACTAGTTTTTCAGTTACGTTTTTTTTATATGGTGAAATTCAGTTTATAAGCAACTAAACGTATAGTTCATTCTAACAACTAAACTATATGTTAGGTATTAAAACAACAATAAAAGGACTTTCAGTTCAATTGTGCCTGTTGTTTTATTGTAATAATATTTTACTGGGACAAACTAATTCTTAATCATGTTTTAAGGAAATAATTTTTTAAAAATAAACGCTGTTTTGTCTTATTTAGTTTTTGAGCTTATGCAATTTATAAAGTAGTCTCCTATTTAGCTTACTGTGTAACAAAAATTAAAAAGAATACAAAAAAAAATCACCTTTTTTACTCTCTGGGAATTGAGCAATACACATTCCACTCAAGTCTCAACTTGTACTTCAACCAGTAGGTACTGTAGCTGCCAATGCATTCAAGTCTGAACTTGTAGACTCCCCACTATCCAACCAACTACTGCATTAGTGATCAATGTGAAAGCGGTAGAAGGAGCAAAACTGAACACAGATTACAAAGATTTAATAGATTTGCTGGTTTGTGACTCTCAAAATAGTGACTGTATGCTTGATGAATGTCAGTTCTGTCCAGGAAAGGATTTCCTCCTTGAACGTTTAGGGAGTGAAACTGATGATTTTCCTGATGATGTCACTTTTAAACAATGGGTTAGTACCGATCGAGCAGAGCTTATCACTCGGTTCATGCCAACTGACGAATTTCTCCAGAACTTAATTGAAAAATTGTTAGCATTGAAAAAACATCATTTCATTTCTAAAGCTCAGTCTCTTAAAAAAACTGAAAGAAAACTTATCAGAAAATGTTTGTATAACTCTATATGATTCTGCTGAGAATTTCACTTTCGTGATACAAGACAAAATTCAGAGTTTTCACTGGTCCAATCCTCAAGCAACATTACACCCTTATGTGTTTTATTATAAGAAAAATGATGATGATAAGATTTGCAAGAGTTTATGTGTGATCAGTGACAACTTAGACCACAATACTGCTGCTGTACACACTTTCCAAAAATACTTAGCTGAAGAAGTTAAGAAAGTAGCACCAGCAGTAAAAAAATTGTCTACTTTAGTGATTGTGCCAGCAGCCAATACAAGAATAAAAAAAACTACCAACATTTGTCACCATAAAACTGACTTTGGTCTTGATGCTGAGTGGATTTTTTTGCTTCCTCACATGGGAAAAACACGTGTGACGGAATCGGTGGTACCACATTTAACCGCTGAGGAAATGTACAGGTTCTGCCTTGAGAATGTATCAAGCATCCATTTTACTTATGTACCATCAGAAAAAGTGGAATCAAACAGCATGAAATTACAGAGGAGATTTGATTCTTGTAAGCAAATTCCACAGACAAGGTCATTTCATAGATTTGTACCTCTAACTCAAACAAAAATCATATGTTATATAAACTCATAGTCAGGAGAGTTTACTGATTGGAGCACTACAGAAATTCCAGAAGAAAGTATATTTTAATTGAAAATACAAGATACAGTGTGACGGGACAAAAGCCCGTCTTAGGATTTATTTGATATAAATAGAAATTTTTATTGTAATTTGAATTAATTAAAGATTATAAGGTTGGTTCCCTGAGAAACATAAAACATGACGCAGTTGTCACCGTATGATTCGACCTCAAGGCCGAGGGTGTACGTGAAAATTCGCACGTAGTTAATGGTTGCACTGATCGACAATGCTGGAGTGTCATAACATAAATCGACACACGTCATAATGATGACGGAAAACAATGCCGTCATCCGCATCAGACAAAGAAATAATATTGGTTGATCCCCTCCAACTGTCGATTTTTACGACAGGGTGAGGCCCACTCTGAAGACATCAGCCCAAGCGGCAACAAGTTGTACAATTCCGCTGGCCGTCATGGCCATTAAAAGTGTAAAAATCAGCTAAAATGTGAATAATTGAATATTAGTCAACAATACAGTACTTTCAAATTAGTTAATTACAAGTGAAAATGTAAATTCTAAATTCAGTGCTTAAAAGGAGAACAGAACAGTTGAACAGTGAGACCTCGGCCCAAAATTTTTTAACAGCAGAAGTAAACCGGACTACAAGAACTTCGAATCTACAAGCAGGAAAGTTGAAATTCCAAAATTTATCCAACCTTTTAATATATATGAGCTCAGAAATAGAAATGAAATAATATGTAATGTGTGTGTGTGCGTGAACGCATGGTAGAGTGAAAGGCCGGCCTAGACGGTAGACATTGGTTTGTGGAACGTACTTTTATTACCATCAGTAAATTTGCAATAACGACTAACAAAAAGATATTAAGCCAAAATGAATAAGTAAGTAAGAATGAAACACTGAATATTAAATATCGATGTAAGAGTAATTTGTAGACGCCATCTTGTTTTGTAGGCAATGACGTCACTGTAATCTGTATTAAAAAATATGCAAAATTGGCTTTAGAAAAAGTAATGTTCATGTCTAAAAACGCTAACAGAGTTTTTATTTCACACTCCACTGTTTCTGCAATCTCGCCTATAACGAACCTGGACCCAATAAATAAAGTAATAAGAGCAAGTGAACCATCAGTACCGGAGCAGTATACCATAATTATGTGGTAAGTACGATGATTATGTACTTGGTAAAAAATAAATAATAAGTCACTCTATGAGTAACTCTACAAATGGCCCCCGAATTGTGACATTATATAAAATTATTTTATATAAAATAGGCCAGATTCGGAAACAGCGGGAGTGGTGAAACGATTTGTAACATAACACGTGAGAGGTTATAGAGATGAGTAGGTTATGTTGACAAAGTAAAGACGTATAAGCGACAATTACAATTCAATCGTTACTTTATTATTAGATCAAATTTCCACTAGAATGGCAGAAAATAACGAGAGTATAGAAATGAACAACACCGAAACAGAATCTATGATGTTGAACGAAATAAGTGCCAATTCGACACCTATGGCAATTAGCAATAAAGTGTGATTGGAAGACTTGTTTCAATTAATGAAAATACAAAATAATGAATTAAGAGAACAGATTGATGAAAAATTTAACCAGCAGAATGTTAAATTTAATGTAAAGTTTGACAGTTTTGATGCCAAATTAAATGAATTAAAGAAACAGAGTAATTTGCAAAATGTAAAATTAAACCAATTCGATGAGAAATTTGAATAGAAAAGGAAATCAAGAAACAAAATTGTCATATTGATAAAAGAATAAGTGAAATAGAGACACGTTTAGATGAGATAGAGTTAGAAAATAAGAAAGTAATAGACAATTTGAACATAGATAAAGACAAGGTAAGTAGTGGTAGGAATTATGATAAAATAAATAAAAATATGGTAACAGATGATAATAGTGTGGATGTTGGTAGTGATAATGAGATTTTAATGAGAGTAGAGGTTAATGGTGAGGAGATAGTTGTTGATGAGAGTGAAAGAGGGGATAAGGAGAGTTTAAGTGAATATAGTGGGCAGAGGGCAAATTTTCCCAGTGGTAGGAGTGGAGTAAAGCCTCCAAAATTGTTGTTAGAGGATGAAGGTTCCTCTAGAATTTATGTGGGAGACATGTGGTCTCCAAATGATCCCTTAGTTGTACCTGGTGAGGCCAGGGGGTGTTTTTATGAAGTAGTAGTGCCCTATGCAAATATTGAAAGAGAGAGTGTAGCGTGGTGTTGTTGTGAGAAATATTGTGAGAGAAAGAGAGAACTAGAGATTTTTAAGATGAGTAGAACTTATGAAGAATTTATGGAAAGGTTAGGAATAGAGATGATGTATAATAAAAGTAAAAATATAGCAGTAGCAGTAGCAGATATAGCAGTAGGAGAAGATGATAATGGAAATAATGACTTTATAATGTACCTAGTGGTGACTAATAATACAGAAGGTGACAGGACAATAACCAATCATGACAGATTATATGAGTTTGCGGAAAATGATAAAAATTTGAATGGTATATGCATTTATGATGTTAATATAAGAGATTCAATAATAAGCAATGTATATAGATATAAGATAAGACTATTGTTTGACGATGGAGGATAAATATTTTATTGTGTTGATGAACATTTAAATATGTGATAGTGTTTTTCAAGATGGACTGTTTATGAACTGATTTTTGGTAGATGATCAAATGATAATTTGGATTGTATATTTTTGTGTGTATTAATGTCAATGTATTTGTGTATTCTTGATGTTGTGTATTTTATGTATTTTTTATGTAAACCATGTACTGTAGAGTTTTAAATAATTGAAGGAAGTTTGATGATGAATTTAAATAATTATGAGATTCTAATGGATAATAAATGATTAAACATGTAATATATTTGGATATTGAGCTGTATTATTGTTGTAAAGTAAGTGATGAACTTTCTAGTGGTATAGTAAGGTGAAATGTTGTAAAAGAGTTTGGGGAATAATGATCAATAAAGGCATTTGAGTTAGTTAAACAGAGTTATTGGGAGTTAGAGAGAATAAGAATTTTGAAATACAAATAATATAAAGAGGGGTTAGATATTTTAGGGACACAGTAGTTAGTGATTATATGTAGAGGTGAGTAATGTGAATGGAAAATATATTTGTTGATGATGATATTTTGTAGTAAGGGTAGTGGTGTAAGGAGTGATCAGCGTGCGGCGTTGTGGCAGGCGGAGCAATTTGGGTTAGAGTGTTTGCCGATATTTGGTGGAGGGCAAATGGTTAGGTATGTGCATGGCCAGGTAGGGAACACACATCCTAGTACTAAGACGAGCGGTGCCAGAGGATATAAATGGAATTAGTGAAGGGGGTTGTTATTGAGATATTGGTGTCATAATATATGAATATGGTTGGTAGTAGCGGTTGTTAGAAAAAGGGGGTAGTAAGGTTAGATGGATAAATGCCAAAATAAGATAGATAATAGTGGATAATAGAGAGTAGCCCAAACGAATAAGGATGACTTTTATTAGGAAAAGAAAATTCATATTAGAAAGGTGATATAACAGAGAGATTAATGATAAATTTGAAATTTTTTGATATAGAATCTAATGATATAACACATGTTAAATAATAAAAGTTGAATAGAGAATTGATAATAATAATGTCTTATCAAATTTAATACAAGTTGTGTAAATGTAAACTATGTAATGTAAATGTAACAATGCTAATTTTTGATGTTCAATGTTTATTATGTTTTTATTATGATGATGGTAATAGTGTGTGTGGTTAGGAGGTCGCTACAGGGGTAACGACGTTAGCAAATGTTAAAAGATAGTAGATCTAAAATGTTAAAAGGATAAAGTTAGAAATGGTTTTGAACAAAATATAGTCTGATGCTGTTGAAAAATATAATATGATTATAAAGTTGAGTAATAAAATTTGAATAATGAACTTGTTTGCCATAGTAGTTATAGGTTGAATTTTATAGAGATAAATAGGTGATGGTGTTTTGGGAATTTTAAAGGAGTTGTTTACGTGTTATGTTATTTATAGGAATATATATTTTTCTCTTATAATGAAGAGATTGAGTTTAGTGTTGATTAAAGATCAGTCTATTTTGAATTCTTGTTGATGTTGTTTGGGAGAAATTAATTGAACAAACCAATGTCTCAGACACAAACCAATGCATCTAAAGGGAAACATATCAGTTGTAGATATGGAAGTATGTTAGACCACTATTTTAAAAATTTTGTATTCGATGTTTCAGAGTTTCGTGATGTTGTGACCGCGATCCTGAACTGACTGGAGCATCAGAGCAGGAGCGTTGAGTACCTAATGACTTTATGGTGTTGGGATCTCTCCTGAGAAGTCCAGTAAGGTCAGATGGTACGATCATCATCATTGGACCAAGGATAAGTGCTTGTATTTCTTTTTATATTAACATTACAGGGGTTGTGGCGACATATCTGAACTGATCCTTTTAGAAGTGTGAATGGGTCAATGAAAGTTTTTATGCTTCGGCATAAAACCTTTCATTGAGGGGGTTTTGTGACGGGACAAAAGCCCGTCTTAGGATTTATTTGACATAAATAGAACTGATCCTTTTAGAAGTGTGAATGGGTCAATGAAAGTTTTTATGCTTCGGCATAAAACCTTTCATTGAGGGGGTTTTGTGACGGGACAAAAGCCCGTCTTAGGATTTATTTGACATAAATAGAAATTTTTATTGTAATTTGAATTAGTTAAAGATTATAAGGTTGGTTCCCTGAGAAACATAAAACATGACGCAGTTGTCACCGTATGATTCGACCTCAAGGCCGAGGGTGTACGTGAAAATTCGCACGTAGTTTATGGTTGCACTGATCGACAATGCTGGAGTGTCATAACATAAATCGACACACGTCATAATGATGACGGAAAACAATGCCGTCATCCGCATCAGACAAAGAAATAATATTGGTTGATCCCCTCCAACTGTCGATTTTTACGACAGGGTGAGGCCCACTCTGAAGACATCAGCCCAAGCGGCAACAAGTTGTACAATTCCGCTGGCCGTCATGGCCATTAAAAGTGTAAAAATCAGCTAAAATGTGAATAATTGAATATTAGTCAACAATACAGTACTTTCAAATTAGTTAATTACAAGTGAAAATGTAAATTCTAAATTCAGTGCTTAAAAGGAGAACAGAACAGTTGTACAGTGAGACCTCGGCCCAAAATTTTTTAACAGCAGAAGTAAACCGGACTACAAGAACTTCGAATCTACAAGCAGGAAAGTTGAAATTCCAAAATTTATCCAACCTTTTAATATATATGAGCTCAGAAATAGAAATGAAATAATATGTAATGTGTGTGTGTGCGTGAACGCATGGTAGAGTGAAAGGCCGGCCTAGAAGGTAGACATTGGTTTGTGGAACGTACTTTTATTACCATCAGTAAATTTGCAATAACGACTAACAAAAAGATATTAAGCCAAAATGAATAAGTAAGTAAGAATGAAACACTGAATATTAAATATCGATGTAAGAGTAATTTGTAGACGCCATCTTGTTTTGTAGGCAATGACGTCACTGTAATCTGTATTAAAAAATATGCAAAATTGGCTTTAGAAAAAGTAATGTTCATGTCTAAAAACGCTAACAGAGTTTTTATTTCACACTCCACTGTTTCTGCAATCTCGCCTATAACGAACCTGGACCCAATAAATAAAGTAATAAGAGCAAGTGAACCATCAGTACCGGAGCAGTATACCATAATTATGTGGTAAGTACGATGATTATGTACTTGGTAAAAAATAAATAATAAGTCACTCTATGAGTAACTCTACAAATGGCCCCCGAATTGTGACATTATATAAAATTATTTTATATAAAATAGGCCAGATTCGGAAACAGCGGGAGTGGTGAAACGATTTGTAACATAACACGTGAGAGGTTATAGAGATGAGATAGAGATGAGTAGGTTATGTTGACAAAGTAAAGACGTATAAGCGACAATTACAATTCAATCGTTACTTTATTATTAGATCAAATTTCCACTAGAATGGCAGAAAATAACGAGAGTATAGAAATGAACAACACCGAAACAGAATCTATGATGTTGAACGAAATAAGTGCCAATTCGACACCTATGGCAATTAGCAATAAAGTGTGATTGGAAGACTTGTTTCAATTAATGAAAATACAAAATAATGAATTAGAGAACAGATTGATGAAAAATTTAACCAGCAGAATGTTAAATTTAATGTAAAGTTTGACAGTTTTGATGCCAAATAAATGAATTAAAGAAACAGAGTAATTTGCAAAATGTAAAAATTAAACCATTCGATGAGAAATTTGAAGGAAATAGAAAAGAAATCAAGAAACAAAATTGTCATATTGATAAAAGAATAAGTGAAATAGAGACACGTTTAGATGAGATAGAGTTAGAAAATAAGAAAGTAATAGACAATTTGAACATAGATAAAGACAAGGTAAGTAGTGGTAGGAATTATGATAAAATAAATAAAAATATGGTAACAGATGATAATAGTGTGGATGTTGGTAGTGATAATGAGATTTTAATGAGAGTAGAGGTTAATGGTGAGGAGATAGTTGTTGATGAGAGTGAAAGAGGGATAAGGAGAGTTTAGTGAATATAGTGGGCAGAGGGCAAATTTTCCCAGTGGTAGGAGTGGAGTAAAGCCTCCAAAATTGTTGTTAGAGGATGAAGGTTCCTCTAGAATTTATGTGGGAGGACATGTGGTCTCCAAATGATCCCTTAGTTGTACCTGGTGAGGCCAGGGGTGTTTTTATGAAGTAGTAGTGCCCTATGCAAATATTGAAAGAGAGAGTGTAGCGTGGTGTTGTTGTGAGAAATATTGTGAGAGAAAGAGAGAACTAGAGATTTTTAAGATGAGTAGAACTTATGAAGAATTTATGGAAGGTTAGGAATAGAGATGATGTATAATAAAAGTAAAAATATAGCAGTAGCAGTAGCAGATATAGCAGTAGGAGAAGATGATAATGGAAATAATGACTTTATAATGTACCTAGTGGTGACTAATAATACAGAAGGTGACAGGACAATACCATCATGACAGATTATATGAGTTTGCGGAAAATGATAAAAATTTGAATGGTATATGCATTTATGATGTTAATATAAGAGCTTCCAATAATAAGCAATGTATATAGATATAAGATAAGACTATTGTTTGACGATGGAGGATAAATATTTTATTGTGTTGATGAACATTTAAATATGTGATAGTGTTTTCAAGATGGACTGTTTATGAACTGATTTTTGGTAGATGATCAAATGATAATTTGGATTGTATATTTTTGTGTGTATTAATGTCAATGTATTTGTGTATTCTTGATGTTGTGTATTTTATGTATTTTTTTATGTAACCATGTACTGTAGAGTTTTAAATAATTGAAGGAAGTTTGATGATGAATTTAATAATATGAGATTCTAATGGATAATAAATGATTAAACATGTAATATATTTGGATATTGAGCTGTATTATTGTTGTAAAGTAAGTGATGAACTTTCTAGTGGTATAGTAAGGTGAAATGTTGTAAAAGAGTTTGGGAATAATGATCAATAAAGCATTTGAGTTAGTTAAACAGAGTTATTGGGAGTTAGAGAGAATAAGAATTTTGAAATACAAATAATATAAAGAGGGGTTAGATATTTTAGGGACACAGTAGTTAGTGATTATATGTAGAGGTGAGTAATGTGAATGGAAAATATATTTGTTGATGATGATATTTTGTAGTAAGGGTAGTGGTGTAAGGAGTGATCAGCGTGCGGCGTTGTGGCAGGCGGAGCAATTTGGGTTAGAGTGTTTGCCGATATTTGGTGGAGGGCAAATGGTTAGGTATGTGCATGGCCAGGTAGGGAACACACATCCTAGTACTAAGACGAGCGGTGCCAGAGGATATAAATGGAATTAGTGAAGGGGGTTGTTATTGAGATATTGGTGTCATAATATATGAATATGGTTGGTAGTAGCGGTTGTTAGAAAAAGGGGGTAGTAAGGTTAGATGGATAAATGCCAAAATAAGATAGATAATAGTGGATAATAGAGAGTAGCCCAAACGAATAAGGATGACTTTTATTAGGAAAAGAAAATTCATATTAGAAAGGTGATATAACAGAGAGATTAATGATAAATTTGAAATTTTTTGATATAGAATCTAATGATATAACACATGTTAAATAATAAAAGTTGAATAGAGAATTGATAATAATAATGTCTTATCAAATTTAATACAAGTTGTGTAAATGTAAACTATGTAATGTAAATGTAACAATGCTAATTTTTGATGTTCAATGTTTATTATGTTTTTATTATGATGATGGTAATAGTGTGTGTGGTTAGGAGGTCGCTACAGGGGTAACGACGTTAGCAAATGTTAAAAGATAGTAGATCTTAAATGTTAAAAGGATAAAGTTAGAAATGGTTTTGAACAAAATATAGTCTGATGCTGTTGAAAAATATAATATGATTATAAAGTTGAGTAATAAAATTTGAATAATGAACTTGTTTGCCATAGTAGTTATAGGTTGAATTTTATAGAGATAAATAGGTGATGGTGTTTTGGGAATTTTAAAGGAGTTGTTTACGTGTTATGTTATTTATAGGAATATATATTTTTCTCTTATAATGAAGAGATTGAGTTTAGTGTTGATTAAAGATCAGTCTATTTTGAATTCTTGTTGATGTTGTTTGGGAGAAATTAATTGAACAAACCAATGTCTCAGACACAAACCAATGCATCTAAAGGGAAACATATCAGTTGTAGATATGGAAGTATGTTAGACCACTATTTTAAAAATTTTGTATTCGATGTTTCAGAGTTTCGTGATGTTGTGACCGCGATCCTGAACTGACTGGAGCATCAGAGCAGGAGCGTTGAGTACCTAATGACTTTATGGTGTTGGGATCTCTCCTGAGAAGTCCAGTAAGGTCAGATGGTACGATCATCATCATTGGACCAAGGATAAGTGCTTGTATTTCTTTTTATATTAACATTACAGGGGGTTGTGGCGACATATCTGAACTGATCCTTTTAGAAGTGTGAATGGGTCAATGAAAGTTTTTATGCTTCGGCATAAAACCTTTCATTGAGGGGGTTTTGTGACGGGACAAAAGCCCGTCTTAGGATTTATTTGACATAAATAGAACTGATCCTTTTAGAAGTGTGAATGGGTCAATGAAAGTTTTTATGCTTCGGCATAAAACCTTTCATTGAGGGGGTTTTGTGACGGGACAAAAGCCCGTCTTAGAATTTATTTGACATAAATAGAAATTTTTATTGTAATTTGAATTAGTTAAAGATTATAAGGTTGGTTCCCTGAGAAACATAAAACATGACGCAGTTGTCACCGTATGATTCGACCTCAAGGCCGAGGGTGTACGTGAAAATTCGCACGTAGTTTATGGTTGCACTGATCGACAATGCTGGAGTGTCATAACATAAATCGACACACGTCATAATGATGACGGAAAACAATGCCGTCATCCGCATCAGACAAAGAAATAATATTGGTTGATCCCCTCCAACTGTCGATTTTTACGACAGGGTGAGGCCCACTCTGAAGACATCAGCCCAAGCGGCAACAAGTTGTACAATTCCGCTGGCCGTCATGGCCATTAAAAGTGTAAAAATCAGCTAAAATGTGAATAATTGAATATTAGTCAACAATACAGTACTTTCAAATTAGTTAATTACAAGTGAAAATGTAAATTCTAAATTCAGTGCTTAAAAGGAGAACAGAACAGTTGTACAGTGAGACCTCGGCCCAAAATTTTTTAACAGCAGAAGTAAACCGGACTACAAGAACTTCGAATCTACAAGCAGGAAAGTTGAAATTCCAAAATTTATCCAACCTTTTAATATATATGAGCTCAGAAATAGAAATGAAATAATATGTAATGTGTGTGTGTGCGTGAACGCATGGTAGAGTGAAAGGCCGGCCTAGAAGGTAGACATTGGTTTGTGGAACGTACTTTTATTACCATCAGTAAATTTGCAATAACGACTAACAAAAAGATATTAAGCCAAAATGAATAAGTAAGTAAGAATGAAACACTGAATATTAAATATCGATGTAAGAGTAATTTGTAGACGCCATCTTGTTTTGTAGGCAATGACGTCACTGTAATCTGTATTAAAAAATATGCAAAATTGGCTTTAGAAAAAGTAATGTTCATGTCTAAAAACGCTAACAGAGTTTTTATTTCACACTCCACTGTTTCTGCAATCTCGCCTATAACGAACCTGGACCCAATAAATAAAGTAATAAGAGCAAGTGAACCATCAGTACCGGAGCAGTATACCATAATTATGTGGTAAGTACGATGATTATGTACTTGGTAAAAAATAAATAATAAGTCACTCTATGAGTAACTCTACAAATGGCCCCCGAATTGTGACATTATATAAAATTATTTTATATAAAATAGGCCAGATTCGGAAACAGCGGGAGTGGTGAAACGATTTGTAACATAACACGTGAGAGGTTATAGAGATGAGTAGGTTATGTTGACAAAGTAAAGACGTATAAGCGACAATTACAATTCAATCGTTACTTTATTATTAGATCAAATTTCCACTAGAATGGCAGAAAATAACGAGAGTATAGAAATGAACAACACCGAAACAGAATCTATGATGTTGAACGAAATAAGTGCCAATTCGACACCTATGGCAATTAGCAATAAAGTGTGATTGGAAGACTTGTTTCAATTAATGAAAATACAAAATAATGAATTAAGAGAACAGATTGATGAAAAATTTAACCAGCAGAATGTTAAATTTAATGTAAAGTTTGACAGTTTTGATGCCAAATTAAATGAATTAAAGAAACAGAGTAATTTGCAAAATGTAAAATTAAACCAATTCGATGAGAAATTTGAAGAAATAGAAAAGGAAATCAAGAAACAAAATTGTCATATTGATAAAAGAATAAGTGAAATAGAGACACGTTTAGATGAGATAGAGTTAGAAAATAAGAAAGTAATAGACAATTTGAACATAGATAAAGACAAGGTAAGTAGTGGTAGGAATTATGATAAAATAAATAAAAATATGGTAACAGATGATAATAGTGTGGATGTTGGTAGTGATAATGAGATTTTAATGAGAGTAGAGGTTAATGGTGAGGAGATAGTTGTTGATGAGAGTGAAAGAGGGGATAAGGAGAGTTTAAGTGAATATAGTGGGCAGAGGGCAAATTTTCCCAGTGGTAGGAGTGGAGTAAAGCCTCCAAAATTGTTGTTAGAGGATGAAGGTTCCTCTAGAATTTATGTGGGAGACATGTGGTCTCCAAATGATCCCTTAGTTGTACCTGGTGAGGCCAGGGGGTGTTTTTATGAAGTAGTAGTGCCCTATGCAAATATTGAAAGAGAGAGTGTAGCGTGGTGTTGTTGTGAGAAATATTGTGAGAGAAAGAGAGAACTAGAGATTTTTAAGATGAGTAGAACTTATGAAGAATTTATGGAAAGGTTAGGAATAGAGATGATGTATAATAAAAGTAAAAATATAGCAGTAGCAGTAGCAGATATAGCAGTAGGAGAAGATGATAATGGAAATAATGACTTTATAATGTACCTAGTGGTGACTAATAATACAGAAGGTGACAGGACAATAACCAATCATGACAGATTATATGAGTTTGCGGAAAATGATAAAAATTTGAATGGTATATGCATTTATGATGTTAATATAAGAGCTTCAATAATAAGCAATGTATATAGATATAAGATAAGACTATTGTTTGACGATGGAGGATAAATATTTTATTGTGTTGATGAACATTTAAATATGTGATAGTGTTTTTCAAGATGGACTGTTTATGAACTGATTTTTGGTAGATGATCAAATGATAATTTGGATTGTATATTTTTGTGTGTATTAATGTCAATGTATTTGTGTATTCTTGATGTTGTGTATTTTATGTATTTTTTATGTAAACCATGTACTGTAGAGTTTTAAATAATTGAAGGAAGTTTGATGATGAATTTAAATAATTATGAGATTCTAATGGATAATAAATGATTAAACATGTAATATATTTGGATATTGAGCTGTATTATTGTTGTAAAGTAAGTGATGAACTTTCTAGTGGTATAGTAAGGTGAAATGTTGTAAAAGAGTTTGGGGAATAATGATCAATAAAGGCATTTGAGTTAGTTAAACAGAGTTATTGGGAGTTAGAGAGAATAAGAATTTTGAAATACAAATAATATAAAGAGGGGTTAGATATTTTAGGGACACAGTAGTTAGTGATTATATGTAGAGGTGAGTAATGTGAATGGAAAATATATTTGTTGATGATGATATTTTGTAGTAAGGGTAGTGGTGTAAGGAGTGATCAGCGTGCGGCGTTGTGGCAGGCGGAGCAATTTGGGTTAGAGTGTTTGCCGATATTTGGTGGAGGGCAAATGGTTAGGTATGTGCATGGCCAGGTAGGGAACACACATCCTAGTACTAAGACGAGCGGTGCCAGAGGATATAAATGGAATTAGTGAAGGGGGTTGTTATTGAGATATTGGTGTCATAATATATGAATATGGTTGGTAGTAGCGGTTGTTAGAAAAAGGGGGTAGTAAGGTTAGATGGATAAATGCCAAAATAAGATAGATAATAGTGGATAATAGAGAGTAGCCCAAACGAATAAGGATGACTTTTATTAGGAAAAGAAAATTCATATTAGAAAGGTGATATAACAGAGAGATTAATGATAAATTTGAAATTTTTTGATATAGAATCTAATGATATAACACATGTTAAATAATAAAAGTTGAATAGAGAATTGATAATAATAATGTCTTATCAAATTTAATACAAGTTGTGTAAATGTAAACTATGTAATGTAAATGTAACAATGCTAATTTTTGATGTTCAATGTTTATTATGTTTTTATTATGATGATGGTAATAGTGTGTGTGGTTAGCAGGTCGCTACAGGGGTAACGACGTTAGCAAATGTTAAAAGATAGTAGATCTTAAATGTTAAAAGGATAAAGTTAGAAATGGTTTTGAACAAAATATAGTCTGATGCTGTTGAAAAATATAATATGATTATAAAGTTGAGTAATAAAATTTGAATAATGAACTTGTTTGCCATAGTAGTTATAGGTTGAATTTTATAGAGATAAATAGGTGATGGTGTTTTGGGAATTTTAAAGGAGTTGTTTACGTGTTATGTTATTTATAGGAATATATATTTTTCTCTTATAATGAAGAGATTGAGTTTAGTGTTGATTAAAGATCAGTCTATTTTGAATTCTTGTTGATGTTGTTTGGGAGAAATTAATTGAACAAACCAATGTCTCAGACACAAACCAATGCATCTAAAGGGAAACATATCAGTTGTAGATATGGAAGTATGTTAGACCACTATTTTAAAAATTTTGTATTCGATGTTTCAGAGTTTCGTGATGTTGTGACCGCGATCCTGAACTGACTGGAGCATCAGAGCAGGAGCGTTGAGTACCTAATGACTTTATGGTGTTGGGATCTCTCCTGAGAAGTCCAGTAAGGTCAGATGGTACGATCATCATCATTGGACCAAGGATAAGTGCTTGTATTTCTTTTTATATTAACATTACAGGGGGTTGTGGCGACATATCTGAACTGATCCTTTTAGAAGTGTGAATGGGTCAATGAAAGTTTTTATGCTTCGGCATAAAACCTTTCATTGAGGGGGTTTTGTGACGGGACAAAAGCCCGTCTTAGGATTTATTTGACATAAATAGAACTGATCCTTTTAGAAGTGTGAATGGGTCAATGAAAGTTTTTATGCTTCGGCATAAAACCTTTCATTGAGGGGGTTTTGTGACGGGACAAAAGCCCGTCTTAGGATTTATTTGACATAAATAGAAATTTTTATTGTAATTTGAATTAGTTAAAGATTATAAGGTTGGTTCCCTGAGAAACATAAAACATGACGCAGTTGTCACCGTATGATTCGACCTCAAGGCCGAGGGTGTACGTGAAAATTCGCACGTAGTTTATGGTTGCACTGATCGACAATGCTGGAGTGTCATAACATAAATCGACACACGTCATAATGATGACGGAAAACAATGCCGTCATCCGCATCAGACAAAGAAATAATATTGGTTGATCCCCTCCAACTGTCGATTTTTACGACAGGGTGAGGCCCACTCTGAAGACATCAGCCCAAGCGGCAACAAGTTGTACAATTCCGCTGGCCGTCATGGCCATTAAAAGTGTAAAAATCAGCTAAAATGTGAATAATTGAATATTAGTCAACAATACAGTACTTTCAAATTAGTTAATTACAAGTGAAAATGTAAATTCTAAATTCAGTGCTTAAAAGGAGAACAGAACAGTTGTACAGTGAGACCTCGGCCCAAAATTTTTTAACAGCAGAAGTAAACCGGACTACAAGAACTTCGAATCTACAAGCAGGAAAGTTGAAATTCCAAAATTTATCCAACCTTTTAATATATATGAGCTCAGAAATAGAAATGAAATAATATGTAATGTGTGTGTGTGCGTGAACGCATGGTAGAGTGAAAGGCCGGCCTAGAAGGTAGACATTGGTTTGTGGAACGTACTTTTATTACCATCAGTAAATTTGCAATAACGACTAACAAAAAGATATTAAGCCAAAATGAATAAGTAAGTAAGAATGAAACACTGAATATTAAATATCGATGTAAGAGTAATTTGTAGACGCCATCTTGTTTTGTAGGCAATGACGTCACTGTAATCTGTATTAAAAAATATGCAAAATTGGCTTTAGAAAAAGTAATGTTCATGTCTAAAAACGCTAACAGAGTTTTTATTTCACACTCCACTGTTTCTGCAATCTCGCCTATAACGAACCTGGACCCAATAAATAAAGTAATAAGAGCAAGTGAACCATCAGTACCGGAGCAGTATACCATAATTATGTGGTAAGTACGATGATTATGTACTTGGTAAAAAATAAATAATAAGTCACTCTATGAGTAACTCTACAAATGGCCCCCGAATTGTGACATTATATAAAATTATTTTATATAAAATAGGCCAGATTCGGAAACAGCCGGAGTGGTGAAACGATTTGTAACATAACACGTGAGAGGTTATAGAGATGAGTAGGTTATGTTGACAAAGTAAAGACGTATAAGCGACAATTACAATTCAATCGTTACTTTATTATTAGATCAAATTTCCACTAGAATGGCAGAAAATAACGAGAGTATAGAAATGAACAACACCGAAACAGAATCTATGATGTTGAACGAAATAAGTGCCAATTCGACACCTATGGCAATTAGCAATAAAGTGTGATTGGAAGACTTGTTTCAATTAATGAAAATACAAAATAATGAATTAAGAGAACAGATTGATGAAAAATTTAACCAGCAGAATGTTAAATTTAATGTAAAGTTTGACAGTTTTGATGCCAAATTAAATGAATTAAAGAAACAGAGTAATTTGCAAAATGTAAAATTAAACCAATTCGATGAGAAATTTGAAGAAATAGAAAAGGAAATCAAGAAACAAAATTGTCATATTGATAAAAGAATAAGTGAAATAGAGACACGTTTAGATGAGATAGAGTTAGAAAATAAGAAAGTAATAGACAATTTGAACATAGATAAAGACAAGGTAAGTAGTGGTAGGAATTATGATAAAATAAATAAAAATATGGTAACAGATGATAATAGTGTGGATGTTGGTAGTGATAATGAGATTTTAATGAGAGTAGAGGTTAATGGTGAGGAGATAGTTGTTGATGAGAGTGAAAGAGGGGATAAGGAGAGTTTAGTGAATATAGTGGGCAGAGGGCAAATTTTCCCAGTGGTAGGAGTGGAGTAAAGACTCCAAAATTGTTGTTAGAGGATGAAGGTTCCTCTAGAATTTATGTGGGAGACATTTGGTCTCCAAATGATCCCTTAGTTGTACCTGGTGAGGCCAGGGGGTGTTTTTATGAAGTAGTAGTGCCCTATGCAAATATTGAAAGAGAGAGTGTAGCATGGTGTTGTTGTGAGAAATATTGTGAGAGAAAGAGAGAACTAGAGATTTTTAAGATGAGTAGAACTTATGAAGAATTTATGGAAAGGTTAGGAATAGAGATGATGTATAATAAAAGTAAAAATATAGCAGTAGCAGTAGCAGATATAGCAGTAGGAGAAGATGATAATGGAAATAATGACTTTATAATGTACCTAGTGGTGACTAATAATACAGAAGGTGACAGGACAATAACCAATCATGACAGATTATATGAGTTTGCGGAAAATGATAAAAATTTGAATGGTATATGCATTTATGATGTTAATATAAGAGATTCAATAATAAGCAATGTATATAGATATAAGATAAGACTATTGTTTGACGATGGAGGATAAATATTTTATTGTGTTGATGAACATTTAAATATGTGATAGTGTTTTTCAAGATGGACTGTTTATGAACTGATTTTTGGTAGATGATCAAATGATAATTTGGATTGTATATTTTTGTGTGTATTAATGTCAATGTATTTGTGTATTCTTGATGTTGTGTATTTTATGTATTTTTTATGTAAACCATGTACTGTAGAGTTTTAAATAATTGAAGGAAGTTTGATGATGAATTTAAATAATTATGAGATTCTAATGGATAATAAATGATTAAACATGTAATATATTTGGATATTGAGCTGTATTATTGTTGTAAAGTAAGTGATGAACTTTCTAGTGGTATAGTAAGGTGAAATGTTGTAAAAGAGTTTGGGGAATAATGATCAATAAAGGCATTTGAGTTAGTTAAACAGAGTTATTGGGAGTTAGAGAGAATAAGAATTTTGAAATACAAATAATATAAAGAGGGGTTAGATATTTTAGGGACACAGTAGTTAGTGATTATATGTAGAGGTGAGTAATGTGAATGGAAAATATATTTGTTGATGATGATATTTTGTAGTAAGGGTAGTGGTGTAAGGAGTGATCAGCGTGCGGCGTTGTGGCAGGCGGAGCAATTTGGGTTAGAGTGTTTGCCGATATTTGGTGGAGGGCAAATGGTTAGGTATGTGCATGGCCAGGTAGGGAACACACATCCTAGTACTAAGACGAGCGGTGCCAGAGGATATAAATGGAATTAGTGAAGGGGGTTGTTATTGAGATATTGGTGTCATAATATATGAATATGGTTGGTAGTAGCGGTTGTTAGAAAAAGGGGGTAGTAAGGTTAGATGGATAAATGCCAAAATAAGATAGATAATAGTGGATAATAGAGAGTAGCCCAAACGAATAAGGATGACTTTTATTAGGAAAAGAAAATTCATATTAGAAAGGTGATATAACAGAGAGATTAATGATAAATTTGAAATTTTTTGATATAGAATCTAATGATATAACACATGTTAAATAATAAAAGTTGAATAGAGAATTGATAATAATAATGTCTTATCAAATTTAATACAAGTTGTGTAAATGTAAACTATGTAATGTAAATGTAACAATGCTAATTTTTGATGTTCAATGTTTATTATGTTTTTATTATGATGATGGTAATAGTGTGTGTGGTTAGGAGGTCGCTACAGGGGTAACGACGTTAGCAAATGTTAAAAGATAGTAGATCTTAAATGTTAAAAGGATAAAGTTAGAAATGGTTTTGAACAAAATATAGTCTGATGCTGTTGAAAAATATAATATGATTATAAAGTTGAGTAATAAAATTTGAATAATGAACTTGTTTGCCATAGTAGTTATAGGTTGAATTTTATAGAGATAAATAGGTGATGGTGTTTTGGGAATTTTAAAGGAGTTGTTTACGTGTTATGTTATTTATAGGAATATATATTTTTCTCTTATAATGAAGAGATTGAGTTTAGTGTTGATTAAAGATCAGTCTATTTTGAATTCTTGTTGATGTTGTTTGGGAGAAATTAATTGAACAAACCAATGTCTCAGACACAAACCAATGCATCTAAAGGGAAACATATCAGTTGTAGATATGGAAGTATGTTAGACCACTATTTTAAAAATTTTGTATTCGATGTTTCAGAGTTTCGTGATGTTGTGACCGCGATCCTGAACTGACTGGAGCATCAGAGCAGGAGCGTTGAGTACCTAATGACTTTATGGTGTTGGGATCTCTCCTGAGAAGTCCAGTAAGGTCAGATGGTACGATCATCATCATTGGACCAAGGATAAGTGCTTGTATTTCTTTTTATATTAACATTACAGGGGGTTGTGGCGACATATCTGAACTGATCCTTTTAGAAGTGTGAATGGGTCAATGAAAGTTTTTATGCTTCGGCATAAAACCTTTCATTGAGGGGGTTTTGTGACGGGACAAAAGCCCGTCTTAGGATTTATTTGACATAAATAGAACTGATCCTTTTAGAAGTGTGAATGGGTCAATGAAAGTTTTTATGCTTCGGCATAAAACCTTTCATTGAGGGGGTTTTGTGACGGGACAAAAGCCCGTCTTAGGATTTATTTGACATAAATAGAAATTTTTATTGTAATTTGAATTAGTTAAAGATTATAAGGTTGGTTCCCTGAGAAACATAAAACATGACGCAGTTGTCACCGTATGATTCGACCTCAAGGCCGAGGGTGTACGTGAAAATTCGCACGTAGTTTATGGTTGCACTGATCGACAATGCTGGAGTGTCATAACATAAATCGACACACGTCATAATGATGACGGAAAACAATGCCGTCATCCGCATCAGACAAAGAAATAATATTGGTTGATCCCCTCCAACTGTCGATTTTTACGACAGGGTGAGGCCCACTCTGAAGACATCAGCCCAAGCGGCAACAAGTTGTACAATTCCGCTGGCCGTCATGGCCATTAAAAGTGTAAAAATCAGCTAAAATGTGAATAATTGAATATTAGTCAACAATACAGTACTTTCAAATTAGTTAATTACAAGTGAAAATGTAAATTCTAAATTCAGTGCTTAAAAGGAGAACAGAACAGTTGTACAGTGAGACCTCGGCCCAAAATTTTTTAACAGCAGAAGTAAACCGGACTACAAGAACTTCGAATCTACAAGCAGGAAAGTTGAAATTCCAAAATTTATCCAACCTTTTAATATATATGAGCTCAGAAATAGAAATGAAATAATATGTAATGTGTGTGTGTGCGTGAACGCATGGTAGAGTGAAAGGCCGGCCTAGAAGGTAGACATTGTTTGTGGAACGTACTTTTATTACCATCAGTAAATTTGCAATAACGACTAACAAAAAGATATTAAGCCAAAATGAATAAGTAAGTAAGAATGAAACACTGAATATTAAATATCGATGTAAGAGTAATTTGTAGACGCCATCTTGTTTGTAGGCAATGACGTCACTGTAATCTGTATTAAAAAATATGCAAAATTGGCTTTAGAAAAAGTAATGTTCATGTCTAAAAACGCTAACAGAGTTTTTATTTCACACTCCACTGTTTCTGCAATCTCGCCTATAACGAACCTGGACCCAATAAATAAAGTAATAAGAGCAAGTGAACCATCAGTACCGGAGCAGTATACCATAATTATGTGGTAAGTACGATGATTATGTACTTGGTAAAAAATAAATAATAAGTCACTCTATGAGTAACTCTACAAATGGCCCCCGAATTGTGACATTATATAAAATTATTTTATATAAAATAGGCCAGATTCGGAAACAGCGGGAGTGGTGAAACGATTTGTAACATAACACGTGAGAGGTTATAGAGATGAGTAGGTTATGTTGACAAAGTAAAGACGTATAAGCGACAATTACAATTCAATCGTTACTTTATTATTAGATCAAATTTCCACTAGAATGGCAGAAAATAACGAGAGTATAGAAATGAACAACACCGAAACAGAATCTATGATGTTGAACGAAATAAGTGCCAATTCGACACCTATGGCAATTAGCAATAAAGTGTGATTGAAGACTTGTTTCAATTAATGAAAATACAAAATAATGAATTAAGAGAACAGATTGATGAAAAATTTAACCAGCAGAATGTTAAATTTAATGTAAAGTTTGACAGTTTTGATGCCAAATTAAATGAATTAAAGAAACAGAGTAATTTGCAAAATGTAAAATTAAACCAATTCGATGAGAAATTTGAAGAAATAGAAAAGGAAATCAAGAAACAAAATTGTCATATTGATAAAAGAATAAGTGAAATAGAGACACGTTTAGATGAGATAGAGTTAGAAAATAAGAAAGTAATAGACAATTTGAACATAGATAAAGACAAGGTAAGTAGTGGTAGGAATTATGATAAAATAAATAAAAATATGGTAACAGATGATAATAGTGTGGATGTGGTAGTGATAATGAGATTTTAATGAGAGTAGAGGTTAATGGTGAGGAGATAGTTGTTGATGAGAGTGAAAGAGGGGATAAGGAGAGTTTAGTGAATATAGTGGGCAGAGGGCCAAATTTTCCCAGTGGTAGGAGTGGAGTAAAGACTCCAAAATTGTTGTTAGAGGATGAAGGTTCCTCTAGAATTTATGTGGGAGACATTTGGTCTCCAAATGATCCCTTAGTTGTACCTGGTGAGGCCAGGGGGTGTTTTTATGAAGTAGTAGTGCCCTATGCAAATATTGAAAGAGAGAGTGTAGCATGGTGTTGTTGTGAGAAATATTGTGAGAGAAAGAGAGAACTAGAGATTTTTAAGATGAGTAGAACTTATGAAGAATTTATGGAAAGGTTAGGAATAGAGATGATGTATAATAAAAGTAAAAATATAGCAGTAGCAGTAGCAGATATAGCAGTAGGAGAAGATGATAATGGAAATAATGACTTTATAATGTACCTAGTGGTGACTAATAATACAGAAGGTGACAGGACAATAACCAATCATGACAGATTATATGAGTTTGCGGAAATGATAAAATTTGAATGGTATATGCATTTATGATGTTAATATAAGAGATTCAATAATAAGCAATGTATATAGATATAAGATAAGACTATTGTTTGACGATGGAGGATAAATATTTTATTGTGTTGATGAACATTTAAATATGTGATAGTGTTTTTCAAGATGGACTGTTTATGAACTG